>JAINUG010000047.1:2894317-3366729 GCA_029706075.1 Aldrovandia affinis
AGTCCGCACGGGCGGTACTTTAAAACGCATCCAGGTACTAGATCTGAGAAAGAGGGAGTTTTTAATTAATTCAAACTTAGAACAGATGTACCATGGAAGTTTGCCAAGAACAGCCTTATATATGAAAACATACCAGTGCTGCAACCTGCGTGTAGCCAATGAAGTCCAACCAATTAATGAGTAAAGTGTACAGTGATGCGTCCTATATGATGAGTTGAGAATAAATCTCAGAGCGGCATGGTAAAGCGGATCAAGTTTGGCTAAAGCAGTAGGACAAGCAAATCTATAAACTATGTCACCATAATCTAATTGTGACAAAAAAAGGGCCATAACCACCTGTTTACGGGAGGCGGGGGAAAAGCATGATTTAACCCTATAGAAAAAAAGCAACTGTGAATTTAAGTTTTTGATTAAAACATCAATATGATGTTTAAAATCTAGGTTCTTGTCCAACCAGATGCCAAGGTATTTGTAAGATTCAATAACCTCAATAGAACAACCATCAAGGGTGGAAATAGAGGGGGGTTCGAGGGTTTACCTATTTGGAGCAAATACCATTACCTTTGTTTTGCTACCATTCAATAGCAGTTTAGATTCAATGAGAGTATACTGCAAGGAGGCACAATCAGACTGTAAGTTTGAGACAGCAGCCTCGAGAGAAGGAGCACAGGAATACATAACAGTATCATCGGTATACATATGGTACCGGGAATGAGTTAAAGGATCACAGATGTTATTTACATATAACAGAAAAAGAAGCGGACCCAAAATTGAACCTTGTGGAACCCCCTTATCTAAAGTAATTGGATCAGAGACAGAATCACCAAACCTAACACACTGTGTACGACCAAGGAGGTAGCTCCTGAACCAAGCAACCACATTTTGACTGAAACCCACCCTAAGGAGAGTATTAAGTAATATGTGGTGATCTACAGTGTCGAAAGCCTTAGTCAGATCGATAAACAAGGCAACACAAAAAGACTTATTGTCAGTAGCAGCCCTGATGTTATCTAGAACTTCTAAGCACGCAGTAACAGTACTATGCTTGGCTCTAAAACCAGACTGCATGGTATTTATGATGGAATGAGAGTCTAGAAAAATCCTTAGCTGGGAAGATACTAAAGACAGAATTTTAGATAGGACACAGAGGTTAGAAATAGGCTGATAATTGTTCATCTCAGAAGGAAGACCTGCTTTTAACAGAGGAGAGACAAAAGCTTGTTTCCAGATATCAGGCAGGACCTCTTCAGAAATAGACAGATTATACACATCTGTCAAGGGTTGAGCTATAATAGGAGCTGCAATTTTTAGAAAGTAGGGGTCAATGCCATCAGGGCCAGCGGTCTTTTTAGGATCTAATGTAAGACATCAGACACAAGAAAAGGAGAAAAGACAAAAGTAGGCAGAGTAAAAGAGGGCTCTGAGGAGTTAATACTCAACCTCGAGTCAGGATGTAAGTCATCAAAAACATGCCCAGCCTTTTTGAAATGGGAATTGAAAGCATTTGACATTTGTTTTTTGTCAAAAATAAGGGAGTAATTGACCAACAGTTTTTGAGGGGGGCCAGCCACTCTCTTATTCTGTAAGGCTTTCACTGTAGTCCAAAACTTGGAGGGGTTGCTTAGGGTGTCAGAGGTTAAGGTTAAGTAGTACTCTACTTTCGATTTTTAATAAGATGAGTACACTTATTTGAAAGGAGTGAAAAAGCAACCAGTCTTTAGCAGACTTGGACTTTCTAGCTAAAGACCACTGCTTGTTACGAGCATGAATGGCGTCTGATAGTTCACTCGAAAACCAAGGATTCGATCTGTCTTTAATCCTGACCTTCCTGAGAGGAGCGTGCTTATTTATATAAGCAAGAAACTGGTGCTGGAAAAAAGGGACAGCATCGCTAATAGATGGAATCAGTGCAAGACGAGACCAATCAACCTCAAACAAATCGTGAATGAAGGCCTGTTCAGAGAAGTGTTTAAAACTTCGCCTGAGAACAGTCAGACACTTTGTTTTGGGCAACTTTGTGCTCCTAACACATGCGATAGTGCAATGATCGCTGATGTCGTTGGAGAAAACACCTATAGATACATATTTATGAACTGCATTTGTAAGGATAACATCAAGAAGAGAATTACGGTCAGGTTTGGAAGAATTGATTCTAGTGGGACTGTTAATCAGTTGGCATAAATTAAGCGAGTCACAAATCTGCTTGAAGTTATCAGAACTATCACTCAGCCAGTCCCAGTTCAAATCACCAAGTAAAATTAGTTTCCGAAGAACTAAATCTAGACAATAAGTCAGTTAGACTTCTGATGGAATCTTTGATGGCAGATGGAGGCCTATAGCAGCCAATTATAGTAAGAGGTGAATTACCCAGAACGATTTGGACTGCCAAAAATTCAAACTGACGAGGAATAGAGACTGAGTGAAGGACAGTAACTTGCAGCTTCTCAGAGACATATATTGCCATCCCCCCAGCCCTACCCTTGCGGTCACATCTGAAGACATTGAACCCTGCTATATTAATAACGTTATCAGGGGTAGAGGGTTTGAGCCATGTCTCGGAAACCACAACAACGTCGGGCTTGGCTAATGAAAACCATGTGCTGAATATATCTAATTTGGGAATGAGACTCCTCGCATTTACATGCAGGAAGCCTAGACCATGCCTATTGCTAAATTCAAAAGGAGTTGACAGACTATCAACAACAGGCAGCTCAGGACCCGGATTACTTTTAATATTGCCTGAACTTAACAACAATAACAAAATTAGAATCCTTGATAGGGAAAGGGATTTCTTGTCAGAGCCTCGTGAGCTGGAGTCATTTAAAGCAGAGACACTGTGCCAATCCCTACTGGAGATCTGGTGGTCCACCGTGCCGAATGCAGCCGACAGGTCGAAGAGGAGGAGGACGGAGCTAAGGGATTGGGACTTCCCTAAGTCCCTAAGGGAAGAGCCTCAGTGACCCAAAGGAGAGCAGTCTCTGGAGTGGCCTGCCTTGAACCCAGATTGGTTAGGATTAAGCAGGTCGTTCTGTAGGAGATGAGCAGACAGTTGGTTATAGACAGCCCGCTCTAATGTTTTGGAGAGGAATGGGAGGAGAGAGACAGGTCGGTAGTTTGATATGACAGCAGGATTCAGAGAGGGGGACAACATGAGCGCATTTGAGGGAAGAGGGGACGGAGCCAGAGGAAAGATAGGAGTTAATAACATTGGATACAAAGGGGAGGATGTCCATAGCAATGGACTGGAAGAGGGGGAAAGGAATGGGATCGAGAGGGGAGGTGGTGGGACGGTGGGAGTGAACAAGTTGAAGGATGTCCCGAGTCAGGGAGGGGTGAGAATGAGGACAGAGGGGTGAGAGGTTTAGGTGGCGAGATGGGTGAGGGAGAATTAGGTGAGCGAGAGGATGGGGGGAAGGAGTTGCGAATGTCATCAACCTTTTCGTGAAAGAAGGATACGAAGTCATCCGCGGTTAGAGAGGAGGGGGGTGGGGGAGGAGGAGGGGTGAGCAGAGAGGAAAACGTAGAGTAGAGTTTTCGAGGGTTAGAAACAGAAGATTGAATCTTGGAAAGGAAAAATGCAGACTTAGCAGAGGAGAGGTTAGAGGAAAAGGTAGCCAGGAGTGTGTGGAAGTCAGTCAGAGCCACAGGGAATTTGGATTTTCTCCATTTCCTTTCTGTTGCTCGCAGTTTTAGTCGGTCAGCCTGAATGGAGTCAGATAGCCAGGGGGTGGGGGGTCGAAAATTAGCAGGTTTAGTGGATAGAGGACAGAGTGAATCAAAGGAGGAGGAGAGAGAGGAAAGTAGGGTGGATGATGCTTCCTCAGCAGGTAGCTGAGAGAAGGCATCGGTAGGGGGAAGGGAAGATTGAACAGTAGCTGACAGGGCAGAGGGGGAGAGAGAGTGGAGGTTGCGACGGACAAGGACAGTGGGGGCAGGTGAAGATGGTTTAGGCACAGAGGGGAGGGGGAGGGAAAAAGACAGAAAGCAGTGGTCAGACACATGTAGAGGAGATACCGTAATGTTGGGTGAGATGCAGTTCCTAGTGAAGACCAGGTCCAGTTGGTTACCAGCCTTGTGGGTGGATGAGGATTCAGCCACGGTGAAGTCAAAGGACTGAACAGGGGGAGAAATGCAGAGGATTGAGGGGTGTCCATCAGCAGGTTGAAGTCACCGAGGAGTAGGACGGGAGTGCCATCCTCAGGGAAGGTGCTGAGTAGGGCATCCATCTCATCCAGGAAACTCCCCAGTGGACCTGGTGGGCGATAAAGAACAATGATGTGCAGTTTACATGGAACAGTGACAGTGACGGCATTAAATTCAAAGGAGGAGGGTGAGAAGTGAGGAAGAGGAACAATACCAAATCACCACAGGGGGGAGATCAGTATACCTGTTCCTCCACCTCTAGCTTTGATCTGCGCATGTGGACTCCCCTCTTCAATTCAAACCACAAGACTAGAGACTGAGATAGCCATTGCAAAACAGTACATTTGTTGTTAGTTAATCATTTCTGGGTTGATTTTTAGGTATGTTTGCGACCATTGTCTAGCTGAAAGATTAATTGTGGCCAAGTTTCAGCTTCCTGGCAGAGGGAACCAGGTTTTTTGGCCAAGTGGGCAGGAGCTTCAGTGATGAAGACAGTTCAACTTACTGATGTTTCATGAGGAACAGTGTCTAAGGTGATGTCAGCATGGAGCTCTGATAGAAAGACATCATCAACAAAGGGCAACTGTGGTCGGAAATGCATACGCCTGGATAGCGATGTGTGATATTAAACAGAAGTGCAAATTTCAATCAAGGCTAAGTCACCCTACAGACTAATTATGTGAGTTCAGGTGTTTCACACCCATTGCCAACAGGTGCATAAAATCCAGCACATAGCCATGCAATCTCCACAGACAAACATTTAGAATTCAGAATGGTTCGTAAAGAGCTCAGTGACTTTAAATGTGGCACTGTCATAGGATGCCACCTTTGCCACAAGTCAGTTCATGAAATGAATGTGCCCCGGTCAACTGTAAGTGCTATTATTGTGAAGTGGAAGCGCCTAGGAGCAACAACAGCTCGGCCACGAAGCGGTAGACCATGCAAACTCACAGAGCGGGGCCGACGAGTGCTGAAGTGCATATCGCGTAAAAATTGCCTATCATCTGCTGCATTACTCACTACAGAGTACCAAACTGCCTCTGGAAGCACCATCAGCACAAGAACTGTGCGTCGGGAGCTTCAGGGAATGGGTGTCCATGGCGGAGCAGCTGCACACAAGCCTCACATCACCATGCACAATGCCAAGCGTCGGCTGGAGTGGTGTAAAGCACGCCCCAACTGGACTCTGGAGCAGTGGAAACGTGTTCTTTGGAGTGATGAATCACGCTTCACTATCTGGCAGTCTGATGGACTAATCTGGGTTTGGCAGATGCCAGGAGAACACTACCTTCCGGAATGCATAGTGCCTACCGTAAAGTTTGGTGGAGGAGGGATAATGGTCTGGGGCTGTTTCTCAGGTTCTGGGATAGGCCCCTTAGTTCCAGTGAAGGGTATTCTTAATGCTACAGGATACGAAGACATCTTAGCCAATTGGGCGCTTCCAACTTTGTGGCAACAGTTTTGGGGAACTGCTGTTCCAGCATGACTGTGCCCCTGTGCACAAAGCGAGGTCCATAAAGACATGGTTAGACGACTTTGGTGTGGAGGAACTCGATTGGTCTGCACAGAGCCCTGACCTCAACCCTATTGAACACCTTTGGGGGAATTAGAACACCGATTGTGAGCCAGGCCTTCTCGTCCAACATCAGTGCCTGACCTCACAGATGCTCTTTTGGCTGAATGGGCACAAATTCCCACAGACACACTCCAAAATCTTGTGGAATGCCATCCCAGAAGGGTGGCAGCTGTCATAGCCACAAAGAGGGGTCCAACTCCATTTTAATGCCCATGATTTTAGAATGGGATGTCCAACAAGCTCATATAGGTGTGATGGTCAGGTGTCCACTGACTTTTGACCATATAGTGTATATATATGCATGACGTTTTACTTAATTATATCCACATTCCCTTGCATATATTTTGAAAAGAAAATGTTTGAGAAATCCCCCCTCCAAAAAAATGGAACTTCAAAAATGATTTTGTGTGGTTTTAACTTTTAACGGTTTTAACGTGTTTAGTTGGTTTAAAAATAGTGCTGAATTTATCCTACCTACTCTTTCTCCCTATTTGAAATGCAGAATTCTGGCTCATCTTTATCACCCACACAAACCGAGGCACATAGGCTGGAGGAACACCATTTTCTCACTAGCTCTCTCTCTCTTCACCTACATCCTCTCTATCTATGCCATCCCTTCTCTCTCCCTCTCTACGCTCACACTCCCGGGCCAGAAACCACATTCTGTCTTTTTTTTCTGCTGGATACACGCATGAGCCCAAAGGTCAAAGTTTAACTCCTGCAAACACAGGGCCCCAGGTTCAATGTTCGAGGAGCCCAGTTGGACTGGTCTACTGTATCTTACTGTAAATTGTCTTAATTTGTGAAGTGCAATTGTGCGGTACTGTATTAAAATATCTGGGTGGAACAAGTAGTATGCATAACCACCTGAAAGCAAGCACTGAGGAGAAATTGTCATCGTACCAGTCACCTCTAACCTCGTTCGTTCAAACTCAGAGGAGATGTGATCCCCAGGATTGTGAGGTGATTACAGAGAAAGTCAGCACAATGGAGGGTGAGGGATTCCTTGAACCACAATACACTGTACCCAAAACGCAAACCATTACCTCACACCCTGAAAACGCTTTAAAGAAAAATCAGACGAGCTGAGAATGAACTTACATAGTGCAGTTAAAGTAGCCCTCACAACTGATTGCTGGACTGCTCTAACAGAGAGCTACATTAGATTGACATGCCACTATGTGGATGATATTTGGAGTATGCAATCGCATGTACTTCTCACCCAATGTATGTCTGAGCAACACTTGGCAGAAAAACTGAATACTGCATATTTCTGAGCAAAAACATGTAAGTTAGCTAGCTAGCGCAGTCAGCCCATTTTGTTTATGGCTTGTGTTTAAACTGATAGCTATCGCTACGCTATTCCATAGCTGATGGAAATGATAAGGTGACGTTATGTTAAAACTAAAAGGAAAAAACAGAAGGCTTAGTTATTTGCTTAATTGAAAGCATTTTAATTGATCTGAGTTCACAAACCTCAAAAGCTTATTCCATAATACAGATTTTGTGTTGCCTAATGGTAAAAGTATGAATACAACAAACATTTATTTATTCATTTGAACTTCAGCCTGCTGTCATTTATTCTTGATACAAACACCCCCCTGCATCAAACGAGTAACCGAATACTATTCAAGTAGAGAAAGTGAGTAATGGAATACCAAATTATTCATTATTTACATCCCTAGCACAAGGCTCTAATTGTGTTGTTTTTGGAAAATAGGAAGTGTAATTGTTATGTCAATGTGCCAGACAAGTGAGACTAACATGGTGGTAAACAAGCAAATCCATAAGCAATGTGGAGCAAGTAAACTGCTTATGGAGCAGCATGAACAGGAGCCAGGCAAATGAGAGAGAAGACAATTAAAGCAGAAGATTTCTCTAAAAAGACCAACAAAGTTAAAATGACAGCTCAAGGTGGGACATAACTAAGGCATGGTGCATGGGACATGTCTTTGCCAGGCGGTAAGCCCTTGAGTGAGAGTGGAGGCATGGCGTAATTGGCTTTGCTCTGAAAGCTTCTCTTTATGAAGTTTAGATCCAACTCAATCCAGGCAGAGAGTGTATGTTTGGTTACGGATCAATGCAGTGCTATATAAACTATTTCATACAATGGGCCTAACTCAAGTCTTTTAGAGGGGAGGGGGGAATTCAATTGAAATGACCATTCTATCAACCTCCCATTTCAAGCTTTCAGAAATGGGAAGGCCCTGTTGTCCTGGGCCCGTATTCACAAAGAATTTTAAGGGTAAAAGTTGGTCCTAACTGTGAAATTTAGGAGCAAGTCCCAAAAATAATGGGCGTGTCACTCATAAATTTAGGAGGCCTACATTTTTGGGATAGGAGTATTTCACAAAGGGTTTGAGAGCTAAAAACAGCTCCTAAGTCCAGGAGAAGTTAGAAGCAGCCAAGAGGACTTCTAAGTCGCTAAAGACCTACTCACGGTGATCTGAAAATCTGCTGCTGGCGGCAATCGTTGTCGCAATCGAGTCAACACTGGAGATATTGAATGATACAGAGCTCATAAAAAGGTACCGCCTCAATCGCGAGGGTATTATATATATAATATTATATATATTATATATAGATACCCGGTGATTGTTTACGAGATGCAGACATGTAACCAATTGACTAGTCGGTATTCTTGGTTTCATGTTAAATCAGTGACACGTAGCGTACATTTGTATTTTAGAATCTTTATTAGAATATAATAGGGGTGTATCGGATCAGAAAAAAATTATAATAACAGCGACCAAAGGCGCGTTTCCACCAAAAATTGCCAGGAACTATTCTCAAGGAATTTAATGAATGATAATTTCAGTTTTTCAATTTAAGTTATTTCACTAAATCTTTATTCGAAGATTTCACAAAATACATTTTTAGATTCAGTACACCTTAGGTGATGTAACTAGGGTGGTCTTATGCCTGAATTAATTTAATAAAAAAATAAAAGATCGCTAATGTTTCAATTCTATTTAATTCGGTTGCGTTTCTAAAAACATGCCTCCCAGAAAGGCATTTAGTATGAAAAACAAAGCAAACCAAAACATATATGGTTTATATAACAGCGGCTGTATTTGTATTTCTCTATGATGATTCAATGTAGCTATTAATCCGTGGATCATATGCGTGCCGAACCGTGGGGGTTGATCCGTACGCGGGGAGAGACCCATCCCCTATATCAGCCAATCACTGTGGGCATTCTGAGTAAGCTCGTTCATGAGAAACAACGTCATCCTTAGCAACGACGTCAACCCCGCCCTCACTCTTAGTTTCACAATTGTAGGAATTCCTTAGTAAGAGTTTGTCTTTGGAGCTTTGTGAATAGGTTTTAAGGTGGGACTCCTAACTAAAAGGTTTTAGTGCGATTTAGAAGTACTCCTAGTGGTAAGATAAAATTATTTGTGAATACGGGCCCTGGTCTACTTACAAAAATATAGAATGGAGAGAAATGAGCTGTGCTGTCATTCAAACTAGCACCGCAACCAAAAATCTCACAGGTGTTTGTCCAATGTCAATATTGTTGTAAATACTTCACGCTCACACTTGTTTTAAACATCGAAAAGTTGCCCTCAGATCTGAACAGGTGACTTGGAAGCCTTGAGGTAATAGCTTTACCCACATACTGGATCTCCACAGACATGTACTACATCAGTATTGGCATAACAGCATGGAGAAAGCCATATTGAATCAGGAATTAGAGAGGATGTAAGTAAGCTTACCTTTGTGGAAAAACAGTGATCAATGCAATTATCAGATTCACACTCAGAGTAGTTGGCATGTACAGGGTTGCCAACCCTCCCGTTTTTGGTGGAGGCTCCCAGAAAATCAGCCCAATTCCAGACCTTACTGCCATGTGCCGTATTTTTGACTAATGAAAATTACAATTTGGTAACAAAAAAATGTATACAAGGAGCCCCCTCGTAAAGGCTTGGAAATACCTAAAACCCAGGCACTTCCGGGGGTGCTGCCCCCTGGCACACCACCCAATATGTACGCTTCACTTGCTGCACTTTACAGATCCTCCCTGATTACAGGATTCCAATATTGGCATCTCTGCATGTATATGCTAGCAACTACCATAATTATATTTTCTGATGCAATTTATGATAATTTTCAGGATTAGGAGAGTATTGTAGTTGATAGTTTCTAAAAGGACGGCATAATTGGATATATTGGTGTATTTTGTGGATTGTCAAGAAATATGTGTGCTCTGCTGCCAAAAGCATAGTTTTCCATTTCATGAATTGATTATGAAGCAGGGGTAAGGATACTTTTTTCTATTTGATTGAATCAGGTATATTGAAAGTAGCGTTTAATCCTCTTCCTCTTTGTCATGTGAATTGAAAGAAAACTATAGGGACTGTTTTGTGACAGTTTAACGCTTCATTTTACATTTACATTTTAGGCATTTAGCAGATGCTCTTATCCAGAGCGACTTACAAGATGAATGTGAATAAGGTGAATAAATACATGGTAGGAACAATCATAGTTAGGAAAAGGTTAGTAATTATTATTATTTTATTTTTTTAATGGAGAAAGCAGGGGTATTTCAGTATTCAGTATTCTTCAGCAGAAAACCTTCAGCAGAAAACCTGCAGGTCTGTGAGTGATCCTGGTTTTCCCCTCTACTGTTTAGTCAACCCCTCAGAATGAAAACGCATGCAGGAAGTTTGTTGAAGTGAAGAGTTAGAGGAGACTGCATACCCTCCCTCCACCTCTTTTTCTAATTCCTATCCGTATTCATGAGAACGGGGCCCTATGCCTGCTGTTGAGCAACTTCTGCCCTCTGCTGGTTACAGACCCTGAAAAATTACTTTTCCTGTGAGGTGTGCCAAGTGCCTCAACTCTCAATAATAAGCTGTATAAATACTAAAAATCCTCATATCCTGTGCTGCACATATGTTACAAGCATAATCTGTGTGTTTACATTCATGCTTTACTTTGCTGTTATTGACTTCATCCCCATCATCATGTGCATTAGAGCAGTTTGTTGTTTATTATTTACGTAATACAGTAGTGACTGGGCAATTGCTAGCCTTTGTAACATTAATTCAACCGATGCATTCTTTGTTTCCATCACCAAGGAGCGTACTACCAGTTTGTCTGGGAGATAGGTGCACCATAGGTGCTCATAAAAACATGGTCAGGAAAAGAACGCCCTTTACAGAAATGGACTCCAGTGAATACATGTTGACACTTTTATTATGATGGGTCAAAGGGTTCCCAGTTTATGCAGGATGTCACGGTGGTGGTCTATGCTACATTTTAGACCATTGGTCAGAACAAGGAGTGTCTTATCTCATTGGTCAGTGCTGGGCAGATGGATGTGGCCTGACTTGCAGGAATCCCAGGGTAGCCCTGCATACTGCTAGGCGGCCAAAACGGCCTTCTGGTCCTCATTCCATGTGATTCGGTGGACATTTGGATAATCTTTCAACCCTGTTGCTTATTCATTTTCGGTGGACTGAGCTGTGTAGGAGGAGGGAACACTCTGGAAGTATGACCAGGCTGCCAACGCAATGACAGTTGACCAGGCAGTCACAATTACATGAAAACTGAAAAACCATAAAACACTCTGACCGGTGTTAAAGCACACTAAAGGAGTTGACAACCAATTAAACAAGCTACAGGGAACAGGCTGAAGTATATTTATAAATAAATTATATTGAATAGGTCTGCTATATACTGTACCTGGCTATAATTTGGTACTGGCTCAGAAGTCACATGATTAACTGCTTGGGTAAAAAAGATAGCTATCATGAGGCCTCCCGGGTGGTCTAGCCGTTACAACGTTAGACACTGGCCACTGCGACCGGGGTTTGACTCCACCAGCCCTGGCCCAGGAGTGCCACTAGGGGGCGGCAATTGGCTGTCCGCTCCAGGGAGGGGGGAGGGAAGCCGACATGAGTCTGCTGCGTATAGGAGTGGCCCTGCAGTTCCGGAGTTATGGTCCACAGGCTTAGCGAGTGCCGTTTCGGAGGAGACGATACTTCGCCTTTGTCACTGCCGGTCACAGGGCTACGGCAGCGAACTCGTAATACGAGGGGGGATTGACATGAAAAATGGAGGGTGTAGTTGGCTACTAAACTGGGAGAAAATGGGAGAAAATCTAAAAAAAAAAAAGATAGCCATCATGAAGGCAATGTCCATCCTTTACCGTCTTTACCGTAATTAAAAGGCAAATATCCTGTCTTCTTCAATGAGCATTCATTGGGGCAGTGTAGTGGTTAGAACATTCTGGACCTGTGGATTAAGGAGTTAAATGTTGTACGCTGGTGTGAATCTGAGCAAGGTTTTTTTATTTTTATCATTTGCTCCAGTAAAAAAAATACAGCATGAAAAATTTGTTTTTGTTGATGAATGATTTTAGATTGTTAGCTCATGTGAGTCATCATGGACAAGACGGAGTCTTCCTTACCTGGTTATGACCCTGTCAGCAAATGTAGAGGTACAGATAAAAGTGTTTTACGTAACCATTTGGTGAAATCATTTATTTCACTGTATTTCAGTCATAACAAGTTTCAAACACTAAAAGCCTATTGAACTTTTTTTCCTCCCTAATTTCTGGGAAAGAGAGCTCTGACGATATTGCATGATTGGATATATAAAATGACTATTATTTTATCTTCAGATGGCAATTTAGTGAAGTATCCATTAATGTAATTTTCTATTTTAGGCTAAATAATATTCCTGTAATGAGAATGTTTTCTTAAAATAGTACTTGTTTTCTTGTATTGCTGAGGCTTTTTTGTCCCATCTCTTCCAAACAATACTATTAACTATATGTTTTTTCATGCATGGGTTGAAGCAGGATACTCAGAAGACTCTGTGATTTAAAAGCCACAAATCTGTTTTTTGTGACAAAAAAAACTTGTAAAGCAGTTTGGTTGGATGCATTCCCAACCATTTTTAAATCTGCTTTGTGAGGGCCGTCGAGTTTGTGTGCGCTGGCTATGTCTAAGCTCTTTTCAGAAAACCCCAAATTAGTTTCCAGTTCCGATAAGACATGTAAAATGATCATTGTAAAGTGCTGCTGGCTTCTCCTTCATTGACCCTCTGTGTAGAGTGTGTTGGAACTCGAGGTAGACTCTGTACAGAATTGGCAGCAGTGTCCCTCTCTCCCCTCTGTCTAAGCTGTGCCAGCTTTAGGGAGCTTTGATCCTGAAGCCAGAATGGAGTACAGCACGTGAGTGCTTTTCTGAACTGCCTAAAAATAACCACAGTCCTAAACCTGGCAGCCTCCCCCTTTAGACGCCTTATAGGCATTTTGTACATTATGCAGCACTTTTGTCCCGCCAGAACTGTTGGCGGGATGGTTTGATTTTTTTTACCCCAGGGCAGAGGGGCGGAGGGGGCCTTTGACATGCAGCGAGGGCATCCACTCAGGCAATGAGCAGCGTTTGCTGACATGTCTTTTCTCTGGCTTGCGATGCTAGAACAAAGATTCAACATTTTTATTCCATTAGAGTGTGCTGGTGACAACACAGAGCCAACACTGTGCCTCGTGCCTCTTTACTCTGATAATATTTACCCCCGACAAGTGTGTTTTTGCGTGTGCTTATTTAAAATGTTCTATTATATCTTATGTCATATTTCTATTCATTTTAAGAATTTAAAAGAGAAAATTACTGATAATCCATCTGCATGTACAGTACATTTTTTAGATCCCATATGGCGTCCAATGAGATGGAACACGTATGCAATAAGACTCTGGAACCTGATATTTTGGCATACATTATTTATTTACTTTAGTTTGCTTCACAAATAGCCACCATTTAGTTGTCGCAGTTATATAATGCATACCAATCATATTCTTATCTTAGAAGAAGTTATGTTTTAAATGTGTAATTAAGGCATCAATATCTGGTCTTTCCTTATTCATGTATTCATATCACGTTGAAGGTTACTAGTGAGCAATATAATTAATAATAGTACACTCCAGTTTAGCTTTAGAGTTGGCCAAATCTCTTGGCTAGCTAACTATTCACTGGACCGTATCATTTAGCATTCCACCTAAACAGCAGCAAGTAATTTAAATATCAATTATCACTTCGACATAAATAAGTATAAATGTCTTCTACTTTTTCTCGTTATTTTTTACAAACCATACTCCACGCCTGATGTTCTATCCTGAGATTCATTGATTGGTGCAGTTGTACGAATCATGCAGCTGATTAGTTTGGGCCAATGGGAACTTTTCTAGAAGGCAGGCATCCTGATCAGATGACATGTCTATGCCTTTCTACTCAAGGTACTGTAGCAGAACCCGGGGTGTTCCTCAAATGGTCCAAAGGTCGATACACAGGCGGGGTCCTCAAACAATCCAATTCAATCACAGGTAGCAATCCAGAAAAACACAGTCCAAAACACACTCTACAGCACTCTCTCCAAAACACTCTCAGCAATCACTAACCTACTCCTTCCCCCAGGAATCAGCCATTTCAATAGGCCTCCGAACATCCTTCAGCTGTTCGTAAAATTGGATGAGCTGCAGATGCGTTCCCACACTTCCTGTCTGGCCACATAGGGCAAAGGGGTGGAGCCAGCATCCCACTATGTACCTCCCGTCAATCACTTGCTGTCAGGTTGCCTCCGGGCGGCTGCCACAGTACTTTATATTGGGAAATATAAAGAAAATAATGTATTTACCTTAAAAATTGTCCCAGAATTAAGCATATTTTCACAATCCGCTCATGATAATAAACCTAATCATAGTAAATCAAGTTTCAAAGTACCATGGGGAAGTTATAATGTGCCTTCAAAGTGGCGTGATGGTGTTTATTTTCAGTTAATGGGAAAAAAGTGTAGCACCTCGACTGATGTGGTGTCAAAATGTTCAAATGTAATTTGATTAATCAATTAATCAATCAATGAAATTAGAGCTGATGGTGTTCATGTTTACAATAATTCCTTCAACTCAGATTTACCACGACAGTGGAACATAGACACATGACAAGTGTACATGTGCAAAATATTCTAATTATCTACAGACCTCAAATATGGGCCATTGCATCCAGCTCTGAGTTATGCCAAAGAGCTTAATGGATAAGTAATTAAAGTCTAATAAAGACAAGTCTAATAAAGACAGAAACAGGCTGCATTGTCTCTTCAACAACAAACCAAAGCTGAATAAAAGAAAAACAACAGCATCTGATGGATTTGAACCCATTTACAACATGGAACTAAACTTAGGAAAAGGCTTTTGTGTTGACTTGATATTAAATTATATGGTGAATTGACATAACAGTTGCCCTCCTGATGCTTTACAGTATATTTCATACAGTATTACTTGAGCTGGAGGATTTAGTAGCTCCGGTAATAATGTATAAAATATAACCCAGCCCCCATTTGATGCTGCTATAAAAGCATGTGGATGCAAAGTGAATTTCTCTGATCTGTCTCTCTCATTTTGTCCAAGCCCAAGCCCTTATGTAGACAGCGGCCTGGTCTGCATGAGTGAGAGAAACAGAGATAAACACATTAGAAGTAATCGTCTCTCTCCGCCGCGTTAATATATTCATGTTTTGTCACCTGCTCCCCGCCATGCCTCATTTCCCGCATACTAAATCCTCCTCTGCTCTCCCCGTTACCATGTTAACCACTCCATGGAGGTGTGCTCGGATCCACAGGGATTTCTTTCAACTTCCAAATTCCTGACCTCTGATCTTGTGGTTTGTCAGAGAGCTGCGGGAGGGGAAAGGAATATCGGCTGTTAGAGTGAAGAAGAGACATACTCTCTCTTTTTCTCTCTCTCTCTGCCGTTCCATCGTGTTTCTCGGTGGAGCATTGCTTTCAGTTATTTAAATTGTAGGTCCAAAGTAGAACCAAATCTCATCAATCAGAAATGCACGGCTTTCGGCCAATGTGCTAAGCCCATTAATCTAAACTGTGGAGCTGAAAACTCCCCACGTCGCGCTGATGTGGGGAACTTTCTGCAAGAGGGGTTGACTGGTCCTTTTCATTCCCAACAATGTGGAGTGCATTCAATTACCACCTCAGCCAAGTGCTATATAATATAGCTATATGGTAGCAATTTTGAAGCTTGAAGGGGTGGATAACAGATACTAATGTGCCACCCTGAGAAGTGAAATTCTCCACAAAGACCAATGAAATGAACTGAACCTTGGCCGAAGCATTTAGAACTGTCACACATTTATTTATTCTATCTTGAGTTAATGTGCGCTTGGTAAATACATTCTTTGATAATTACTAGTCTGGTATGCATTCTCCTACTGTATAAGTCGTATACAGGTATTGTTGATTGTAAGGTGTGAAAAGATAAGTAAAAATGTATCTTTTGATTAACTTGGGGTGGAAAAGTGACTCACAATTTAGAAGTAGTAAATCAGGCTTGCACACAACAATGAAATGGAAGAATTAGGCTGTTTTTTTAAATATGTTCACTGTGTGTATTAGTTCATGGACAAAGGAAGAAGAAAACATGCATTTTTCCTAATATCATCATCAGTGTTCTGTGCTTATATAGTATGTAAGATACTTAGGTGGTATACAGCATAATTGAAGCTACGTGATCAAGAGGAGAGGTAAAAAAGTAGAACTTGCAAGCGGCCTTAAAAAGACTTGACACCTTCAATGTGGAATCTCCTGTAATATTATTGAGTTGAATAGGATGTGATCCTTAAATAAGTTGAAAGGTGAAGCTTGAATATAGTTGAGACACTTGAGACTTCCATTTTTTTCCAGGAGTTACCACAGTTCATTACCTCGGCAATTAGCTGTCTGCCCCAGGGTGGGGGGAGGGAAGCCGGCATGAGTTCGCTGCAGAAAAGCTTCTATCTGGCTGGAATTCACGGTCGGAGGCGGTTCGTCGTTCCTGCCACTACTGGTATCAGACATGGGTTAGCAACTGGGATAAAACGGGTAAAAATCTGGAAAAAATATAATTTAAAAAATGTACTTTTTCACTGAAAGGATTACTGCATGCTAATATTAAGGTTGACCCTCAGTGATTATGAATGAATGTTCATAAACATTACACAGTTAAAATGTATAGTCCATAAAAAACTATTAATTACACTACCGGTCAAAGGTTTTAGAACACCCCCATTTTTCCAGTTTTTACTGAAATTTAAGCAGTTAAAGTCCAGTGAATTACCTGAAATGGTACAAGGGTAAGCGGTAAACTGCCAGAGGTAAAAAAAAAAAAGTTTAGGTTACCAAAAACTGAAAAATAATGTACATTTTTTGTCAGTGAGTACAGATTCCTACACCATCAAAATGCACTTGGAAACTGACAGGAAGAGGTCTGGCAGACCCAAAGCCACAACAAAATCAGAAGGCAAGTTTCTGAGAGTCAACAGCTTGTGTGATAGGCGGCTCACAGGACAACAGCTTCAAGCACAGCTTAACACTGGTCGAAGTAAGGAAGTCTCAGTTTCAACTGTGAAGAGAAGACTTCGAGCTGCAGGTTTGACAGGTGGAGTGGCAGTAAGAAAGCCATTGCTAAGGTGGCAAAATGAGAAAAAGAGGCTTGCCTGGGCCATGAAGCACTGCCAGTGGACTACTGAAGACTGGAAGAAGGTCTTATGGACCAATGAATCCAAATTTGAAATCTTCGGTTCATCAGGCAGGGTTTTCGTAAGCCATTGAGTAGGCGAAAGGATGGTTCCTCAGTGTGTGACACCAACTGTCAAACATGTAGGTGGAAGCGTAATGGTCTGGGGCTCTTTTGCTGGATACAGAGTCGGCGACTTGCACAGAGTGACTGGCGCCCTGAACCAAAAGAGCTACCACAGCATTTTGCAGCACCATGAAATACCCTCTGGTTTACGCCTAGTTGGTCAGGGGTTCATCCTACAGCAAGATAATGATCCAAAACATACCTCCAGGCTATGTCAGAACTACCATAGAAGAAAAGAACAAGACAGTAGGCTTGTTATTGTTAAATAACACCCTGTTATTTTCCATGCATTATTGATTTGTGGCTTACAAAAATCGTGAAGAAGAAACAATAAAAAAATTATTAAGTCCATCTGTATTCTGTCAGCTTGTTGAAGACATTATTACAAATGTGAAATAGGCAGCTGCAATTATCATAAAACCAAATGCCAGTGCAGAATAATATATCATTATGTCAGGAACTGTTCTGTTTTTTTAATGAATTACCATTGACTCTGAAGTGAGGCCAGAGACTGCATATGCTAATTCAAGAAGAGCTGTTTCAGTATTGTTTTATGGTATCTCATGAGTATAAATGCTACAAGTAAATAATCTTAAGGAGAGAATATTTGGATAGTTGTAGCTTCCTAACTTCAGAGCAACCATTTTTTCCATAATATGGTGAAATTAAGTGAGTGATAGGTGACCAGTTTTATACAGTAGAGCGGCAGTGTGGTATTGCGATAAGGGAACTGGACTTAACATTAATTCCTTCAGTAAATATATAACTGTACACATGGATAATATGTCAAACATAAACGGTCTCATCCTGGATAAAGCAAAGTGGTCCAGGGAAAGGACACACTGATAAAGGATCACTGATATATTTGATATTGTAAGACATGAAAGTTCAATTGAAAACCATATGAATGGAATTTGGCCTAAATTCTACTGGAAACACTGCCATGTGCATTGGCAGGGCCTATACCGGACTCGTGCTAATTTTACATTTTCAGGCCCAACACCAGCCAACAAAGTTATTTTGCAACAAGTCAGATGATTTATTTATTTCTTTTCAAGTGTGGTGATTGTTGGTGAATTCTAATTGGGATTATGCAGGGCAGCTTTGATGTTTTTCAAAGATTCTCAGCCCCCAGTGCACCGTAAGCACATCTCTATCTGGCATGCCCTGCGCTCCGCCAGCTTTCTCCCTTACACAATTCCCCGCTCCTCTCCTGCCATGCATATGTCAGGGTGATGGCAGCTGATTAGAATCCCAGTAATGGAATTGAATATGGTTATTAGCCGAGTTCAGGGACTAACACCACTGAATCGGATTCGGTGCACACCGGCTGCAAAGGCCGCCCTGCCCCCCCGGGGACCTCTGGGGTTGAGTGTAGTAGTTGTAGTTGAGCAGTCAACATTCACTCCTTTGCTGACGCTGCATGTCGCACAATGCTAATCCGGACATTCTTGACTGTATTGTTTTTGGCCTGGGAAGAATGGTGTGCTGTATGATTACACTGCTGAAACCCATGGGTTTTAATTCCAGGTGGGAAACTGCTGCTGTGCCCTTGAGCAAGGTCCTGTACCATAATTGCTCCAATAAAACCCTCCATATGAAAGGATTACACATGTGAAAAAAATATGGACTTCTGCTGACAAAGAACTGAAACAAATAATGGATTTGGTGAGAACACTTTTATAAGACACTTGCCCCTGAATTCCATCAACATTTGTCCTTAACTTCACAAGGAAGTGCAAGTGTTATTTTTTCTTCAGAAAGGCAGTTTGGTAAGGTTAACGATGACCAAAATGACCAAAATGGAAAAAAACCGATATAGTCTATCAGTCAAAGTTTCAATGACTACAGGAGCACATACCCTCCAAAGGGTGTGCCAGCCGCTTCTTTTCTCTCTGCAGTCCACTAGCCGAACTTTGCAGCTATTGTGCTGGAGGACTGCACTTTTTGTGCAGCTGGGATAGGAAAACTGAAGGTGCCTGATTAGCCTGAGTTGTTAATGCTTACATTTTGACATTACATTTTAAACATTTAGCAGATGCCCTTATCCAGAGCGACTTACAAGATGTGCATAAATACATGATAGGAACAAACATAGTTCACGCAAGAGATCAGTGCAGTAATACAGTGATAGACATCATTGTAGGCAGCTGCGTACCCTACCTGTAACACTGAGAAGGAAAAGGTTAGTAATTATTTTTATTTTTTTAATTTTTTTTTTTATTAAATGGAGTAAGCAGGGTATATAGTGTTGAGCAAATAGGCAGTGGTGATGACAATTAGCTAGATGTACAGAATTCAGTGGTAGTGGAATCTTAAAAAGGTGGGTTTTGAGTCTCTTGCGAAAGATCACAAGTGATTCCATGGTCCTGACCGATTGCGGAAGGTTGTTCCACCAGCGAGGGCAGAGAAGAGACGAGACCGCAAGGAGCGGCTGCCAGGCGCCCGGTTGGGCCTGGGCCAGTCAGTTTGCCAGAGGAGGCGGAGCGGAGGGGTCTGGCTGGGGTGTAGGGAGTGATGAGTGACTAGGGTATGGGGGAGCAGTACGTCTAGCCACTTGAAAAGCAAGCAACAGTGATTTGAATCTGATGCGTGCTGCGATGGGGAGCCAGTGCAGAGAGGAGAGTAGAGTGGTGACGTGGGTGAACTTCAGCTGGTTGAACACCAGACAAGTGGCAGCATTCTGGACTAGTTGCAGTGGCTTGATGGCACAGACCGGTAGGCCTGCCAGCAAGGAATTGCAATAGTCCAGATGTGAGATCACCAGGGCCTGGACCAGGAGTTGTGTGGTCTCTTGGGTGAGGAACGGTCGGATCCTCCGGATGTTGTGGAAGGAGAATTGGCAGGTCAGAGTGATTGCTGCAATGTGGCCCGAGAAGCACAGCTGGCTGTCCAGGGTCACTCCAAGACTCCTGGCAGACTAGGACAGAGACACTATGGAGCCTTCCACGGTGATTGACGCATCAATCATCGCGGAGCCCTTCGTTGGGAGGAAGAGCAGCTCTGTCTTCCCCAGGTTCAGCTTCAGGTGGTGGGTGGACATCCATGCAGAGATGTCGGCCAGACATGCAGAGATTCGTGCCGGGACCTGGGTCTCAGATGGAGAGAAGGAGAGAAAGAGTTGAGTGTCATCGGCATAACAGTGATAGGAAAAACTGTGAGCAGAAATAACAGAACCAAGTGACTTGGTGTACATGGAGAATAGGACGGGGCCTAGCACTGAGCCCTGCGGGACTCCGGTAGAGAGGGTGTGGGGAGAGGAGAGGGATCCTCTCCAGACCACCTGGTAGGACTGGTCAGCCAGGTAGGACTTGTCAATGCAGATCCATGTCAATGCAGATCCAGAGATTCCCATCTCGACGAGAGATGAGAGCAGGATCTGATGGTTGAATGCAGCTGACAGGTCGAGGAGGAGGAGGACAGAGCTAAGGGATTGGGACTTGAAGAGCCTCAGT
The DNA here is from genome assembly GCA_029706075.1 of Aldrovandia affinis. Classification (NCBI taxonomy): domain Eukaryota; kingdom Metazoa; phylum Chordata; class Actinopteri; order Notacanthiformes; family Halosauridae; genus Aldrovandia; species Aldrovandia affinis. Next base: position 2,915,133 of record JAINUG010000047.1, read on the forward strand.
GACCGCAAAGGGAGCAGTCTCTGTGGAGTGGCCTGCCTTGAACCCAGATTGGTTAGGAATGCACAATGAAGCAGAGCACATTGGACTGTTGCCTATAAAATCAAACTCTGTTGGACTTTCTGTAGTAAGGAATACACGTACACACGTGTAATTACCACTGTTTGATTGTATACTATGCTGCAGTTGAGATCTAGGGGCAGTGAATGCCCCTTCAACTTAATATTTCAATATGAATAATACTCTCTTTCTAGATAAAGCAGTATTGTAGGAGGCTAATGTTCTCCTTTGAATAATTAGCAATCCTAGGGGCCTCGGGTGGTCAAAAGCAACGGACAAAGCATTTGCCTCGAATACAGGTTGCCCACTGCGGCCGGGATTGAACCCCGGCTGTGCCAGCCCAGCTCTGGCCAGGAGCCCTGTTCGGGGGTGGCGATTGGCTGTCCAGCCCAGGGGAAGGGGGCAGGGAGATCCGGCACAAGCTTGCCAAGAAGCGCAAAGGGCGTCCCTGGAAATTCAGGTGGGCGAGTTCCGTCTCGGAGGAGGTAGATCATTGCCAGCCTCGGAGTATTAGCTTGACCTGTTTGACGGGCGGCAGGCTCGTGGGGCAGGGCGAATCAAAAGAAAAAGGGTACAATTGGCCACCAAATTGGGAGAAAAATCTGAAACAATAAAAAAAAAAAAAAATAATAATTAGCAATCCATTGACCAGTTCGTTTATTTGTGTGGACAGGGGTGCTATATAGACTATATAGTCAGTCCAGCCCTGGTTGCAGAGAGTTCCATTAATTTAGTCTACTGTAAAAAATCTAAATCATGTACCTGTGTATCAGCATACCTACATTTTGAACCTGCATCCTTCAAGTAACAAGGCCTTTCCCTTAACCATGTTGCTCCTTTCAGATTCATGATAACATGGACCCAAATTGGTGGAGATGCTGTTCAGAAAACAGGAAAGGGAATATCAGGACAGTGCTGTCAATTTCTGTTTGTGTGACTGTTGGCACCTCTTAGAATAGTATGTATTATCAGTAGGTGGTTGTGGTTGTGCCTGTGAATTGGTGGGTCTGGTATTTATCTCTAGGGAGAGAGCAGACAGTAAATAAGATCTCCTGTAGGGACAAAGTGGGGATAGAAAGTTAACAGATTTACCATGAATTCCACACTACTGGAGCTGCTGACATTGGGAATATATCAGAAATATCAGCAAGGCATATAGCTGACAATATGTAGTGCTATGTCCACTAAACTCTCTGGGGGAGTGTCAGTGTGTGTGTGTCATTTTCACGATTTTTCATAATTTTTCCCCACAGTTATAAGCACCCAGTGTTATAACAGTCAGGAGCCTGAAGACTCCCAGGCTCGCATTGAGGCTAGACTATTGTAATGCCTTATTATCTGGCTGCTCTAGTAGCTTTCTTAAGAGTCTTTCAACTAGTACAGAATACAGCGGCACATATTTTGACTAGATCTAAGAAGTATGAGCATATTACTCCTGTGTTAGCATCACTACATTGGCTTCCTGTTAAATATCGGGCTGATTATAAAGTACTGCAGCTAACTTTTAAAGCAGTGCACGGACTTGCACCTATATATCTGACCTAGAGGATTATCCCTTATAAGCCAACACGACTGCTTCGTTCAGAAGAAGCCGGCCATCTATTACTCCCTAGAATTTTGAAAAGCACAGCTGGTGGTAGAGCCTTCGCTTTTAGAGCTCCTCTGTTTAGTTTAGTTTAGTTTATTTCGATCCCCATTAGCTACTGCAACTACAGTAGCTATTCTTCCTGGGGTCGTCAAACAGCTTCAAGTGACAAGGCAACATGACTTTCCAACATTGCACATTGAACTCATACAGACAAAACTGAAACAAACATATACAATATTACAACATAAGAATAAAACAAGAGACAAGACAAGACTAGCAACATTACAAAACAGACAAGACTAAAACAACATTACATACATGCCTCACACATAACACGTTTCAATTCATAACTTTTAGATATTTTTTTAATAAGAATTTAAATCGAGTTTTACTATTTTCCTGTGCAATGTAGCTGGGTAGTGAATTCCATTCAAACATGGCTCGGTATAACACCGTTCTTTTGACTGCATTTGTTCTCACAATTGGTAGCATAAAATTTCCTCCCTCTGCATGTCTGGTTAAATAATTATGTGTAGTTGAACTGAAAGTTAAACTCTGATACAAAATAAAAGGATTCTTTGTGACTATAATATTTCTAAAAAATACTAATAATGAATATAATATAATGTTGTGGAACGGTTTACCAAAGCATGGTAGGGATTCGGACACAATTTTAAAGTCTAGATTAAAAACATATCTTTTCAGCCTAGCCTACTGCCAAACATAGTCTAGGTGGAGAGATGGAGAAGGCCATGCCCTAGTGTCTTATGGAGTGAGAAACTTTCCATACTGTCACCTCCTCAACGTGTTACCACCACTGTTAGGCTGGTTATCCTTGATCGGGTGTGGATAGTTTGGAACTCTCTCATGGCTGTGTGTATTCTCTGTCCCTCTCCTAATAGGTATGCTGCCATAGATTACACCTGTTGGGGCTATCTGTATATTTCCTATACTTGTTTTCCCCTGTTCTCACATAATGCTACTGGCTATAGCACTGCTTTTTTCTTACTGCATGTTCTCTTCTCTGCCTCGGCCTCTGACTCGGGGCACCCGCCCCCGAGCCCTAGATCCTGTAGAGCTGCCCCCATCAACCCTCACCCCCACTCCTATCTGGACCCCCTTCACGTGGTTTAGCCCCCCCCACTGACTACCTAACTCAGGAGGCGCAAAGTCATCCAGCCCTGAGTTACCTTGGACTGACTATGATATGGTCTTTTTTGGACACTACCTTTTAGTCTGGTTCTTCCCAAGGTTTCTCATATCAAGGGAGTTTTTCCTTGCCACTGTCGCTTTAGGCTTGCTTTTGGGGGAGTCTAGGCCTGGGTTCCATTCTGTTAGCTTTTTGTGACAATTAATTTGTGAAAAGCAATATATTTGATTTGATTTAATTTGATTTGATGACCATAGTTGGACTGCACCATGGGCCCATTGTCCCACTGGGAAGATAAAAGTGTTGCGGTGTAGTTAAGTGGTCAGGCCGCTAGACTTTCTCACCCAAGGGACATCAGTTAAGGCAGCGGTCCCCAACCTTTTTTGCACCACGGACCCGGGGGTGCATGGACCAGTGCGGAAAAGAGGCACAGACAGAAGTGGTCATTTTTCTAAATAAAACCCTGCAGACTGCGATAGTCAATAAAATGGAAATAAAATTAAAATTAAAACGTTTTTATTATTTCTGTGCGGCCCGGTACCAAATGCCTCACGGACCGGTACCAGGCCGCGGCCCGGTGGTTGGGGACCGCTGAGTTAAGGGACCTGGTCGTGATTCTGCTCTTGTACAAGACACTGGGGTTACTTCATAAAAGCCAGCTTTTTAGAACCAGGGAGTTCCTTTCTGACAATATTAATATTAGTAAGTAGAACATGGATTAACCTTTTTCTTACTTCCTGTCCCTTTCTGTTAGCATGGACATGTCCTGTACCTGCCTGCTCCAGCTACTATATGTACTGGGGGCTTGGTGTCTGGTTTACTCTGGGTTCTGTCCCTCTGTACAAGGGATGTGACTCTGGGATGATCCACTAGGAGGTGGGGCTCTGATAGATTACTGTGACCTGGGCTCTAAATTTAGCCAGCCGCCCCTTCTCAGACCAAACAGCTGGCATTCCCTTCACTGCCCGGAAGATCCAGCACTGTTGTTTACAGCTCTGCAAGGTGCAACACAGATTTTTTTTTGTGAGTGGGTGGACAGGCTCTGCTTGGGTAGCACGTACCAGTAGGCTCCAAGTCCCGAAGAGCCTGGCCGGGTCCAGGCGCAATGCAGGGGGGTGAGCTGGTGATCCGGCTGCCGGGCAGGTCCCGGTCACCCGAGACCACGATCCTGCGGCACAAGGAGGTTCACCACTTCTTCTTCCTGCCCTTCAGGGAACAGCCAATCTACAGCACCCGTGCCCACGTTTTCCAGATCGACCCCAACACCAAGAAGAACTGGGTCCCCACCAGCAAGCACGCGGTCACAGTTTCATACTTCTATGACAGCACGAGGAACGTCTACCGGATCATCAGTCTGGATGGCTCCAAGGTAAACCAGACACCATACTCTCATACCATCTATGGGATCTCTGTAAACGTAATTAACTGTATACTACTGTATATACAGACTGGAGTACATTTATAGGTCTGTTTTGCTTTGTGGATAATATTGGAAACAGTCAAGCATAACTTCTCTTTCTGCAGACTGAAGGCCCTCTTAATCTCTGAATTTTATCCCAAGATATCAGCATCAATTTAAACGCGCATGACAGACAGTATGCAAATATGCATATAGCTAGTGTTTTTTTCCTGAAGAATTGCAAATTGTCTGATGCGTTTTAGTGGTATTAATGTGCAAAACATATTTGGGGCATGCAACAAGCCTAATGTTGTGCGCTGGCCAAGTCCCATTAAAATCCCTCCACTACAGCATAACACAAAGTGACTTTTATCCAGGTCATATTTCACATCTGATGCAATCCGATATGTCACTTTTTTGCTGAGCCCCAAGACGTCACTTCGGTCTTCTGTACATGTCCCCAGCGATGCCGAGACGGGAGAGTGTGCCAGCCTAAATGCCCATGACAGATCAGAACTGGCAGTCAAAAGACAATGGCAGCACGAGATGGTGACAGTGACAAGAGACAGTGATTAAGATTAAGCATGTGCTCGAGGCTGGAATAAGGAAGATTCACACAAAAAATGTTATTTATCTCTGACAGCGGCAAGCTGGAAGCCTGTTGTTTGACAATGTGCATAAAGAAAATACACACACTATGGCCTGGTAGCCTATTGACAGATCCGTTGCTTTGTTTGAATGGTAGGGAATGCAAATCATGGAGTAGTTTAGCAAGATCTTTACAAGTAGTACTGGTAAAGGAACTAATTTGCAATCCTTGAACTCATTTGTTAATAAAAGTTAACAAATGAGCTCATAAATAACAGTTATTTAGGAGCTATAATGTTGTATAGCTGTGGCATTGTATATCCATCATATTCATTATTCTTTCTATTTAAGTACGGATTATCATTTTTGCTAATGTTTTTGGTCTGTGGACACAGTTTGCTGATATTACAGAGATTAATATTTTTTCATTGTTGCTATTTCATTACCGTCTAGTGGAGTGGATCAGAGTTTGTTGAACAGGACTGCAATGGCTGTGCAGCTGTCCACTGTTTCTTTGATCTGGAGTTTCTCTCACATATCTTTATGGAATACTGACATTTCAAATTCTGACATTTCAAATGCAGGAAAATGAAAATTACTCAACCATTCCTTTTATGACATCTTGATTTCTTGCACAAACTTATTTTGTTCATGGACAAGTTGTAATGTTTGCTTAGTAAGTAGTAAGAAAATGAAAATTATTCAACCATTCTTTTCATGACATCTTGATTTCTTGCACATTTCATTTCAGTTGTAATGTTTGCTTAGTAAGACAGTCTCCTTGAGTTTACTCTAAATGAAGCATACAGTTAATTCTGTTAGTACATTAAACCAGACTTATATGTCTGAAAATGTCCATAACGCATTTGGTACTTTTCATAAATCATAGTAAGTAATCATTAGATGGCAGTGATTTGCATTGTTTGGAATGGAATGAAGCATGGTGCTCTTCTCTTGAAGGCTGAGACTGCTGAAGAACTGAGGATATATATATTTTTTTGCGATAGAGAGATGCTTCAAGCCTCTGGCACCTCCACTCTTCTCCTCTTTCCTCTCATTTCCAGAGAAAGGAGAGCAGTTAAAATAGCACCTATGCTCTTTCCTGCTGTAAAAAGATCCTGCATCACCCAACTCTGGCTTTCAGAGACATAAATAATATGCCACAGGATCCTCCTGAGCCTCAATATAATTTTATTACTCAACACAGTGCTCCTCATGCACAACAATAGGCTACCTTACCATCAATATATTATTACTTTTACTGTATATATATATATTACTTCTGTAGGCCTACATAGCTTATATTTGTATACATTATCCTCTGGGATTGATTAAAGCAAGGGCACAAGAGCAGTGCTTAACAAAAGGCTAAAAATGGCAACCTTTAGGTTACAGTCCAGTTCCTCCATCGACTTTAATTGGCAACATCACACTGTCTGGTTGGTTTTAGGATAACAGTCAGGAAGCAGTAAGGCTTTTCTCAGAAAAATATAATCAGAAGTTTACATTACAGTTATTATGTAATAGATGTATATTTAACTGTATCTTGAAATAATGTTTGGAAAATATGTCTTTTGGAAATATTTTTAAAGGAACCACGGGGGAAATATTTAATTAGATATGCAATACACACGTCAAATCTATGATATTATGGTATGGTATTATCCATGATTTACAGGGTGGATGAATAATTATTTGTTTAAAAATATCCAATGAAACAGTTTTTCACATACAGTATAACAACCATATACACCTTTTGATTTGGCCACTTTGCTAGCTTTAGTTTCTTTAAATACATGTATTCCATGCATTCCTGTTATAGATGACTCAAGGAAAACATAATTTTTCAGTTTTAGGTAACCTAAACTTTTTTTAACCTCTGGCAGTTTACCGCTAACCTTTGTACCATTTCAGGTTATTCACTGGACTTGAACTGCTTAAATTTCAGTCAAAACTGGAAAATGGGGGTGTTCTAAAACTTTTGACCGGTACTGTATATACATTTGTAAATCCAAAGCAATTTGGTCTCAAATTCATTTGTATGCAGTTGATGATATGCATTTGTTACCATGTATTGGCTTACCTTTGTAGGGAAGCTAATACATTACCCATTCGTATTGGATTTGAAGTTTGAAAGACAGGTTCCTTTGTATAATATAGTTTATAATGCTTATATATTTGCATTCTGGTTTGTGCTTAAATGTCATATGCAAAACATGCAGAATTATTTCCCAACAGTGACCTCATTGTCACACATGCATTGTGCTGTACAGGGACAGATTTCTCAAAACAACCAGGGTTGATCTCACACTGAGGACTAGGGGCTGTTCTGGTCTCTAACACATTTTGTTTTAATTCAACTTTACACACATTTTCTCTGCACTTTCTCCACAACCCTATTGATCCTAAAGTTAAAAGGTCAAACACAAAGGTCACCTGTTCAATTGTTGTTTTTTATTACATATTACGTTGTGCTTACAATCCTGTTTCCACTAAATTGTCCACCACCTCAATGCTATCCAGAAATGGGTACCCTACTTAAAATGTACATTTCGCTGTAGTATATCAGTACTCTCTGTACTACTCTAAAGTATTCTAAATTCAACAGTCATAGTTAACATGTTATAGGCTTGTGTACTCTCCATATAGGCTGGAATCCACCCACCCACTAAAAACAGTCTCATATGAAATTATTCTGTTTTCAGTCTGGTTTGGCCAAGACGGTGCTTAGCATTCTGACAGTGATGCGTCATATGTGCATAACAGGCTTGAACTTGCGGCTAGCATAAGAACATAAGGACATAAGAAAATAAGAATACATAATGACGAGAACGGGCCGTTCAGCCCATCTAGGCTCATAATTTCTTAATCCAAAGAGTATCTAGTACTGCATCTAGCCTGGACTTGAATAGCCCAAGTGTTTCTACCTTTACTACCCGACCTGTCAAGCTGTTCCAGTCATTGTGTAAAGAGAAACTTCCTAATATCCAAATATGTGGAATTTGCTAATTTTAACTAATTTTGTTCCCAACTTAACCCAATTTATCTGAACAAATCTTTGGTAGTTCGCTTTGTTAATCCCTTTTAGGGATTTAAAAACCTCAATCAAATCCCCCCTAAGTCTCCATTTGCTAAGCTTAAATAGATTGAGTGCCTTAAGTCTATCCTCATAACTTACCTTTCATACCAGGTACCAATTTAGTTGCCCTTCTTTGAACTTTCTCAAGAGCTTCTATATCTTTTTTGTAGTGTGGTGCCCAGAACTGCATACAGTACTCTAAGTGAGGGCTGACCAAGGAATTATATAACGTTAATATAACCTCCTTTGATTTATACTCAATACTTTTTGCTATGTGTCCCAGCACCCTGTTGGCCTTTTTCACTGCTGTAGCACACTGCTTTGATGCAGATAGACTTTGACTTTGAAATTGAACACCTACTAATTTTTCTCCTCCCTTAAAATACTCCTGTCTTACGTTTTTATTTCCCACATGCATAACTTTACATTTAGCAATGCTGAATTTCATCTGCCATGTCCATTCTTGGATTTTGTCCATTCTTTGTTGATTACAAATGTTTGCCAAACCAAGTTTAGTATCACAAATGTAACTATTTTGCTAGATCATTTATGTAAATGCAAACAACTCCCTGAAATACGACCCCACCTTACTGAATTTCATTTGAACAATGAGAATTCATTTGAACTCTCATGTGGTACCTTGTGAAATGCTTTTTGAAAGTCCAAATATATAATATTGTAGCGATCCAGGTGGGTCGCTATATGTAAATATGTGTGCGGGGCATTGTGGGGAACATTGTTGTGTGTTTGTTTGTTCCCCCCTGTGTTAGTTAGTGTTATGTGGAAAATCATGTTGTCTGTGTTATTGATTATAAATATGTGCATGTAAAACCAATGGTCGCGGTGAGCTGAAGGGTAAAGCCACCGCAACCGACATTCGTTTATTGTTTAGTGCCGTTGCCTGTAATTCCTTGTAAATGTGTTCATCATTTGAAGAGTACTTCCTGTGTGACGTACTAGTTAATCACCAATGTGCGCTTTGCGTGACCCTGTAGGGACGCGCCTGTATCTAAAGTCAGACCGAAAGATGATATCTGGGGTCGTGCGGTGTATGGGGCATGGATATCGTCATTACTTTATAATAAAGTGGCTATGGGGCCTTGCGGTGTACGAAGCACGTAGCCACATTGAAATGACTGCCTGACTCCATTCGTCTTCTTGTTGCACCCCACCGCGCATGCTCGCTACAATATCATAAGCCTGGTTCAGTTCAACACACTTTGTAGCCTCTTCAGAAAAGTCCAGGAGTCCCTTAGAATACTATTATTTTTCAAGAATGATTCCAACTTGTCCCTAATAATTTTACATGAGATGCAAGTTAAACTGACAGGCCTATAGTTCCTTGGGTCAGTACGGTTCCCCTTCGTATAGCTCGGTCTTGCACATTTTTTCAACGTCGTATAATTATTTACAGTTACTTCCTGCCTCCCGGGTATGACATAAATACTCAAGAAAAACAATGCTCCCCCCAGCATCATATTGTAGTTTTACACATCACAAGCCTGAACCTCTCTTGCATATGCCAGCACAGAGTTTCAAAAGACAAATGTAAACAATATACCTTACGTCTTATAATTGAAAATGATGGACGGGTAAGAATAGGAGTCAAAATTGGGCTTTTAGGCGTGTTTAATCCTACTACATTATGTTTCCCAATTTGGTGCTCTTCCGGCGCTTACATGCTAATCCTTTGTGCCCCCTCACAGGGAATTAGGAATATAGAATAAATAGAAGGTTAGTGATGCATCAGAGCCCACGACTGCAGATCGCCTCCCTCCTGTGCAGCTATGACAAATGCTCCCCAGAACGATGCGTTTGTATTAGCTGGTGTTTAATGAGAGTGATTGCTCTCCTCTGTGCGGGCAGACTGGCAGAGGGGGAGGACATTACAGAGCGCGCGAGGCTCCCCACTGGGGTTTTGATGAGATTTGCGCAACATACTCAGGGAAGAGGAAACTGGGACAGGGAGTTTTTATTTTTATTTTTATCATTAATATCGAAAGGATTGTGGGTCTTCCCATTACCTAATGATTGATCAGCAGCACACAAATGTGCAATGGAAGCATGCTGGAAATGTCGCTGGTGACTGAATATAGGGGCCCTGGGGGCATTCAGGTTATGAAAGGGATTGGTCTTTTAGGTGGTTTCCTTTTTTGTCTACTGATAGCCTCGTCAAGACTGGCCATATTGATCTGTTAATTGGACATGCTATTTTTAGTAAGAGCTCTCTCTCTCACACACACAAGCACACGCACACACCCACACACAACAATCTTTGTTCAGTATTCAAATCAATATAGCAGGACAGAATTTTGTCAGACTGTACTTATGTTAAAGGCACCATTTTTCATGTTAGCTTAAAATGTTACTAAAAAGTATATGATTCTCAATATGGTTTACAGACTCATGGACTCATTTTGTAACAGATTAAACTGTCTGAACAGTGCCTGGACCACATCTGGTGCTGAATTTGATTCGGCCAGGGAGGGGAAATTATTCAGTAGTGTGGATAAGTAAGGCCCTTTAGCTTTTGAGGCATTTGGTCCACATGCCCTTTAAAAGAGTGGAATATCCCAGCTGCTCAGTAGGTTCCTGTCTGTGTTCCAGTTGGCCCTGACCCAAATTGCAGGTACTGTACAGTAGCTCCTGCACCCACACCCCCACTGATCAATACTCTACCTCTGTGATGTAACCAGCCTCACAGGGGCCCTGCCTTCTGCCACAGTTTACAAATCAATTGGTGCACAACTACAAACCATGATTCTGACTCCCACCCACCAGATTTGTCCCCGTTTCTCTCCCAATTTTGTAGCAAATCATACTCTGTATTATTCCAACTGTCCCCCCCACAAGCCCACTGCTAATCCATTTCTGATACCGGTAGAGGCAGGAATGACGAACCGCCTCTTCCGAGATGGAACTCGCTAATTGCCGATCATGATTCGAGTCAGATAGAAGCTTTTCTGCAGTAAGCTCATGCCGGCTTCCGTCCCCCATCCCTGGGCCAGACAGCCAATTGCCGCCCCCCAGTGGCACACCCGGCCAGAGCCGGACTGGCGCAGCCAGTGGGCAACTTGCATTCGAGTCCTGTTATGCTAAATTGTCCACCACCTCAATTCCATTAACATATGGGTACCCTACTTAAAATGTTCATTTCGGTGTACTATATCTGTACTCTCTGTACTACTCTAAAGCTTTCTAAATTGAACAGTCATAGTTAACATTTTATAGGCTTAACTTTTGTGTACTCTCCATATAGGTTGGTATCTGATATGGAATTTTTCCAGTCTGGTGGGGCACTGTGATTCACGCTGCATTGTGTTGAGTTAAGAATCACATTTAAATGTGAAGGTTTTCTCTTTTTGTTAGTGTGAAGGCAAGGAGGGCTGAAGTGAGTGAGAGAGACTCCCACAGAGAGTGCAGTGACGTTTCAGACAAAGCCAGTTCCCTATACCCAGACTCTTTCTATGTGCAAACGATCTCCGCGGGAGGTTGTAGCGGGGGCTAGCGACACCCTTGTGTGGCCAGCCCAGGGATATTAAAATAGGGTTAAGAGTTAAGACATACGGTGAGGTATCCACTTATTGGAGCCAAACGGGAACTAAGCAGTTCCATTTATTTTCATCACTTCCATTTTGTTTCCAATAAGATCACCATCTGTAAAACCACATTTTAATATCTTTGGGCAAGCCCTGGCCTGAGCCCTTTCTGAAATGATGTGTCCGAAAACTTGTTCATGGTTGCTCATTTCTGCCATTCCCTATGGTTGGCAATATTCTGTAGATTGTAAATCAGTGTAACTCCAAGTGGTTTACAGTGTACATCTTGATGATTGTGTGTGACTGTTTGCTGTGTTTTTGTGTTCTGGTGGGCATCAGTGTAGCCAGCATTTAGGCCATTGAACAGAGTCTTTGGCCACTGAATGGGATAGTGCTTATAGCAGAAGCCCAAAACCACAGGCCATAGGGTATGCTGTTTTTTAGGCCCAAGAAACCATGTAAGGTGAGTTAACTGTGTAATCAACCATTTAAGTGCTGAGTAGCAACTAAAACTAGCGTACCCTGCAGCCCACAAGGACCATGGTTGAGAACCCCTGTTTCAGAGCATTTCCACATGTGTACAGTGCTGATTCAGACCATCTGGGTTTCTGTCAGTCACTTATGGTCTCATTCAGTAGATCAACAGTGGATTATTGCTGTGTGTTTAAAGTCTTACCAGATCTGTCAATAGATTTTTTCACCCGAAACATTATGTTCCGTTAGCCACACTGTTTTAAATATTTTTTTAAGTAAAGTCATGCAAAAATGTGTCTGTCAAAAATATGGAAGCTAAATACATTATGACATTTTATATTTATTTTCCTGTAATAATCTGTTTTTATCTAGGTGTCACATTTGAATCATTTCAATTTATTTGAGTGAATGGTTAGTTTGGTCATTCAAATCAAACTATTTATTACAACTTTCACAATGTGCACAATGTTCATTCAAATGGCAGTGGTTTTAATTGTCTTGTAGCTAATATTTACTTTTCACAGAATGAGCTTGATGTTTAGTACACACTCATATAGTGACATATTCTATAGTGACAATGCAAAAATATTTTTGGTTCTATTGAATTATCTAAATGCACAGAGGTGTTAATTATTAATTTATTTGGCATATGAATACAAGTGTCTCTGGGCTGAATTATTTAACTGATCTCCTTTCAGTTTATCGAAAGGGAGTGAACTAGCTTACAGCACCATCTATCCATTTCCACTAATTGCTTTATCTTGTTGAGAGTTGTGGTGGGTCAGGGGCAAAATCAGCAGGCATGGAGGTTTGGGGCGCAGGGGGAAGGACCACAACCTGGAATGGGATGTGGGGCACACCCACACAATGAGCAGTTGTATATTACACATATTATACTGTATGTTTGTACAGAACAGATAGGTATTTACTACAGATTATCCACAGCACTGGGCTTGGTTGCCATTTGTATTCAGACAGCACACCTACTGGCAAAACCCGATGCAAAACCTGCCCATGTTCAGTGGTGAGAAGCCTACATTGAAGGCTTGTTTGAAGTACAGCAGACCAACATAGCTACAGTACTGTAGCAGGTGTCAAAGCTGTGTGCAGGAAAACCTTTTTGTGCATATGTGAAATTAAAGGTTTTGATGCTTATTTGAATTTCCTCTCTTTTTGACTTTTGATAAAAAACGTACACATAAAACATCGTTTTTGGAATTTAATAAATATATATATCAGAACAAAACCAGATTCTGCAGTGGACTCTCAGATCATCTGAGAGAAATACAAGAGAGGAATTAACATCTGGATGATACACAGTTTTCTGGAGCTCAATTGTGAGAAGAATGAGCTTTTACAAATTGTCTCTAAGCCAATTCTCCAAGTAAAAAATTATTTTATTTATTCTTTGTTTTATCCAATGTACAAACTGGAGCCGTGACATTGTATATGACATTGTATTTTATCCTGTACTGTACAGTGCCTCGAGAAAGGTGCTCAATAAATAAAATGTTTTATGATTATGATTATTATTAAAAGTACCTTGCCCAATAGTTATATATACCCAGCATTTGAACCTAGCTACAATGCACTCTGGCCCAGTATCCTAGCTATGATCTGACCTGCATGCTTGACCACAAGATCTCAGATCACACCCACTCAGACTGCGGCCTCTCTGAAAATGCCAGCTACGGCTGCTCCCAGTGGTGGTTCATAAATCTAAGCAGTCTTCATATCTTCATAAAGTGTGTTGCATAGAACCATGTTGCCATTTTAATTACTTTATCAGTGTTTCTGCTGGATAACATGAGAGTCTGTTTTCTGGGGAACAGAAAAGTGGGCTTCATGCATAGTTTTCATGAGGTTGGGGTTCAACTATATTTCAATTCAGTCAATTCAGGAAAATTCATTTAAATTCAATTAATTATTTGAAAAATAGCCATAATGTTCTACATTTTACATTTACATTTTAAGCATTTAGCAGACGCTCTTATCCAGAGCGACTTACAAGATGTGCATTAATACAAGGCGAGAACAATCAAAGTTAGCGTACAAGATCAGTGCAGTAAAACGGCAAAAGACATCATTGCAGGCAACTGCGTATCATACCTGTAACATTGGGAAAGAAAAGGTTAGTGGGTGTTTTTTTTTTTTTTTTTTTTTTTTTTTTTTTTAAACAAGTAAACAGATTGACTAGATGGACAGTGTTCAGTGGTAGTGGAGTCTGAAGAGGTGGGTTTTGAGTCTCTTGCGGAAGATTGAAGTGATTCCGCAGTCCTGACCGATTGCGGGAGGTCGTTCCACCAACGAGGGACCAGGACAGAGAAGAGGCGAGACCGCGAGGAGCGCTGCCAGGCGCCCGGAGGGATGGGGCAGTCAGTCTGCCAGCGGAGGCGGAGCGGAGGGGTCTGGACGGGGTGTAGGGCGTGATGAGTGACTGGAGTACGGGGGAGCAGTACCTTTGGCCGCTTGAAAAGCCAGCACCAGTGACTTGAATCTGATGCGTGCTGCGATGGGGAGCCAATGCAGAGAGGAGAGTAGAGGGGTGACGTGGGTGAACTTCGGCTGGTTGAACACCAGGCGAGCAGCAGCGTTCTGGACTAGTTGCAGTGGCTTGATGGCACAGGCCGGAAGGCCTGCCAGCAAGGAATTGCAGTAGTCCAGGCGTGAGATCACCAGGGCCTGGACCAGGAGTTGAGTGGCCTCTTGGGTGAGGAACGGTCTGATCCTCCGGATGTTGTGGAGGGAGAAACGCAGGTCCGAGAGATCGCTGCAATGTGGCTCGAGAAGCACAGCTGGTTGTCCAGGGTTACCCCAAGACTCCTGGCAGACTGGGACGGAGACACTATGGAGCCTTCCACGGTAATTGACGCATCAATCATCGGGGAGCCCTTCGCTGGGAGGAAGAGCAGCTCTGTCTTCCCCAGGTTCAGCTTCAGGTGGTGGGTGGACATCCATGCGGAGATGTCAGCCAGGCATGCAGAGATCCGTGCCGGGACCTGGGTATCAGATGGAGGGAAGGAGAGAAACAGTTGAGTGTCATCAGCATAACAGTGATAGGAAAAACCATGAGCAGAAATAACAGAGCCAAGTGACTTGGTGTACAGAGAAAATAGGACAGGGCCTAGCACCGAGCCCTGCGGGACACCGGTAGAGAGGGTGCGGGAGAGGAGAGGATCCTCTCCAGGCCACCTGGTAGGACCGGTCGGCCAGGTAGGACTCGAACCATGTCAGCGCAGATCCAGAGATTCCCATCTCGACAAGAGATGAGAGCAGGATCCGGTGGTCCACGGTGTCGAACGCCGCCGACAGGTCAAGGGAGGAGGAGGACGGAGCTAAGGGATCGGGACTTAGCGACGTGAAGAGCCTCAGTGACCGCAAGGAGAGCAGTCTCTGTGGAGTGGCCTGCTCTGAACCCAGATTGGTTGGGATCGAGTAGGTCGTTCTGTAAGAGATGAGCAGACAGTTGATTATAGACAGCCCGCTCTAACGTTTTGGAAAGGAAATGGGAGAGAGAGACAGGTCGGTAGTTAGAGATGACAGCAGGATTCAGAGAGGGTTTTTTGAGGAGGGGGACGGACTGGAAGAGGGGGGAAGGAATGGGTTCTATGAGGGTTTTTTAATTAATTGATGAATTTTTATGAATTTCTCAAATTAACTGGATTGAAATGGAATTGACTCCAATTCTGCCAGTTTGGCAACATGTGTTTGTGTATGGGTATCTGCTTTTGATTATAAGAGGTGTAAGAATGTATCTGAAATGTAGCAGTGGCTTGGTGAAGTGATATGATGAACAGTTGTAGGGAAAGGAAATGGTATTATATCTGTGGAGCTGTGCCAGCCTGCTAGAGGGAAGAATATTGAAGCATAATGCAGTCAAGATTGCTGAAGCTCTGAATATGGAGAAAACTAAGCCTACTATCAGTCCTATCATATTGCGGATTGTTGTCCGAATTTTGTTTAAGATGCTAGAAAAGGTAACACTGATGTTGTGAGCCACATTTAAGAACAAGCTGCTGTGTCATTGGATTGAATTAGTAAATCAGCAAATATTATAATGTAAGTAGAATAGTGCTCACTGTTCTTATGAAGTGTTTAGAGAGGAATACATTTTAAAATTGACATATAGTACAATATAAATCTCTTGGTTTCTGCTGCAATAGAAATGTTGATCCAGAGAATTTCACAAGATGTGTTTAACGCCATTTGAATCCACAGGCAATAATAAATAGCACTATCACCCCCAACATGTCTTTCACCAAGACATCACAGAAGTTTGGGCAGTGGGCGGACAGCCGGGCCAACACGGTGTACGGGCTGGGCTTCTCCTCTGAGCATCATTTAGTGAAGGTGGGTGGTATTCTCTCTCTGCGCTGGGGGAGCTCCTACACACTCTCATGTAATGAGAGCTACAGCAGGGCCATGTTCGTCAGTCTGTGGGAGGCTGCGTCAACACTGTGCTCTCACCCCCTGCATGATGATTAACCACTGTAGAGAACAGGGGCAGAAAACTGCAGCTGCACTTGCAACCAACACAGAGACCCAGACACACACACATCTCCCTCACACTGTGTCACGCATGCACACAAACACACGTGTATATGCATACTCACATAAACATGCACAAATATTCATACAAGTATTTGTTTAGTTACATACATACATGCATTTCTGTTTCTCTCAAAACACACACACACACACACACACACACACACACACACACACACACACACACACACACACACACACACAATTGAACTGAACAGCACAGTCTCATTGGCTTAATTTTCATCCGAGTACTTTAATAACTGCAAGTCTCTCCCTTTTGAGGGTTTTTAGAAAATTAAAAGTGCCTTAAATCTAAATGGTCTTTCAGCCACAGTCGTTAAGTTCATAATTTCACTATTAGGAAAATGAATACTCAAGGCCCCTTTACAAAATACATCTGTGTGAACATTTCTGCTACAAGTGTCTAACCATCAAACTATCACAGTGGTCCTAGATCAGTTTTTTTCTATCCCTATGGCTTCCTGCCTCATTTAAGTTTCCCACACACACATCACAGAAGTGGCTAGCCACTAGTCGATGTGACGACACTTTAAAAAACGGAACCAGCACGGTATGTACAGCAACAATGTTCTTTGGTGCTGTGATTAAATGATATAAACAGCTGTTTAACTTTAAATCAGGATCAGCCGTGCACTGATGTCACATGGGTGCTAAAAATGCCCTCAGGCTAGCAGTGTTGAATCGCTCAGCTCACTTTTCCAGGTCAAAGAAACCCTCAGACTAGCTGTAGCCCTGCACCAAAATAGCCCTTCACCATTTACAGACATGTTCAACTCCCCCCAAATGGTATGATTGGTGTCATTCTTCATGTTTTCTTATTATATCGGTTCAGTGAATTTCCTATGACAGTTGAAATGGAAGTACTTTTGGGTGATATATTACACCTTTATACAGTTCGAGATTTCTCAGTGATATTGAAGATCAGTGCAATCTATTGCTGAAACCCAACCTTATGGTTATATTTGGAATTGCCATTTGTTTGCCAAGTTATGTGTTCAATCTGTATCTTTTCAGTCAAAGCAGTTTATGGTAAATATCTAGACCAGCATATGGCAGAGTGCATGGCAGCACAGATTATTCACTACTCAAGTTCTGACACAGTCGCTCCCTTTCCAGTTTGCAGAGAAATTTGCGGAATTCAAGGAGGCCGCGCGATTAGCAAAGGAGAAATCCCAGGAGAAGATGGAGCTGACCAGCACTCCTTCTCAGGTATTAATCCCTCCCCCTTCCTCCACCCAATTGGGGAGTCACTCAGGTGTCCCCTCCAAAAATACATGCTGCCCCCAATAGAAAATCAAATAAGTAATATCCTGTCAAGAAGCACCTGAGAAATACCCTCAAGGTCCAACCAAAAGAAATGGAAACACCTGGGTAAATTAGGGACAGCAAGTATATGCAAAGAAGAGGCTACAAAAATGTTGGACAGGCCTGATTGCTTATAATTATGGATAGCATGGCTGCAAGTGATTTTGAAAGAAGGGTGATTGTTGGCCCACGTTTGGCAGGAGCTTCAGTGAACAAGACAGCTCAACTTTCTGATGTTTCACGAGCAATAGTGTCTGAGGTGATGTCAGCAATTTGTAATTTATGACTTAAATTTTTTTGTTTTTGGTAAAAAATTATGTTTTGTTTTGTTTTATTAATTGCTATTTCACTGCATTGCTATTTCACTGAACCAGTCTGAACCATTGTCTTTGACTATTAATATTGTTCTGTAAGCCTAGTAGAGCAGAACCACCATTTTTTGTCAAAGTAAGCAAGTGTGAAAGTGTGAAAGCCTACTCCACATTAGATACAATTGACACATTACCATGGTTATAATTTTTTGGCTCTTCCTTACTCCTCTGTGCTTGGGAGCCTCAACTCCGCACTGCCAAATTACATTCTTTAATTACTTTTGTCATAGAACTAATCAACTGTCTATTGATAATGAGGAAATTCTGCTAATCTCTGGGCTTTAAAATAAATTGTCTGCAGCCCATTCTAGCCACAGTTCCTATACTGTCCACACTGCTTCACAGTGATGTAATAAATACACATGGTTTAAAAGTCAGAAGCTTTTCCAAGAGTTTTTCCAAAGCCAGAGATTTATGCGGCAATATTTTGTTAAAGCTGCAAATAATAGTTCAAAATCTCATAAAGAGTGCAAGCTAACCCATTTCTGAGTGCCCTATAATTGCTTTGTCGCATCCACAAAAATTCACAGTTCCTGAGGTTTTTGTTCTAAACACCCTTGTGAAATAATATGATTTTGAAAAACAATAGCTTTACATCTGTAGTGTTACCTTTCACTATAGAAATTAAGTCCTAGTATTATTATCTCCATTTTAATATGTTGTGTCATTTTGATTTGATTTGATTTGTTAATTTGTAAAATGTTAGATTCATTGAGTTGTTAACTCCCAGCCCATATTTGATCTCTGACTTGGTCTTGTTTGTGTCATCGTGAAGGAGTCAGCTGGGGATATTCAGTCTCCTCTCACTCCAGAGAGCATCAACGGTACGGATGACGAGAGGGTCACTCCGACCGCCAGCCCGAACTCTGAGCCCAGGACGGAGCCTACACAGAACGCCCTGCCTTTCTCACACAGGTAACTGCCGAGAGCAAACCAGGGTCTAGATTAGGAAGGAAGTTCAGACAGAGGTACCCAATGCTGGGGGAGAGACCAAGCCCAGTGGGCTGTTTTGTTGTGAGTTAGTATAAGTAGCTAGGGCTCTAGATGGGCTTAGGAACTAAGTTCATTAATATAGTCTGGTGACTCATCTTGCTTTTTAATTAAACCATTCAGATGGAACAAAAATCATCTCCAGCACCCCAGACTGATGGTTGCTCACCCCTCTAGAAGATTATAGATTATGTAATACAACTTCAGCAATGATGTACTATATGGTACTTGAAAATTAATTTATTTCACTTTAAAAATGACAAATCACTCTCACCAGCCTTTTAATTCAGTAATGAAAAGCTTCAATAATCTATAAAAATGATACCAATGAGTACCAAATATATTACAAATTGTGATGCTATGCCCTTATTATCTTTATTAATTATTTGTTTAAACTCCTCGAAACACCAAAGTATTCAGTTAAAACACTCCATGGCATGTATCAAATATGAACTTGAGGATAAGTGGAAATGTGCTTGGTTCAAATGTTTTGCCTGAGTTTAGCTCATATATAGTTTCAATCCAAATCTTTTATATTTGCCTTGACTGCCACATTTAAAAACCACTTCCAAACCAATCCTGCACAAATCACTGGTTAGCATGATTTTGGATTTATTTATTTATGTGGAAAGCTAAAGGAAGAAAAACTGTCCTTGTTTTCAAAGCAGAAAGCTGAGCCACATAAATGTGAGGAAATCAAATAAATTGGATGCTGTGGTAATGATTCAGTTGTGACCTTCATGGCTGAAAATCGCAGTGAAGTGACTAAAATAACTTCCTCAAAACTGTTCCTGAATATCAACAGTAATTAATCTAATAGCCTCTGGGAGCAGCCATGTGGAGTAGTGAAATATGTACTGGAGGATTGTAGGAACTACATAGTTTTTGTGTCCATTGATGAAAATCCCTTTTTTTCTCCTGCAAATATGTATCTATAAATGGAAAATATAAGCCATATAAGACACCCTACATATCTGAAAAGAAGGCAGTACGCTGTGGAGGAAGACATTTTGTATCAAGTTGGGATGCTAGACCACATCCACAGGGGATGTAGATACTAATTAACTCAGTGTGACGCTGCAGTTCGGAGTGGTCCGGTCAGAGACAAAAGGCTTTTCGCGCCACAACTTCAAAGGAACATTTGTTCTTTTGTAACGTTTCCCCCACGGCAGTAAACCTCCTTCCCATTGGTTTAAGACCCCTGGAGGGCTGTTCTAACAACCTGTTATATCTTCATGTTAGCCCATAGCTCCATTTACCTGTAAGTTAACGCCCTGTTACTTCCCCCTTGTGATTGTTCCCTCCCCTTCTGTTGTGTTGGATATAAATATCCATTTGAATTTGAAGGCGGGAGATTCGCTGTCCTGTGTGACACGGGTCTCCGTGCAGCTGTTCGTAATTAAAGCTTTAATACTGTTTAAAGAAATTCTCTCTGATCCTACTGAGTTTTAATTTCCACGACAACGCCTAGGCTGCCAAACACACGGTCGTCTGTGGTGAATTTTTATACATGTAGATATTCTCAGAGGGACATATGTCATTTACTATTTGCGGAACTTTTTATGATTATTTGTTTTAGTCCATTTTATGATCTCCTCTCTATGTGCACAGTACATCTCTCCAAAACAAACGATTCCTGTATGCCATTTACCCATCCTTTTAGACCACAAAAGGAGACAGAAAATTTACTCAATGACTTGCTTTCTATTTATTGTTTTTAAGACACCGTGTTAAAATAACATGAAAAAATCTGTTTTTGTCAATTCATTTTTGTTCTGTTTCCAATTCTCATTTTAAAATGTGATCTTTTATCTTTTGTTTTTCAGACATGTGTTAAAAACATATTGAGTCTTCTCCTTGACAAAAATCTATAATCATGGCCCATCCTTTGAGGTTACAGGATGTTAGACAACTGAATTTCATTAACTTCTGTTCTGCCATCTTGGCAAGTCTGGAGACATTCTTATTCCTTTATCCATTGATCTAATTTGTTGGTCTGGTTTCAAATGCTAATATGTTAACATGTTAAATGTTTAACTTTGATATGGAGGTCAGTGATCATGCATACTGAAGTGTTTTTAGTATTTCTTAGTTGTTTATCATAATTTTTAAGAATGAACTAGCTTGAACTTTTTATATTTTGTTATTGCTACTCTATTTTTTAGATTTCAATACAGATATAGACATGTAGGCTATTTTGACTATTTACATGCAATTTTTTCTCTTTACCTTTAATACTATGAAATGATAATATTCTATTTATAAACTGGGAATGTCTTGTATGTACTCTATTGTTTAGCCTTTACTTGATTGATATTTTGTACCTTGATGTCAAGTGTGAGATACAGTACTACTACTGTTGTTTTTATTCTTACCTTTCCATGTAGTTTGACCTTGTGTATTCTATTGTAATGGAGCTGAAGACAATACATTAAGGCTGTCTTTGGGGATCATGTTGAATACTTCAAATTGTGTGTATTTATTAAATGTTATATTCCTTGGGCATTTCACAACTCAGCTGCGGTTGTCCACTTATTCTTTTAAAGTGATATTGTTGATTTTATGTAATGACTTACGTAATTGTCCATGTGGGAGGCAGAGAGAGAGAAAGCACATGAGAGTAGACTACTGTGAGTCACTGCACATGAAAAGTGCTTATTTTCTCAGCAATAAATACTGCAGAAGTAATTATGAAGTGCTAGTAATAATAATAATATTACTTATTTTTCTTTTTCTTATTTTTTATCTTCTCCTCATTATTATTATTAGTATGTTACACGTATTACACTGATACTCCTGTAACCTCTTCTACAAAGAAAGAAATAAACGGTTTAGAGCTACTTGTCTGGATAGTGCAGGCACTCTTGATTTGTGGATGTGTCACTAGAGCGTTGAAACAAGGGGTGTTGCTCGGTTCCCAGAGGCTTGTCCTATTTTCGTCCAGTGGGTGGGCGAATACAGAGGTCCCGTCACTTCTCCTCTACCATGTCGAGTGGTTTGCCTGAGTGCCATGTGACTGCTCAATTACACCAGCGCGCACTCTGCTCCCACATAACCAGCTATTCAAGAAAGCCGCATTTCACATTCTAGCGATTATTTGAGGCAATGGCTTGGATTTTGCTCTAAGTTAAGAATGACTGCAGCAGCCAGTATGAAAACCTGCAGGTCTAAATAACTACTGGATGGATTTTTCCCAGCAAATGTTGTTATTAAGAACACAAACGCACATGCATATTTCAGGCCCTGGCTAAAATAACACAGACCGTTCTCTGATGGATACCTTGCCCAGCCAGGATCAAAGTACAGTTTACTTTCCCCCTCTTACAGCTTAATAATAAGAAGTAAATTGTAATATGTAAGTATAATCATAATATATTATACAAGATATGTAGATATATTCAGTAAAGTTGTGTACCTCACAGCATAAGTTCAGGACAACTTTTACAAAAGCATAACACATTCCTTCTCCAGTAAAAATGTTATGAAGGCATATGTGTATTTCAAAGAAGGAGGTGGTGCACTGGGGTATGTTCACCCTCCACACCACCTTTTTCACTGAATATGCTCAGTTTGAGTCTGGGGGGATCTCTTTGCCTGACCAGGAAATCCACCTGGGTATTCAGTAAAATAGATGGGCTTAGACATAAACACTAGTGGGACCTAATTGGCCTTTTTTCCTTACTTGTGTTCATGTGACATTTACAGCAAATCTTTGGGAGAAAGATAGCAGAGACACATTAAGGCATTGTGGGGAATTGAATTGAAGCACTAGCTCTGACTTTGTTCTGCTTAATTTTCTTTCCTCTGTGGCCTTTACCATCCAGAGTTGTCAGTCATGTGTTCCATGTGCTCTGAAAGACATGCATGTGTGATTGTGAAGAAACCTCACTTTTTGTCTGCTGGCTGTAGTCACGTCCATCGACAGTGTCTCTTTTTCCATGTGAGCATTCAGCATTTTTTAGCAGAATATATTTATGACTTGCTCCCTGCTATTGTACACTCGCGCATTTCCTGTGTAGACCTACTGTGTGGAGTTGGAGTTCAACGTTTGGGTCAGTTCCTGGGCAATGTTGACTTTGTTCTTCATGGCTTTGTCCCCGCTGTGCTTGCAGGTTTCAGGGGAATCTAAGCCCCCAGTCATTCACTTCAGATGAGCTGATATGATTCTCCTTTATACTTATGATTCTCCATTTGGCCTCAGGTATCTGTATGTGCTGTTTGATCTGGAGTGTGTCAGATGTGTAATAGGGTTTATGTAAAGCTGTCATGCTGTGGAGTGGTAGAGACACCAAAACGGAATCTATGAATGAATGCATTTATTATCTTTCTAGTTACTATGCATTGTGATTTATCCATTTAAGTCATGGTGATCTCTTTGGATCCGTCTCTTTTTAGAATTGTAATTCATGATATTTGCATCCTGCCCAAGCTACTTTACCTATATTACAAAATGTTGTTATATGAAGATATGTGTTTCTGCACAAATTCAAAAGCAAATGTCACTGTCTTAGTACTTGAGTACAAGTCGAATACCTTTGCATCATGTTTGTGTTGATGCTGAGCATCTGATAAGAGATGTTATGTACTTCAGTAATATTGAATACCTGAGTATCTGATTAGTATTTGTGATTTTGAATGCCTGAGTGTTTTATTAGTGTTATGTTTTTGAATATTTGATTTGTATAGGTCTGTTTTGTTTTGATCTGTGAGTATTTGCATAAATACAGTGAGTATGTTCTGTTGTTGAGTAGCTGGATATATGATCAATATCACTTATGTTCAGTATGTACAACTCTTGATGTTGATGGTTCGAGCTTCTGATTTGTACCGCATCATTGTTGTTGAGTATCTAATTAGTAACAGAGATGATCACAGGGCACAAATTTAGCATGGCAGATAAACATGTGTTCACATGCCTTGCGTTAAATCAGGTCCATTCAGATCACATGCATATGCATGTCTATTTTGGAAGAACTTACCTGGGCAAATGAATAAATAATGAATTACTTGCTTTTGAAAGTACAACTTTATTAAACCAGTTAACACATGGGAAATTAAATAAATATTTAGCATTTTTACTAAAATGTGTATTTCTCATACTACTGCCAATGATGGAGATCCAACCCCAAGTTCTGGAACATTGGCAATACAATAAAGAAAATAAAATGCATTTCTTAGTACACCTTTTATTTATACAGAATTAATTCCAAATTATAAATCCCATGAAAGGCAAGCTGAAATAATGTTACTTGTTCAGTTCACTATTGTTGGGATGATCCATGGTATTGAAATTGCTTTATACCTTTATGCAGATGTTCATTTAGTCCCATGAACAAAGACTGTTGAGGAATAAAACACTTGACTTCATATATATTACCTCCTGTTTCTTTTTGTTAAAAAGTGACCCAAACTATCTCCTATTACTATAATAACATATCTACAACTACTACTACCATTACTATTACTACTACTACTACTACTAATAATAATAATAATACTTAACCTCTAAAATGCTTTTACTTGATATTCTGTAGTTAATATGACATTGAATGCAAATGAACAACCCCACCTTCTTTGCTTTATGAAATCATTAACATATGCAGAAATGTAAATGATTAATTCCCAATTTTCCCCCTGGCTGCATATGTAAATTGCATGTAAGCTACATAAAAATAATCACATTTTCTGTGAACATGCTCAGTAATTTAGCAGCGGTTGTTACAATGCACCATTGGCTAGGAACATCAATTTCCAAACCCACGTATCGATCAGGAAGCGCAAAGTAAATCATGTCACAGAGAAATGGCACTCAGAAGGTATTGCGCCGGTCCAGATGGGAGAGCAAAAAAAAAGTGTGCAAATGTGATTAGCATTCACTTACCAAAATGAGTCCCTCTTGTCCTTTTGGTTACTGTATTCCTGGAATAACACTACTCTTTCTGGACTGCATTCTGAAAGACATGGGAAAATGTAAAGGTCTGTGTGCCCTCAGTCACTGTGTCCTGTCTCTGCTTTTGCTAGAGTTCAGTGCGACCCGAAACAGCCACGTCCTGTACGCTAATGCAAGGACCAGGCTGCGTTCTTGACTGCTCTCCTCGCGGCCCATAAAGACACTGGGCTTTTAAAATCTGCACAGCTCTGTGTCATCATGTCATGTTCTCTGTGGGAGGGGGATCCGTAGGCAGAGGTGTTGTCCTCGGCACTTGCGTCATACAGCGGAGGTGGAGAGGGGGCGGAAGCATTGCGTAACCACTCCTGGTGATGTGGTGAGCAAATGGGACGAATTAGCAGCACCCTTTGTGGAGCCGGTGGAGTGGGCAGGTGTTCCATAAGGGTGCCGGCGCCTGGGGAGCGAAAGCAGGGATCATTTAAATTATTGCTCAGAACTTCTCCTCTCCAGCGCTCGATGTGCCAGTGAGACTGGAGAGCATGGGGGAGACATCCTTGAAGCCTTTCATGTCTGAAACAATTCAGATTAATGCAGGGAAAGACTGCATTTTATTTTTTCTGTTCACACTCAGCCAACAGATTCAGAACCCTACTGAACCAAATACCGGATGTAGCCGAGACATTCAGTGTTGGGTCCTTTGACAGCCTGAATAGAACCAAAAGTATCTTTCAAATGTTGTATAACATAACGAACAGGAAATTCATTTCGATGAATCAATTCGATTTTTTTTCCCATCAATGGGAAACCACCCGTTGCTGTTTAGGTTTATGTGCAGTGCATTCATAATTGAATCAAAGGGGCCTAAATCCCTTTTATTTAGTGGCAGTCTCTCTTATGTTCTGTACATTGTACATATGGAAACAGGTGCTTTGAGACATTATTAAATGAGAAAAATGTTGTTGCTTAACATTTTGAAATAAACTAGTGCAATTTGATGGAGTCTCTGATCTCAAAGATTTCAAAAAAGTCACTTTCTCCATTAAATCCATATTATAGAAGGCATCAATACTTGTTTATTTCTATTGATTGACAGACACTGTCATTTCTGTTTCATTGAAATTGTATTTAAATTACATTTCTGCAACAATTTTTGGCCAATGCATTTCTTCAAATATATGAAAATACCATAATCTCTCTCAAAAACCTTGTGTTTCTCAAACTAAACAGACTGAGAGAGGTTATTTTTTAAATAAAATCTGGAATGGACAGGCTACAAGTCAGGCATTTGGCTTGGGATGACCCTATAACGAGTCACAATTACACTGGGAGCCCATTTTAGTTAACATTCAGCTGTAATGGCACTCGTAATTACCAATTAAATTCATTAACATTAATTCCCTTGCAGATTATTGATCCCTTGCAGATTGTTTGTGGAAGAAAAGAAAAGGGTTTCAACATTTGATTTTGTGGAAGATATTGAACAGCCTGTGCATGATGACGTAATTTAATAAGTCACATGTACCATCATGTGGGATTGTATCACTCATCACCAGGCTTCTAATGATCAGAAATGTCAAGCCAGTTTATTTATTTTATTTTCACATTTTCACAAAAACAGCATGACATACTCCTTACTATTTAAAAGGATTTTGACATTTCTTATTAAATTTCATTTCATGCCATGACTTTTTTTCCTTTTAAAATAATTACACTTGAAACCCTTTTCTTTTCTCAATCAGCATACAAATATATTAGATGCTACACCTTAGAAGCTTCACATTAGATGCAGAGCTTGATGTAAGCACATGCCATTTTTAAAGGTTTGAAACATGATCTATAAAGACATTAAGTATTTTTCAGTGTGGCAGGTCAGATATCTTTGTATTAGGTGAAATGATGCTGGGCAGGTGCTTTTATTTTCATGGACGCTGTGTTTTCAAATATGCCTTAATAGATTTTCTAAACAAGCTAGGATTGTGGGGCAAAAACTGGTCTTGTAACCATAAAGCCGCCATTTCAATTTTTTGTTTGTATGCTGCTGTTATATCTTTATAGGACTACCTACTAAATAGTAATAATAATAATAATAATAATAAGTATTTCTTACCATAGATAATGTTTTTGGTAGTGTTTGGTAAGCACATACATGCAAAAAAAACATGTC
The DNA here is from genome assembly GCA_029706075.1 of Aldrovandia affinis. Classification (NCBI taxonomy): domain Eukaryota; kingdom Metazoa; phylum Chordata; class Actinopteri; order Notacanthiformes; family Halosauridae; genus Aldrovandia; species Aldrovandia affinis. Next base: position 2,942,296 of record JAINUG010000047.1, read on the forward strand.
CCTTGTTGGTCTACAGAAAGTCTTAATACACCTGAGTGCCATATTTCCGAAAGGTCCAGATAATGATTGTAGCTCTCTTCACGACAACACAGACACAGGTCGGTTTTTTGATACGGGCGTTTATTGTGGCAAGCCTTGTTTCTTCGCTGCATCCACACACTCAATCACCATCGCGCCACCACGCCAAGACGCCGTGAAAACTACATTTGAACAAATATAATACAAAATGCATCAACAACTTATACAGTAACCTCGTGTTACAAACATGAAAACAAATCAAACACAAAATGGCACGTTAGTATGAGCATGAAACATTGTAACTTTGCAGTACAAGTAAACAAAATACCTCGTTGGCCGCTTGTCATGAAAGAAGATGGAGTTCCCAAAAGTCCCCAGAAAGTCCCTTCAACTGTCCGCTTAAGCCTCGGACATCATAGTCATGACCTTAAATGTGGGCACCGCCAGTGCTTTTATTCCGTGAGCAGGCTAATTGACTAGCCGTCTAATTAACTAGCCGGAAGCCAGCGCACTGCGTGAGTGGGCGAGCGAAAGTAAGAGAGTGACGTGCATCCGCTCCCCGGGTAGACAGAAGTGTGCCCCACCGTTTTAACTGCATAACAAATAAATGAATTTCCTGTACATAAATCACATTTTTAACTTTATATCAAATAAATCCTTTATCTATTTAAGCATGAAATTATGTAATAATATATGAAACAATTATGTATCATGAACACAGATCATAACACAGCATTTATGCAACAGCACTTACACTCCCACCAAATCACTCATTGACTCGGAATGTGGGATTTCCTTTTAAATAAAGATCATGAAAGCAATCAGTAAAATAAAATAAACAAATACAATGCTCTAAGTCTGAATGACTGTGACCTTATGTGTGACTTAGTTGGCCTCAAGTAAAGTAACTACTTTGTGAATGGGCCTTTCAAAATACACTAACCTAGTGAGTGTTTTCCCTTATTCAGTGTAGTGTCACTGACTCGTAACTTCAGCTTCCGCACCAGGCCATCTGCACTAGGGTGAGCCTCTACAACCCTGGCGAGCTTCCATTCGTTTCTTGGTGAGTTGTCATCTTGTAGGATCACGATGTCATCTACCTGTGAATTTCGTGTTGGTCTCTGCCATTTCTGTCGTTGCTGAAGATTCAGCAGGTATCCCCTTCCATCTTTGCCAGAATTCATTGGCTAAGAACTGTACTCTTCTCCACCTTTTGCGCAGATAGAGGTCCTCTTTGCAGAACTGTCCGGGCGGGGACAGAATAATTGATGATTTCATAGTTAATATATGGTTGGGAGTGAGAGGCTCTGGACCTGTAGGCTCATGAAGGTGTTCAACACTTAGTGGCCTGCTGTTGATTATGGCCATTGTCTCATACAGAAATGTCCTCAGAGTTGTGGTGTCGAGTCTGCTAGCAGACTTGTCGAGCATGGCAGTCAGGATGCTTCGGATTGTTCGAATTTGGCGCTCCCAAACTCCACCCATATGGCTTGCTGATGGGACGTTTGTTACGAATTCACAACCGATTGCTCGTTGTCGTTCTTGATCCATTCCTTTGAGCAACTCAGAAAGCTCTCTCCTAGCTCCCATGAAATTTGTTCCCTGATCGCATCTTAGTTGGCGTACAGGTCCTCTGATAGCTACAAGTGTTCGAAGCGCATTCATGAAAGCATCTGTTGTCATGTCGTCTAAAGTTTCTATATGTACTGCCCTGGAGCATAAGCATGTAAACAACAATCCATATCGTTTTAACTCCTTTCTTCCTTCCTTTACGATGAAGGGGCCAAAACAATCGAGACCACAGTAAGTAAAAGGAGGGGATGTCTCGGTTCTCTCCTCTGGAAGATCTGACATCTGTTGAACCTCTATAGTTCGTCTGTATCTCCTACATTTTACGCACTTGTAAATAAGTGAGGAGACCGCGTTTCCACATCCTAAAATCCATATTCCGTTTGCACGCAACTCGTTCATAGTCATGCCTCTACCTTGGTGGTGTACACGCTCATGATTATGTTTAACAAGCAGGGCTGACACGTGAGATTTCTTCGGAAGAATCGCAGGATGTTTTACATCATAGTGTAAGGCTGATTGGGATAGCCGTCCTCCCACCCTGAGGATGTTGTTCTTGTCCAAGAAGGCATTCAACATGTGTAATTTGTTGTGCTTGCTCAGGGTGTCTCTTTTCTGGAGCTTGATTTTCTGGATGTCTTCAGAGAAGGCTTCTTCTTGCACCAGCTTAATGATGAAGATTTCTGCTTCTCTTCTTTCTTCAATGTTAGTTGCTTCGTTTGTTCTTGGCTGAAGTCCTTTGAATTCCTTGACAAATCTCTTGAGCCTGGCAACAGCTCTCACAGCTCTGGACCAGTCAGAAAATTTTGTGAAGCGGTTCACCATTGAACTCACTTCTCTCGTCTTGACTGTGTGAACATGAGCCTTGCGAAGCTCGGGGTCAGTCATTTCCACTTCTCCCACCATTTCCTCTTCACATGGAAGATTCTGTTGCCAAAGAAAGTCGGGTCCCTTCAGCCAATTAGATTCTTTCAGCTTCACTTTGGACAAGAAGAGAAGATCTTCTTGAGAAACTGGGTTATCGTCTGCAGTGTGCTCGGTGAAATCGGATTCGAGAGCCTTAATTACATCTGTTGGAATGATTTCTCTGACTTGAGTCTTGCACACAAAGTGTACTTCTCTCTTTAGCTCAACTGATGGCTGTGCAGCAGGTATTACTTGTTGCACTATCACTCTGTGACTGGCTCCTATTGCATCACCATAGTCGCTTACTGGATTCGAGCAGCCAACAATACTCCAGCCAAGATCAGTTCGCTGTGCATATGGATCATTTTCTTCACCTTGCAGGATCTCCTTTGGGAGAAGGGCTTGCTGACAGTTATATCCAATCAGAAGACCTATCTCACAATCCAATGGTGGTGGAATCTTGTCTGCTAATTGTTCCAGATGGGGCCATTTCAGAGCCGTTTCACTAGTTGGAATGTGCAACCTGTTTGCTGGAATGAACTCGTGTGAAAGTTGATGGCAATGAAATCCTTTTCTCTAAGTTGTATCCTCTCACTTGTAGATTTGTCAGTTTCTGACAGGGTATGATTGTTGATTTTGCAGACATTGTGGATAGCCGCAAACTGACATCCTTTTTACTTGCCTTTAGGTCTTGGGCCACCTCATCCAGGATAAAAGTCGTATCGCTCTGCGTATCTAAGAGCGCGTAGACAAGAACTTCCCGCTCTGGCTGTTTTGTGGATGAGACCCAGACTGGTATGATTGAGGACGTTTGTGTGCTAGGGTCTTCTTGTATGACTCTGTTGGTAGTTGCTGTTGCAGCTATTTGTTTGGTGTCTGCCTTATCCTTTGAGTTGTCTCCTTTTGGAAGTGTTGACCTTTGATCTTTGAACTTGTCATCATGCAAGCATGTCGGGTGTCTCTTCTGACACCTTTCACATGTGCTCTTATTGTCACAACTTCTTGAGTGATGACCAGCCTTCAAACATCCAAAGCAAAGCTTCTCTGCTTGCACAAACTTGACACGATCTTGAACTGTCCTTTCAACAAACTTTCTGCACTTGGCAAGAACATGTCCTGTTCTTTTACAGAAGACGCATGATGGGATGTCACTTTGTGTTGTGTTTGTGGACAGTGTCTTTGCTTGAATGGTCTGGCTTCGTGGGTACTTAGGTTTCTCACTTTCCACACTCTTGAGAGCTTGTACTGAAGATATGGGATCACAAGCAAGATCTGCTTCTTTAGACAGGAAGTCTACAAGATCTCTGAATGGTGGGTAGCCAGTGTTTGCTTGTCTGGCTTCCATCGCTTTGCGGTTCCATCTGGATGCCAGCCAATCTGGCAATTTCAACAAAATCCTTTGACTTTCACTGCAGTCATTGAGAACTTCCAAGGTCTTAATGTGGGGCATTGCGGCCTCACAGCTCTTAAGGAAATCTGCAAATTCTCTTAGCTCGCAACCATCCTTAGGGCTTATCTTTGGCCATCCATGCAGCTTGTCTCTGAAGGACTTCCCAATTATGAATGGGTCTCCAAAGCGTTTTCCAACAGCTGCCAGGCTGAGTCGTATGCTGCATCAGTGCCTAGTAGGAAAAATCCTTCGACAGCTTTCTTTGCAGCACCACCTAAGTACTTTCTTAGGTAGTACAGTTTTTCATTCTTTGGAATGTTTTCCTGTCGATTAATGTTTCGAAAGATAGTCGCCAATCCTTGAATTTCAAAGGATCTCCACTGAACAATGCAGGCTCTGGTGTTGGAAGACGATTGGCACTTATGGCTTCTGCTAGCACGTTGACCAAATCAGAGCTGTTGTGCACCTGAGGCATGGGCAATGAAGTTGGTGGAACTTGAGGTGCCAATTGCAAACTTTGGGGACTCGGAGCATGGCTTGTAACCGGCAGAGAATGAGGAATGAATGGGGGACTTGAAGCATGGAGGGCCTGGGATGTGACTGGCAGAGACTGGGGAATGAATGGAGAACTTGTGAAGTTAAGAACTTGAAGGTCTCCCGCTGGTTCAACATCATGCAGCGAATCAATCACTTCAAAGTTTTCTTCAGCTTGGTCGTAGACCTTTACTCGAGCTCGTGCAGCATTCAACTTCTTTACTTCTTCTAGGCGGTTAAGCTTTCTGCGCTTGTCTTGTATTGCTTGTTGTCTAGCTAGGTTCTCAGATCCAAATTGTGCTTGTCTAGCTAGGTTCTCAGATTCAAATTGTGCTTGCCGTTGTTTGTCTTCAGCCTCTAGCCTTTCAAGTTCTATTGCTTACCTTTCTTGTTGGTCCAACACTGCCAAAACTTCCTGGGATGCGGCAGCTTCAGCCGCAGCCTCACTTCTTTTGACTGAGTGGGTGCTTGAGTGGGTAGAACCACATTTTGATCGATGAGACGCCAGTGGCTTTGGTAAAGAACCTGTTGAGTCTAGTATCGATCCAACATCAGGCCAAGATTCTTCCTCTTCATCTGTTGTATGCTCTTTGAGTTGCTTTTCTGCCTTTCGAATAATGAAATCTGAAAGTGACATGCATGTATCAACTCTGCGCCGCAGGTCTGGTTCAGGAGTTTGCAATCGACGTAACTCTTCATAGATGGCCTTTACATCAGAACAGGTGGCTTTTATGTTCTTAATCAGCTCATCCAATTCATCTTTAGAGACCTCATCAGTCAATATTTCCTTGCTTATTTTTGCATGATACCTCCACTTCTCGTAGATGATTCTGTACCGACGTTGTACAGTCTTCAACCTTTCTTCTCGAAACCCTATTCCCTTTTCTGTTAGGGTTTGGGATCTTTCACTTCTTCGTAATCTTTCCACTTCTTCTGCAGATTCAGTGTCTGTAGCTTCAGGTTGAGTAGGTGATTTAACATTGTTACGAAAGGTCTCAGTGCTTGTGTCAGACATCTTGAAATAACTTGAATGGATAAGGAATGTATGTAACTATTCTAAGTTTAAGTTTAAGTTTGAATTGAATTTGTATTAGGCTATTTGTAAATGTACACTACGTCAGGCCTAAATGTGAATAGCCAGGAAGGTTGTTAACAACTATGTGAAAACTACGTGGGAGGCCTAATGTTTAAACCTCAAAGATGCATAAAAATAACTATCAGCATTTAAATCTATCTACACTTCAAACTGACTTCAATTTCAAAACAATATATCAATAGGAAACTGGCACAATATGAATATAAATCAGGTTAGAAATTAGCACAAATACGCAAATATAAACCTCAATTGCAAGGAGAATATACTTAAAATGCACTCAATCACTTATCTTTCACATAGGAAAAGTTCACTTCAGTGAAGTTACCCTTTACATTTCTCTTAAATTGCCCTTTAAACTCAGTTACCTTTCATAAAGACACAAAATATTACAAGCCTTAATAACGATTTATAATGATTTAACCTTTACCAAAACATGTTCACTTGCTTGAGGTTAAGTTTAACTTTAAACTCTTTGACATGTTACAACCATGGACATCAGCACATTAGATTTATCCCCAACACATAGGCACAGTATACAAGGTTAATAGACTTGAGTCCTTCGTTACAATTTCCAAGTTAAACCACTTCTCACACCACCTTAACTTGTTGCTTGTGGTAGAGCACTTCTTGGTTTTAGCTTGAAATGTTGTGCTTTCAACACAGTCTAATCACCGTTGCTTGCAGTCACCATGTAAACGATAATTTATGGGCTTTGCTTATCTGTTGCGCTGAAAAGTCCGTCGCGTTGCAGTGTTTTGGTCTTGTCTCTCCTACCCGTGTTGAGCAGGCGAGTTTTCACTGTAGCTCTCTTCACGACAACACAGACACAGGTCGGTTTTTTTGATACGGGCGTTTATTGTGGCAAGCCTTGTTTCTTCGCTGCATCCACACACTCAATCACCATCGCGCCACCACGCCAAGACGCCGTGAAAACTACATTTGAACAAATATAATACAAAATGCATCAACAACTTATACAGTAACCTCGTGTTACAAACATGAAAACAAATCAAACACAAAATGGCACGTTAGTATGAGCATGAAACATTGTAACTTTGCAGTACAAGTAAACAAAATACCTCGTTGGCCGCTTGTCATGAAAAGAGGATATGGAGTTCCCAAAAGTCCCCAGAAAGTCCCTTCAACTGTCCGCTTAAGCCTCGGACATCATAGTCATGACCTTAAATGTGGGCACCGCCAGTGCTTTTATTCCGTGAGCAGGCTAATTGACTAGCCGTCTAATTAACTAGCCGGAAGCCAGCGCACTGCGTGAGTGGGCGAGCGAAAGTAAGAGAGTGACGTGCATCCGCTCCCCGGGTAGACAGAAGTGTGCCCCACCGTTTTAACTGCATAACAAATAAATGAATTTCCTGTACATAAATCACATTTTTAACTTTATATCAAATAAATCCTTTATCTATTTAAGCATGAAATTATGTAATAATATATGAAACAATTATGTATCATGAACACAGATCATAACACAGCATTTATGCAACAGCACTTACAATGATTGTCACCTAGAGATGGTAGTCTAATCCCATCCTGCTGCATTACATTGCTGAACGTTTGATTTCAGTGGACAATTTCCACTTCCATCATTTTCCTTCTTCCCTCCACTTCAGCTGATTACCAGGCTCCACAGCATTGACTAGTGCCAGGATAAAAATTAAACCGTGACACATCTTCTAATCTCTAATTACAGCTCTGGGTCTGACAGCTCCTTTTTCACTCCAGGATAGCTTTTGGTTCACCTAAAGAGAACTCGCCCCCAACTGTTAGAGACTGAAGTTTACAATGATTGCTTAAACTATAGATATAGTATGGTCTTTAAATATATATACACTCAATGGCCACTTTATTAGGTGCACCTTTCTAGTACTGGGTAGGGTACGACCCCCCTTTGCCCCCAGAACAGCATGAATTATTTGTGCCATGGATTCAAGAAGGTGCTGGAAACATTCCTCAGAGTCTGGTCCAAGTTGACATGATAGCATCACGCAGTTGCTGCAGATTTGTCGGCTGCACATTCATGTTGCAAATCTCCCATTCACACCGTTTTGGTGAGCCTGTGCCCACTGTAGCCTCACTTTCCCGTTCTTAGCTGACAGGAGTGGAACCCGGTGTGATCTTCTGCTGCTGAAGCCCATCCACTTCAAGGTTCGATGTGTTGTGTGTTCAGATATGCATTCTGCATACCACTGTTGTAATGCGTGGTTATGTGAGTTACTGTCACCTTCCTGTCAGCTTAAACCAGTTTGGCCATAATCCTCTGACCTCTCTCATTAACAAGGTGAACTGCCGCTTACTGGATGTTTTTTGTTTTTCGCATCATTCTCTGTAAACTCTAGAGACTGTTGTGCGGGAAATCCCATGAGACCTGCAGTTTCTGAGATACTCACACCACCCCGTCTGGCGCCAACAATCATTCCATGGTCAAAGTCACTTAGATCACATTTTTTCCCCAATCAGATTTTAGGTCTAAACAACAACTGAACCTCTTGACCATGTCTGCATGCTTTTATGCATTGAGTTGCTGCCACATGATTGGATAATTGTATTAACAAGCAGGTGTACAGGTGTACCTAATAAAGTGGCCACTGAAAGTATATATAGGAATATGTACACAGTGGGTATAATAAATGCTCACCCCCTTTGGCATTTTTCACATTTAATTTTTTTACTTCATGGAATCAAAATTGATTGAATTGATTTTCTGGCCACTGATCAACACAAATACTCTGTAATGCCAAATAAAAAAACAACTCTAAAGCTTTTCCATCGATTCCATAAGTATTCACCCGCTTGACTTAGTACTTAGTAGAAGCACCTTTAGCTGAAATTGTAGCTGTTAGTCTATTTGCATAAGTCTCTACCAGCTTTGCACATCTGGACACTGGAATTTTCACCCATTCTTCTTTACAAAATTACTCAAGCTTCATCAAGTTGGATGGGGTCCCGTTGGTGAATAGCAATTTTCTAATCTTTACACAGATTCTCAATGGGATTGAGGTCTGGGCTTTGACTGGGTTACTCCAGAACATAGATTTTTTTAGTTTTTATACCAATGTGGCTTTTGCTGTATGCTTTAGATCAGCGGTCCCCAACCTTTTTTGCACCACGGACCGGTTTCATGCAAGACCATTGCATGAAATGCATTGCATGGGGGTGCATGGAAAAAAAACTGAGACAAGTGCGGAAAAGACAGACGGAAGTGGTCATTTTTTAAAATAAAACACCCTGCAGACTGCGATAGTCAATAAAATGGAAATAAAATTAAAATTAAAACGTTTTTATTATTTCTGTGCGGCCCGGTACCAAATGCCTCACGCAACCGGCCCGGTGGTTGGGGACCCCTGCTTTAGATCATTGTCCTGTTGGAATATAAATCTTAACTGAGTCCCAGGTCTCTTGCAGACTGCAGCAGGTTTTCCTCCAAGATTCGTCTGTATCTTGCTCTATCCATTTTGCCCTCTAGTTTGTTCAGTTTTCCAGTCCCTGAAACAGAAATGCAGTCCCATAGCATTAGTCTCCCGCCACCATGTTTCACGGTAGGGATAGTGTTCATGGGATGATGCGCAGTGTTAGGCTTCCACCAAACATAGTGCCTAACATTGAGGCCAAAAGGTTAAATCCTGGTCTCATCAGCCCATATAATTTTCCTCCACTTGGTTTGAGAGTCTACCCCATGCCTTCTGGAAAACTCTAGATTAGATTTTTTATTTTATTATTATTTATTTTTTACATTTATTTCAAAAAGTTTTTTCTCCCAATTTGGTTTAGACGAGATTTCATGGAAGATTGTAACTCCATCGGAGATGCCATAGACCTCTTGGTGGCCTACAGGCACAGATGCTTTGCTTTTGAGGATGGCCTGTTCTCATTAAATTCACAGTTATGCCATATTCTCTTCATTTCTTTATGATGGATTTAACGGTGTTACAGGGGAAATGCACTAAGCAACTGTGGGACCTCTTACAGACAGGTGTATTTCATTTGAAATAATTTGATACACCTTAACTGTACACAGGTTAACTCCAATTAAATAATTATGTGACCTCTGAAGATAACTGATTGCACCACAGTTTATTTAGGTGAGTCTTAAGAAAAGGTGTGAATACTTATGGAATCAATTATTGTCTGTTTTGTATTTGTAATTAATGAAGATTTCTTTACATTATAGAGTATTTTGTGTTGATCAGTGGCAAGAAATCCCAATTAAATCAATTTTGATTCCATGAACTAAGAAAATAAAATGTGAAAAATTCCAAAGGGGGTAAATACTTTTTATACCCACTGTATATAGAGTCAGGTATGAAATTATTGAGACCCTTAATAAAGATGAGAAAAAAGGCTGTGTATTATATGTACAATATAGCTGATTACATGTATTGTTTAAAGTTTATTGTATGCTTAAAAAAATGGTCAAATTATATTCTTTCTAGGGATGCACCAATATGAAAATTCTGGACCAATACCGATTGTTCAAATAGCACAATCGGTCGATACCGATAGCAATATTTTGTTATATATTGTCCTATTTGTGCCCTGGCAAAAAATATATCATTCTGCCCTTCATTATACTTTTCAATGAGCACAAATTCAATCATATGGAACAGCTTTTATTGTTAAGTAACAAGAAAATAGTAATAAAACTTGTATTGTACCGTAACATTCTTTCACATAACCAAAACATTTTTTGTGAAAAAGAAATGAAGTGATTGTTTGAAAATGTTTTTAGCCCTATCTTGACCTGCCTCGAATGCGTTGGTTAGCAAAGACTGAGTCGAGCTGGTGGTGGCTTGAACTTTCTTATTAGCCACTTTGGCTTTCAGATACTCATTGTACTGTGTGTAGGGTGCTATCCCACTAGAAGTTAGAATTCTAATATAGTTGATGGCACAATGTAAGGCTTATTAATTCCCAACACGGTAGCAGCCAAAAATACAAGTATTCTTATAATATTAGGTTTCGTATATCAGTCTCATAAAATATACTTAACTATCAAATTGGAATTACAATTAGTAATTAAATTAATAATTACAATTAAATTACAATATTAATAGTTAATTCATCTTAATCAGATCACAACATTATATATTCAGTTAATACCAAATTTATAATATTGATGACCTAACCAAGGGGTTGAAGGCATCAAGGAGTTATATATTAGATGAGGTTGGTTCAATTCAATACAAGTGCAACATTAAGACATTTACATTTTAAGCATTTAGCAGACGCTCTTATCCAGAGCGACTTACAAGATGTGCATTAATACATGGTAGGAACAATCATAGTTTGTGCATGAGATCAGTGCAGTAATACAGTGATAGACATCATTGTAGGAAGCTGCATACCATACCTGTAACACCTTTTTTTTATTTTTTATTATTAAATGAGAAGGCAGGGATACATATACAAGAAGTGTTGAGCAAGTCGGCAGTGGTGATGATAATTGGCTAGATGTACAGAATTCAGTGGTAGTGGAGTCTGAAAAGGTGGGTTTTGAGTCTCTTGCGGAAGATGGCAAGTGATTCTGCGGTCCTGACTGATTGCGGAAGGTCGTTCCACCACCGAGGGGTCAGAACAGAGAAGAGGTCAAATCAAATCAAATGTATTTGTATAGCGCTGTTCACAATTGAATTGTCACAAAACACTTAACAGAGGGGGAACCCAGGCTTAGACCCCCCCCAAAAGCAAGCCTAAAGGCAACAGTGGCAAGGAAAAACTCCCTTGATAGGGAGAAACCTTGGGAGGAACCAGACTAAAAGGGGGGGAGCCCATCCTCTTCTGGCCGGCACAGGGTGTGTCCAAAAAGACCATATCATGGTCAGTCCAAGGTGACTCAGGGCTGAATGACTTTGCGCTTCCTGAGTTAGGTAGTCATTGGGGGGGGCTAAACAATGTGAAGGGGGTCCAGATCCAGGAACTGGGGTAGGCATGGGGGTGAGGGTTGATGGGGGCAGCTCACACTTCTCACAGGATCTAGGGCTCGGGGGCAGGTACAGAGAAGAGAACATGCAGTCAGAAAAAAAGCAGTGCTATAGCCAGTAGCATTATGTAAGCGCAGGGGAGCACACGCATAGGAAATATACAGATAGCCCCGACAGGTGTAAGCTATGGCAGCATATCTATTAGGAGAGAGACCGAGAGAGTTCCAAACCATCCACACCCAATCAAGGAAAAAGTATGGAAAGTTTCTCACAGCATAAGACATTAGGGCATGGCCTTCTCCATCTCTCCACCTAGACTATGTTTGGCAGTAGGCTAGGCTGAAAATATATGTTTTTAATCTAGACTTAAAAATTTAAACTGTGTCCGAATCCCTAACATCCGAATATTTACGATTATTCTTAGCTAGGACCTTTAAGTTTGCCTCTACGTCAGTAGCTCTGGCCCCAGGCAAACATTGGACTATAGTCGCTGGTGACTCTGTCCTCACGTTTCGTAAAATGAGTTTGGTTTCTGACCTCCTTGGGACGGCGACTATGCCTCCCTCGAACCGTGAAAAAAACGCCTTGCTGCGAAGGCTCTGCCGGGGGAATAGCACTGATATTTAAACAATTTAACTGGTGCTTCCGGTGTTTGCAGAAAAGACTCTATGTAACTGGTGGATACATTGATGGTAGAACAGAAAACCACAGGGTTGGAGTCCTTAATTTGTACAATTCACGCAGATTCGACGAAAACGTAGGTCATGAATAAAATGAAAGTATTGCAGCCAATATATTTGGTATTTTACGTGATCGTGTAAAAGTAATTTAGAAGTAGCAGAAGCAGGTAGAAAGCGTGCTAGCGTTTCAAACAACGCGTGTAACAGGAACAGGAAATGACGTATCAAAATCTTCTAGAGATTCTTAACTCAAAATCGGTGTTCCTGCAAGGAGTGGCGCGAGGTGAGGTGAGACCGCGAGGAGCGGTTGCCGGGCGGCCGGAGGGATGGGACAGTCAGTTTGCCAGAGGAGGCTAAGCGAAGGGGTCTGGCTGGGGTGTAAGAACATGAGAACATAAGAATACATCATGATGAGAATGGGCCGTTCGGCCCATCTAGGCTTGTCATGTCCTAATCTAAAGAGTATCTAGTACTACATCTAGCCTGGACTTGAATAGCCCAAGTGTTTCTGCCTCTACTACCCGACCTGGTAAGCTGGTCCAGGCATTGACAACTCTCTGTGTAAAGAAAAACTTCCTAATATCTGTGCGGATCCACCTGTGGCCTCTTGTTCTGCTGACCCCACTTATCTTAAAAAATCTTTGGTATTTCACTTTGTTCATCCCTTTTAGGAATTTAAAAACCTCAATCAAATCCCCCTAAATCTCCGTTTGCTAAGTTTAAATAGATTGAGTGCCTTAAGTCTATCATCATAACTTTTACCTTTCATACCAGGTATCAGTTTAGTTGCCCTTCTTTGGACTTTTTCAAGAGCTTCTATATCTTTCTTGTAGTGCGGGCCCAGAAATGCACACAGAATTCTAAGTGAGGTCTGACAAAGGCATTATATAACATTAATATAACCTCCTTTCATTTATACTCAATACTTTTTGCTATGTATCCCAGCATCCTGTTGGCTTTTTCACTGCTGTAGCACACTGCTTTGATGCAGATAGGCTTTGATCAACTACAATTCCTAAGTCTTTTTCAAATTGAACACCTACTAACTTTTCTCCTCCCATAAAATACTCCTGTCTAATGTTTTTATTTCCCACATACATAACTTTACATTTAGCAATATTGAATGTCATCTGCCATGTATCTGCCCATTTTTGGATTTTGTTTAAATCATCTTGGATTACTTTAGTCGATTGTTTGCCAAACCCCCAAGTTTGGTAACATCTGCAAACTTAACTATTTTGCTACTAACATCCATATCAAGATCATTTATATAAATAAGGAAGAGCAGAGGTCCCAGCACCGATCCCTGCGGGACACCACTGCCCACAGCACCGAGGTCAGATACGGCCCCACCTACTGTTACTGTTTGTATTCGCCCTTGCAGCCAATTATGAACCCACTCTGAAACTACTCCTGCAATTCCTACTGAATTCATTTTAGCAATGAGCCTCTCATGTGGTACCTTGTCAAATGCTTTCTGAAAGTCCAAATATATAATATCATAAGCCTGGTTCAGGTCAACACACTTTGTAGCCTCTTCAAAAAAGTCCAGGAGGGTTGTTAGCCATGAACTAAGTTTTTGTAGTTTTTGTAGTACTTCTACGTCCCTTATCTCAAAGTCCTCCAAAACATTCTGTACCTTGTCTATACATTTAGGCATAGGAAAATAGGACTGGGCTTAGCCCTGAGCCCTGCAGGACTCCGGTAGAGAGGGTGTGGGGAGAGGAGAGGGATCCTCTCCAGGCCACCTGGTCAGCTAGGTAGGACTTGAACCATGTTAGTGCAGATCCAGGGATTCTCATCTCGACGAGAGATGAGAGCAGGATCTGGTGGTCCATGGTATCAAATGCAGCTGACAGGTCGAGGAGGAGGAGGACGGAGCTAAGGGATTGGGACTTACCATTTGAAGAGCCTCAGTGACCGCAAGGAGAGCAGTCTCTGTGGAGTGGCCTGCCTTGAACCCAGATTGGTTAGGATCAAGCAGATCATTCTGTAGGAGATGAGCAGACAGTTGGTTATAGACAGCCTGCTCTAGTGTTTTGGAGAGGAAAGGGAGGAGAGAGACAGGTCGGTAGTTGGAAATGACAGCAGGGATCAGAGAGGGTTTTTTGAGGAGGGGGACGGCGCTTTTGAGGGAAGAGGGGACAGAGCCAGAGGAAAGAGAGGAGTTGATAACATTGGAGACAAAGGGGAGGATGTCCATAGCAATGGTCTGGAAGGAATGGGATCGAGAGGGCAGGTGGTGGGATGGTGGGAGTGAACAAGTTGGAGGATGTCCAAGTCAGGGAGGGGCGAGAAGTAGGACAGAAGGGTGAGAGGTTTAGGTAGCGAGATAGGTGAGGGAGGGTTGAATGAGCGAGAAGATTGGGGGAAGGAGTTGCGAATGTCATTGACCTTTTCGCAAAAGGATGCGAAGTCATGTTAGTGATAATTACTGCTTATAGGTTTTTCTGTCAGAAGTTGATTAGCAGTTAGCTTCTTAGAATCTGTTTCATTGCTTCAGGTGTAACGTCCGTATCTGTAGTCGAGTGTTCCCTGAGTAGTGAGTGGTGCCTGTTAGCCACTTAATTGGTGTCTATTGTAATCAGGTGGGATTTAAGCATGCTATCACTGCTATCCCAGCAGTGTGCATTTTACTGCGTAGGTAATCATCTTGTTGCGTGCTAGAATCTGTAAGTAACCCGGTGTTAGATTTCCCATTTAGTTGCTGTGTTCTGTACCTTTTTCACACGCTTTAAGCATGTGGGTATCGAGAACAAAGAAACAAGATGGAGAAACAAGATGGAGGGAAGTTTTAACCTAGGTTGTAACTGAGGTGAAATAAAGATGAATACACCAGAATAAATTTGCAGTTATTGCATATTTTGGAATCGGAATGCCGGGTTAGTAGATAACACATACATGCAAGACCTGGGTCTATGTGTTGTAGGCCTCTTGTTAGGCGCTGGTGAGGGAGAGAAACGCTAGGTCCTGGTGATGGAAAGACAGGAACAGAGCAGGAAAAAACCGAGGGACAGAGAGCGAATGGCGATTGCTCTCCGGTTTTATATGTTGCATTGAGGTACACATTTCCACTTGTACAGTATCTTCACTGTACGTGGAAATGCGATCCTACGAGGTGGGGCTGAATGATGTCCTCTGGGTTTCCTGGTGCGTTGTAGAACTGTGTGTCAGGAAGTTGGATGCGTGGTGGAGGAACATTAAGCACTCAAAATTATACTAATTGAAATTGCATTTCAAACATATAATTTCATGTGCAATGTGCAGTCCCTACATGTGCTACATGTCTTACTTGTAAATGGCTGATCAGATTTGTTGTATTAACATCCTTGCGTTGCCTCCTCTTGAAATCTGGAGCATTTGTTACAAATAGCAAATCGGTTGTTTTTCTCCAACACCTTGTAATGCGCACAGCCAACATTTTCTTCGTTTTACAGTATCAACG
Source organism: Aldrovandia affinis (assembly GCA_029706075.1). Taxonomy (NCBI): domain Eukaryota; kingdom Metazoa; phylum Chordata; class Actinopteri; order Notacanthiformes; family Halosauridae; genus Aldrovandia; species Aldrovandia affinis. The sequence goes on from JAINUG010000047.1 coordinate 2,957,867, forward strand.
AAAACAGCACGTCTGAAAGCAACGAAAACAGCGTGCATTTGAGCTGGGCGATAACCGAATTGTACACCGTTATCGTAATTTCAATTATCAACCATGGCAAATATACAAATGTCGATGCTTGCGGTTAGGCTATAACATTGTTGCATGGAGGAGAAGAGTTCCTGCATTCATTTTAGCCTTTTTCCATCCGCATCACAATCAACACACAACACAGCCAATCATAGCCAGTCTTGTTATGAAGCGCATATTCACTGTAGTGAAGCCAGAGGGAAGCATCATCAAACTGCCAAACTCGGAGCTAGCGAAGCATGGAGTGAATTTGTTCAGTCAGTAAACCCACTAACTAGGGTAGGCCCAGACAAAGTGTGACAACAAGATTGAAGACGAACCAAGTTTAGTCCCTTAGAAAGGCTGCATGTCAGTTGCGTGGGGTTACTTTGTTACAAATTAGCTGACAAAGAGCAGAAAGGAGGAGTGTTCTGCAAATACTGTAACAAAGCGGTCCCAGCGGCAGATGAGAATACGTCTAATCTGTTCCATCATTTGAGAAGTTATCACGAAAAGGTATAAGAATAATGTGTGGCGAAAAAAGAGAGACAGAGGCAGGCAAAAAATCATATGCAGACATGAAAAGGCAGCCATTTATATATATAGATTTTTGTATTTGTTTACGCAAAGTGCAAACTTTATACTTGAAATTATGCTTGAATGTTGAATAAAGTTGTGATTGAATATCTGTATATACTCAGCTTTTTTCCACATACAAATTATAGTTTCAATATTGCTATTGAAGTATTTAGTCGACATATCATGATAATTATTTTTGGCCATATCACCCAGCTCTAGCATGCATCTTGTGCAAGACTGTGTGGACTGCCAGAGTGCTTGTGATAGTCATCGTGCATGCAGCATCATCAGAGGAGTAAATTAGGCATGGTTTCAGTCAGTTTACTCTGTAAATAAGAGATGCTGCCATTCCATTCAAGTTTGAACATTTAGACCAGATTGATGCAACACAAATTGACGGATAATTATTGGCCTTTTTTGACTCAACAAGGCAAATATCAGAAAATGCAGATAGTCCACCGATATATCGGTGCATCCCAAATTCTTTCATACTAATACAATTGTTCAGAGAAAAAGTTTTTGGTTAAAATGTCTTGGTACTTGGTACTGGATTCCATAGGTATAGGTCTTTTTCAACATAAGCATCCTTCTTCCAACACAAAAACCCACTGCTGGTGTTCATAGCTAATGAGCTTCTGACCATAACACTCGGTTACAATTGGAGATTCGCATTGGAACTTAAATATACAGGTAACGGAAATAAAGGAAACATTAATATAGTGGGCGGCACGGTGGTGCAGTGGATAGCGCTGTCGCCTCACAGCAAGAAGGTCTCGGGTTCGAATCCAGGCCGGGGGCCTTTCTGTGCGGAGTTTGCATGTTCTCCCCGTGTCCGCGTGGGTTTCCTCCGGGTACTCCGGTTTCCTCCCACAGTCCAAAGACATGCACGTTAGGCTAATTGGAGAGTCTAAATTGCCCGTAGGTATGAGTGTGTGAGTGAATGATGTGTGTGCCCTGCGATGGATTGGCAACCTGTCCAGGGTGTATTCCTGCCTCTCGCCCGGAACGCATGCTGGGATAGGCTCCAGCCCCCCCGCGACCCTGACCAGGAATAAGCGGCTTAGATAATGGATGGATGGATGGATGGATTAATATAGTGTCTTAATAGGGTGTTGGGCCACCATGAGTTGCCAGAACAGCTTTAATGCACCTTTGCATAGGTTCCAGATATACAGTCAATATAAGTATACTTATTCTACAATAAATTAGCACAAATGTCTAAAAACCTGTTTTCACTTTGTCATTATGGGCTATTTTGTGTAGAATTTTGAGACAAAAAATGAACTTAATCTATTGTAGAATAAGTCTGTAACGCAATGAAATGTGGAGAGGGTGAAAGGGGTGTGCAGACTTTCCGGCTTGACTGTATGTGTGGAGGGATGAAACACCATTCTTCCATGAGAAATTCCATCAATCCAGAATCTCCATAAGTGTTCAGTTGGGTTAAGATCTGGTATCTGAGACAGCGCTGGCATACAGTATGTTTTACATTGTTTCCATGCTCATCAACACATTCAGTCACCACTCATCTCTGGAGGATGGGGCATTTTCATCCTGGAAGAGACCATTCCCAAATGCTTCAGCATGGGATGAAGGTGATCACTTTGTCTTTATTGGTGTTTACCTTACCCTCTAAGGGGTTGAGTGGATCTAAACCATGGCAGGAAAATGCACCCCACACTATAACAGTAAACCTCATTTACTTAAGTGTTTCCTTTATTTTGGCAGTTACCTGTAGTTCATCTTTAATAGACACCTAGGTATCGTATTAAAAACAAAACAAGGAAGTGTTTAGTAGGACATACCATAAGCATTTATATACAATTAAAGGTAATCTACTAAACAGTATTCCAGAGCATAGCTTTGAGCAAGCTCATCATACAGTATAATTAAATGGCTTGTGTCTTTGTTGTTGTTGTCTACACAGCGCTACCATCAACAAGCACTGGGAGGCAGAGCTGGTGACACTGAAGAGCAACAATGCTAAATTGACTGCAGCACTTCTGGAGTCTACAGCCAATGTCAAGCAGTGGAAGCAACAGCTGGCAGCCTATCAGGAGGAAGCTGAGAGGCTGCACAAACGGGTGAGTGGTCGAGGTTAGAGGTGTGGTTCATGTGGCTCAGTAGATGGAGCATAGCGCTGGCAACGGCAACGGTTCGATTCCCACTGGGACCACATGTACTGAAAAAATGTATGCATTCACTACTGTAAGTTGCTTTGGATAAAAGCGTCTACTAAATGGCACATATAGTATAGTGGCACTTCGGTCTTCCAAAATTAGTCACCATAAGCACCATAATTCATTGAACAGTGACAATTTTTTTGTTATTTTGGTTCTGTACTCTAGCACTTTGAGTTTGAGGATACAATGACAATGAAGTTGAAGTGCAGACTGTCAGCTTTAATTTGCGGGTATTTTCATCCATATTGGATGAACCGTTTAGAAATGACAGCACCTGGTCCCCCCATTTTAAGCTACTACAAGTATTTGTTGAATTGGCTTCACAGATGTGTTTCGTTAGGCAGGTGTATTCATTTGTGTCGTTAGTGAATGCAGAAGAGAGCTGTTGATGTCTAGTCTTGATTCTAGACTTTGCAATTGCCTTTGGAGATTGTTGTTGGGATGTGATAACATGAGGAAGACAGCAGTGTCGATGCAAATTAAGCTGGTCGTCATAAGGCTCAGAAATGCAAATCAATCAATCAGGAACATTGCAAAAACCCTGGGCATGCCCAAGTCAACAGTTTGGTTAATCATTAAGCTACAAACCATGATGGGATGCGGAGTGTGAGAATCTCTACTGCGCCTTCCTCCGGGCTCCTGCAGGAACCGAGTCAAACAGGGCTGCTACAGCCCTGTTGTCAAGACTCGGTCGGAGGAGACAAGAGCGCTGGGAGGAGGCTGTCAATACCATAGACTTCTCACACTCCAGCCGCAAGGCATAGAGTATCCTGAACAACCTCACTGGCAGGTCAAGACACTCCCCTCGTCACTGCCCCATTTCTGCAAATAGAATCGCATCACAATTTGAGAAAAATGGGGTATATGAGGGTAAAGACCGCGAGTCATCACGACTTGTGGCAAAAGAAGTGTCTGACCTCTGGAGGGCCCCAACACCTAGTAGCGACAACATCTCCGGCGAATTCACACCGGAGGAGTTCGCTACTGCCCTCCAGCACATAAAGCCAGGAAAAGCTCCGGGCCCTGACTCCATTTGCCCGGAGCTTATACTCCATGCTGCACCTGCTCTGAAGTCCTGGTTAAGAGCTTTCCTCTCTTCCTGCTTGCGCCAACTGAAGATCCCCAAAATCTGGAGAAGAGCCCTAGTTGTCGCGATCCCGAAGCCGAATAAGCCTGAAGGGGACCCTAAGAGCTACCGTCCCATCTCTTTGCTCTGCATCCCCTTCAAGATCCTTGAGCGTCTTATCTATGCCCGAGTCGAACCGATCATCGACCCACTGCTCCCCCGGGAGCAGGCCGGGTTCCGATGCAGGAGATCGACCGTAGACTAAGTCACTTTGTTGACCCAAGACATCGAGGACAGCTTTTTGGCCAAAAAGAAGGCTGGAGCCGTCTTTGTCGATCTGACGGCTGCCTACGACACCGTATGGCATCGCAGCCTCACCTGCAAGTTGCTCCGCCGGCTGCCGGACAGGCACATGGTCAGAATGATCATGGAGCTTGTCTGAAATCACAGCTTCACCCTCACCACCGTAGCGGACAGCGAAGTAGGTTACGACGCCTCAAGAACGGCGTCCCCCAGGGATCGGTCCTGGCCCCCCTCCTCTATAACATCTACACCTATGACTTGCCTGACACGGTCTCGCAGAAGTATGCCTATGCGGATGACCTCGCGTTGGTGTACTCTGCTGGAGACTGGCAGTCATTGGAGGGGACATTAGGCCAGGATATGAAGACACTAGTGGCATACCTCCAGAAATGGAGATTGAAGCTCAGCAAGGCAAAGACGGTGTCGGCAGCCTTCCATCTCAATAACAAGGAGGCCAAACGTGAGCTCCGAGTAAATATCGGCAGAATACCCCTGCCATGTTGCGCTGAGCCAACATACCTCGGCGTGACACTGGACAGGTCGCTCACATTTCGCTGACACTGCGCAAGAAGCTAACATCTCGTGTGGCATTGATGAGGCGACTAGTCGGGTCAGGCTGGGGCGCCGGGGCAAGAACATTGCGTACGGCTGCCCTGGCCCTTGTTTACTCGACTAGTGAGTACTGTGCACCAGTATGGTGTTGCAGTGCCCACACCCGCCTCGTCAATACGCCTATCAACGAAGCATTGCGCATTGTGACAGGATGCCTGCGTCCCACTCCTGTGGACAACCTCTCCATCCTTGCAGGCATCCAGCCCGCTGGGCTTCGCTGTGCGGGAGCCATAGCACATTTCGCATGCCAGGCCATGGAGCCAAACCATCTGCTTCATGAAAGGTTCACTCTAACACCTGAGCCTCCCCGGCACCTCAAGTCGAGACACCCATTTGTGCCTGCCGCACGGTGGGTGGATTACACCTGGAGCACGGAGTGGGAGAAAAACACCTCTAGACTCCGTGACTTCATCCCAGATGTCGGTTTTCCCCCCATCGGGGTGGACCTGCCCCGACTGGCGTGGGTGAGGCTTAACCGCCTCCGGACTGGCGTCGGGCGTTTCTGCTCATTGATGCACAGATGGGGCTTGGCCTCCTGTGCGGCCTGCGAGTGTGGCGCAGAGGAACAAACCGCAGACCATGTCATCCTGGATTGCCAGATTTATCGGGCACCCAATGGGATCCATGGTCTGTCGGCTTTGGACGACGACACGGTGACATGGCTGCTGGAGGTGTGCCCCAAAATATAGTCCAGGTGAACCCCCCCTAGGCTTGAGATGGTAAAAGGATAGCCCCTCGGCCCGAGCCTAGGGGAGCAGAAAAAGAATATACCCAAACGAAGAAGAAGATTAAGAAGAAAAAAACAACTGCTGAACTCAATTATGTCAAAAGACCCAGTAGACCGAGGAAGACCACTGTAGTGGATGACTGGAGAATACTCTCTATGGTGAAGAAAACCCCCCTGACAATGGCCCAACAGATCAAAAACACTCTCCTGGATGCAGGTGTAGATGTGTCAAAGTCTACCATACGTAGAACACTACACCAGCAGGACTACAGGAAGTACTACAAGATGCAAACCACTGATAAGCCTGAAGAACAGAAAGGCGAGATTACAGTTTGCTAAAAAGCACCTAAAAGAGCCCCAAGAGTTCTGGAACAAAGTCTTGTGGACAGATGAGACAAAGATTAACATGTACCAGAGTGATGGAAAGAGGAAAGAGTGGAGAGAAAAAAGGAAATGCCCATGATCCAAAGCATGCCACCTCATCTGTGAAACATGGTGGCAGTGTAGTGTAATGGATAGGGAGCTGGGCTTGTAACTCAGAGGTTACAGGTTCAATTCCCAGGTGGGGCACTGCTGTTGTACCCTTGAGCAAGGTATTTAACCTGAATTGCTACAGTAAAAATATCCAGCTGTATAAATGGATTGTATGTAAAGAAATGTAAAACTGTGTAAGATGTTCTGGATAAGAGGGTCTGCTAAATGCCAAAAAAAAATGTTTAAAAATTAAAAATGTCAAAATAAATGGTGGAGGGGGTGTTATGGCTTGGGCCTGTATGGCTGCCAGTTGAAAGGGCTCACTTGTCTTCATCGATGATGTGACTGCAGACAGAACAATGAATTCTGAAGTCTACAGAAATATTTTATCTGCTCAGATAAAACTAAAAGACAAGACAATGACCCAAAACATACTGCTACAGCAATGAAGGGGTTTTTGATGGCCAAAAAGTGGAAAATCCTTGACTGGCCGAGTCAATCACCAGATCTGAATCCAATTGAACATGCATTTTACATGCTGAAGAGGAGACTGAAGGCAAACAGTCCCCGAAACAAGCAAGAACTGAAGATGGCTGCAGTACAGGCCTGGCAGAGCATCACCAGGGAAGATACCCAGCGTCTGGTGACATCTATGCGTCCCAGACTTCAAGCAGTCATTGCACGCAAAGGATATGCGACCGAATATTAAAAATGATTACTTTATTCTACATTATGTTAAACTGTCCGATGAATTATGGTGCCTGAAAATGGGGGGGACTATGTACAAAAGGTTCTATAATTTCTAAACGGTTCATCCGATATGGATGAATATACCCTCAAATTAAAGCTGACAGTCTGCACTTCAAACTCATTGTCATTGTATCCTTTCAAAAGTTTTAGAACACCCCCATTTTCCAGTTTTTACTGAAATGTAAGCAGTTCAAGTCCAGTGAATAACCTGAAATGGTACATTAACCCACGTTACTTGTTCCCTGAAAAGGGCCTTTTTTTATAACTCTGAAATGTACATTATTTTTCAGTTTTTGGTAACCTAAACTTTTGTTTAACCTCTGGCAGTTTACCGCTTACCTTTGTACCATTTCAGGTTATTCACTGATTTCAGTAAAAACTGGAAAATTGGGGGTATTCTAAAACTTTTGACCGGTAGTGTATATATCTATAGGTTAGAGGCTGTCCGAGCACATGAAGAGGGGAATCTGAGGCTACTCAAATGGGCAAGGGGAGAGGATATAGTGGTTATTCAAACAGATAAGGTGAGAAGGATGTACAAAAAGTTTGGGGGGGAGTTAAGGCCTATACATGCTCGTGCGACTGCAACGCGACTGCGACGTGACATCCTCTGTGTCTGATGTCATGTACCTAGCACAAAAGTCAAACTCGCAACATGTAGATGTTGCACAGCATTGATTGGTTGGCAGAGCTGTCATAGTCATAGCTCATCATTGTTTTACATTTTACATTTTAAGCATGTAGCAGACGCTTTTATCCAGAGCGACATCCAGATTAGGGGAGAAAGATAAAAGATTTTTCTAATTCTGTGAAAAGACAGTAAAAGACCATCCTTCATTTCCCTTAATACATTAACATTATTTACAAGAGACGTCTGCTGGTTCCTTTGTTCCACGTGAATTTACTCTATTATTTTAATGCTATAAAGGTTAGTTGGGTGACATATATGGGTGAGGGCAGGTCATAGGCTACAGATAGATGAGGGGAGGACTTTTAAGATACAGTGCCTATAGAAAGTCATCATACCCTTTTGAAATAGTCACTTTTTTTGTCTTACAGCCTGAAATGAAAGTACATAAAATCCATCTTTTTCCAGCTTTATTTACACATTTTACCTCACAACATTCAAGTGAAAAAAAGGGCACAATTTCTGATAATTAATAAAAAATGAAAAACTAGAATAACAGGGTTGGAAACATGATCAGTCCCCTGATTTAATACTTTGTAGAGACACCTTTTGCTTTAATTACAGCCATCAGTCTGTTTGGATATGTCTCTACCAGCTTTGTGCACCTAGATTGGGCAATATTTGCCCATTCTTCCTTGCAGAACTGTTCCAGTTCAGTCAAATTCCGTTGTGAGCGGCGATGGACTGCACTCTTCAAGTCCATCCACAGATGTTCTATTGGATTTAGGTCAGGGCTCTGACTAGGCCACTCAAGGACATTCACCTTCCTGTCCTTTAGCCAATGCATTGTTTTTTTGGCGGTGTGTTTTGGGTCGTTGTCGTGCTGGAAGGTGAACCACCTGCCCATCTTCAGCTGTCTAGCAGAGGGCCGCAGGTTTTCCTCAAGAATTTGGGTGTACTTGGCAGCATCCATTTTCCCTTCAATCCTGACCAATTGCCCAGTCCCTGCTGAAGGAAAACACCCCCACAACATAATTCTGCCACCACCATGCTTCACTGTAGGTATGGTATGTTTTGGGTGGTGTGCTGTGTTTGGTTTCCGCCAAACATAGCGCTTGGAGTTCAGTCCAAAAGTTCAATCTTGGTCTCATCTGACCATATAACCTTTTGCCACATGGCATCAGTATCTTCTATGTGTTTCTTCGCATAACGTAAATGAGACTCAGTGTGACACTTTTTCAGAAGAGGCTTCTTTCTTGCCACCCTGCCATACAGGCCAGCTTTGTGTAAAGCTTGTGAGATTGTTGTCACATGCACAGATTGCCCAATCTCTGCCATTAAGACTTGTAACTCCTTCAAGGTTGCGATTGGCCTCTTGGTAGCTTCCCTGATCAATCTTTTCCTGGCTCGGCCATCCAGTTTGGAGGGACAGCCCGATCTTGGCAAGGTGTGGGTGGTGCCATATGCCTTCCACTTCTTAATAATATTCTAAATGGTACTCAGAGGGATAGTTAAAGCCTTTGAAATATTTTTATATCCTTCTCCTAACTTGTGCCTATCCACAACTTTATCCCAGAATCCTTTTGAAAGCACCTTTCCAGCCATGGGGAATTCTTTGCGTTACCATGCACTACTAGGAGTGGAATCCTCAAGGAACAGCTGATTTTATTGTGAAATAATCAAAACCACTACAATTTATGTCAGGTGGAGGCCAATTAGCTTGGTGTGTGATCTGGGAGGTGATTGGTTATACCTGAGCATGTTTATAATGGTTATTCTAAGGGGACTAAGGGGACTGATCACTTTTCCAACCCTGTCATTCTAGTTTTTCATTTTTTATTAATTATCAGAAATTGTTGTTTGAATTTTCATTTGAATGTTGTAAGGCAAAATGTGTAAATAAAGCTGGAAAAATATGTACTTTCATTTCAGGCTGTAAGACAAAAAAAGGGTATGATGACTTTCTATAGGCACTGTAAACAGGCAGGGTGAGAGAGGTTAAAAAAGGGAAGAAATGCAATAGTCTGTATACGAGCAGCAACCTAAACAAGTTAAGAGGATGGGTAGAGAGGGATTGCATTGGGTGGAAGCAATGAGAGACAACAGAATGTGCTTCCATGGTATAGTGGATTGAACAGCTTGATGTAGTCAAGACTGCCGGCTCTTGCACTCTCTGCAACCCTCTCCCAAGTATGTATTTTTACATTGGCTCATGATTATTTAAGGCTTTAGGTGTTTCTAAATGCTGATTGAGCATGATGAAGTAATAGACTACCCTGGCTGATGCAGTCTCCCCCCACAATAAGAATGAATGGCCCAAGTCCTGTTCGCAGTCCAGTGAAGATACAAGCTTTATTTTATTACTTAGATTTAAAGTGCTCCAGGGGTTTTAAAGAACAAATGCCTCAGAACACCAGGACTGATTGTGTTGAATTATTTCACACAATTAAAAATACTACATGTAAGAATGATGGTTAGTTTATTTTTTTGGCTAGTATATTTATTTTCTGGAAAACTTGGGTAGGATCTACCACTCCTGCAGAATATATTAAGTTGCATGTTCCCTAAGCAGAATTAGTCAATCAAATTATTATTATTATTATTATTATTATTATTTGAATAATTAGTATTCTATGGATAGACATTCTTCACTAATTGACTATTGAATTTATTCAATAAATGTCTATAAAGTTTTTGTAAGATGTTTTAGCTATATTAATACTTCTCATTTTAATTTGCCTATACTCAGACATTATTCAAACAACTGTAGTGCTATGTAGTACTACCACTAAGACCAAGAATTTCACATTGTAGTTGCCCACAGTACATTTTGCAGGATTGCACATTATCCAACCAAGAGCTCAAGTTAAGCATTTCAATGCTACCTACAAGATACACATTTTAAAGGGCCCAAGGATGGTTTTATGAAGAAATAAATGGCAGGGAAAATGATTATTTTCCAAGCATTTATCAATATAATATTATAAATCAGACTCACAAGGGCCATTGATTTAGGGTATGGTAGATAAATTCAATGATTTTAGCACACGATGTTAACTTTTTTCCAGAAATGTGAAATACATTTTTAGCCAATATTAAAGTGAACTCCATTCGATGATGACAGCCATTTTGTCTTTTGTTTAAGAAATGGAAACTCCATGTAAAATAAAGAGCAGGGATTTGTGCAACAGAAAGGGTGGCTCTGGCTATTTGGGCCTTTAGCATTGCATGCCTCTCTGTTTGTGTGTCGGTAGGTGACAGAGCTGGAGTGTGTGAGTGGCCAGACCAACGTGATAAAATCGCACAAGACAGAGCTCAATCACACAATAGAGGAGCTGGAGTCCACTCTGAAAGCCAAGGAAGAGGTACACCTTGACATCCAGTCAATTTCCTATTTCTATAGATAATATATAAAGTTACAGATACATATACAGGAGGCTCTGTTTTTATTCATACCCTTGATAAAGATGAACAAAAGAGATCGTATAAAATAACAAAAAAAACAAAAACAAATCTTCATAAATATACAACTTATTTGACGTTCATTGGAAGGTTATCCTACAATGGTATCCTGTTCCCCTAGGGCATAAAAAGGAGGGAACAGACAAAATACTGTGGTCAGCCATCATCATGGTGAAAGGCAAAGAACTCCATGAAACCATCAGACAAAAGGTTACTGACCTCTACAGATCAAGGAGATGGCTACAAAAAACTAAAAAGTTAAAATATACCGCTTTCCACTGTTGTGTCAATTATTATGAAGTTTAAGGCCACTGGAACATCCCCCATGTGTAGTGAGATGGATGGTTCGAGAGGCAAAGATAAGTCCAAGGGACACAGTTCAAGATCTCCAAAACAACCTGACATCTTGGGGTTATAAGGTGTCTAAAGCTACCATTCAACAATGCCTACATGACAATGGACAATGGCAGAGTTGCAAGAAGGAAGCCTCTTTTGAAGACAATTCACCGAAAAGGCATATTGAACTACATCTGAACTACAATTGGGACCGCGTCTTATGGCCGAATCAAGCTTTTTGGACATGCACATCAGCATTATGTTTGGTGTCCAAAGAATGCAAGTCTTGGTGGCCCTTATTAAATAGATGGAACCATGAACCCCAGCATGTACCAAGACATTTTGCCCAAAAACCTTGTTCCCTCTGCCAGGAAGCTACACCTTGGTGGCGATGGACCTTCCAACAAGACAACGATCCCAAACATGCATCCAAAGAAACTAAGAAATGGTTGACAAAGCACAAGATCAACATCCTGACGTGGCCATCTCAGTCTCCAGACCTGAATCTAATTGAACATTGGTGGTTCGAACTAAAAAAAGCAGTCCACAAACATCAACCCAAGAATCTAAAGGAACTAGGACAATTCTACATGAAGGAATGGTTGAGGATCCCCCCCAAGAAGTTCCATAACCTCGTACAATACTACAGAAGGTGACTACTTGATGTTATAATGGCCAAGGGAGGAACCACAAAGTACTGATAACAGGGGTGTGAATGTTTGTAATTCTAGATTTTTCTGGGGGATCGTGCCAATGGATTATTATTAAAGAATATAATTTTCTGAATTTTCTGCATAAAATATACCTCATTATTTATATAATTTTTTTATACAATCTCTTTTGTTCATCTTTATCAAGGGTATGAATAAAAACAGAGCATACTGTATATAAATATGTATATATAAATGGGTGTATACAAATGCTAACTTCTCTGTATCTCATTTAAAGAGTTTAAGGGCTCAGTTACATGCAGCTTTCTGTTTGGCTGGGGTTACTACATGCCTGGGGGACTGTGTTGTATTTTACTTTGTTAGTGTTTTTATCTTGCTGATGGTTTAGTGAATTTGCCTCTACAGCACAACTTTTAGTCTTTCGTGTATTGGGTCTGCCCTGAATTACATGGACTTACAATACCTCCATAATACTTGTCTTTTCTTTTCCTGCAATGAACCCTTCTGAGGTCAAACCCTTGTTTCTTCAAACATAATCCACCGTGGTCTCCTCACCCAGACCTGCATATCTGATGTGAAAACACATCCATATGAAGCCATTTTGGAATGGTCTAACATTGTAATATTACATTTACAAAACAGCTGTTTTTTATGCAACAGTGCTCTGCAAAGCACCACTGTAATACATTATTTATGTAAAGAGATATCTTTTTAAATATTATCTAATGTTGATACATGATACAATCAAAAAATATCTCATAATGAGGTCTTACTATCTAGCATACTCTACATAGATTTGGGGCTGTTGCTGACCAGTGAGATGTGTATGAAGGCATATGAATTGTGCCTTTGTATTTCTACATGCATACCTTTGTATTGTATTCTTGCAGGAAATGGAGAGGTTGAAAGAGGAGGTGGAAAATGCAAACCATCTGCAGGCCCAGAGAGACTCTCTCACCCAGACACTACAGGTACTGTAATCACATTTGTAAAGCTTATTTTTTCAGATATCAAAGCAATTTATATAGAGATAAAGACCATTACCTCAGCCACCATTGACATCTAGCACTCAGCTTGATGATGCATGTCAGCCATTATCTAATAATATGTTGGACAGGCAAGGAGTACTTGTAATTATTATAAGGTATATTTCAGTGAGGGTTTTAGTTGTGATATAGATCTTATTCTGATTACTCCTGTGGTGTTTCCATGTCAGTAGCTGACTATGACTTGGAGTCCACTGTAGTGGGACATGATTGGCCTCATGCCACCAGGGATTGGATGGGTTTCAGTCAGCCAGGGTTCCTTGGGTTACTGCTGCCATAGTATCTCCCAACTGTGTGCCAGGTGCCCACATGATGCCAGTTGTCGCGAGACATGTCAGCCTCTCCTATGATAGGTGCTAGCTCTCTCCTGTAATACTGTGTGGCCTATAGGGTGTGAAAATAGTCAATAAAGAGGGTTGAGGAGGAGTGCACTGAACGAGTCCACTCGGTTCAGCTGTATTTCTATTCAAATAATTAAATAATCCAATTATGCACTTTTTGAGGGAACAGATATCCCAGTTTTCCCTACAGCAAAATATGTATTCATTCAGATCATTCTTATGCTGTCATGTGTGGATATTGAGCTGACATTGTTTTCCTGAATGCTGACTGAATTAATTGATTGATTGATTTAATTGATTTTTTAAGATAAGTGGGGTCAGCAGAACAAGAGGCCACAGGTGGAAATTAGTTAAAGGCAAATTCCGCACAGATATTAGGAAGTTTTTCTTTACACAGAGAGTTGTCAATGCCTGGAACAGCTTGCCAGGTCAGGTAGTAGAGGCAGAAACGCTTGGGCTATTCAAGTCCAGTAGTACTAGATACTCTTTAGATTAGGACATGATGAGCCTAGATGGGCCGAACGGCCCGTTCTCATCATTATGTATTCTTATGTTCTTGTGTTCTTAATGAATCAATCACCATTCTCACTGTCAAACATTTGGGTAATTGTCTGGGCTTATTCCTGTTGTAAGGCTTAAATTGAGGTAATGTGGAAATATTGACTCCTTTAGATCATTGTCAGTGATGTAAGGCTGCCTTTGTCAGCATAACAGCATATCCACAATGCACTTCTCCCTCCCTCCAGGAGACGGAGACGAGGAACAGAGTTCTGGAGGTGCAGCTGACAGAGGTGGAGCACCAGCTGGAGACTAGCCATCTGGAGCAGGAGGCCTTCCGCAAGAACCTCAAGACCCTGCTGGAGATCTTGGATGGGAAGATCTTCGAGCTGACTGAGCTTCGGGACAACCTGGCCAAGCTCATTGAGTGCAGCTAGAGCACCCCCCTTCTCCCTCCCACCAACCTCCTCTTCAGAGAAGTGCCCCCACACAGCACGGAAACACTCGCCACGATACACACAAACTCGAGAGGGGCCGCCTAGGGAGTCCTGCCTACCTTCATTTTCCCCTTCACACAGCTGGAGCTTGATTATTTTTAGTTGAGCATAAAGCATTCGAGAAACTTATACTGACATTTTCTTTTCCCCTTACATTTTCAAGGGGTGGTATATTCTGTCTATTGTGCCTCACTCCAGCTGGTGAGCACTTTTGACATTTCTGAATGAATACAGTACTCTTTATCGAATGGTTTCAGTTTTCCTCTAGTTATTTATACGTGATGATGGACATTATCAACTTGAGGTAAGGCAGCGGATTGGGAGGATCGGGCTTGCATATGTTGTTGTTGCCTTCAGAATCCCCCTCCTGCCATTGTTGTAGGTTGCAGAGGATTCCTCGTGGCCAGCTCCCTGGCAAGACACACCTCTGGCTGTGACTAGGGCACATCCGGGGAGACTCCAAAGACCAACGCTGTCAGGAACCTATCGCTTCAGCGGGTGCGTGGTCAGTCGCAGCCACCCCAAAAGGCCTTCTTTTCCTCTTAGATGGAACTGCCTCACTGCTCCAGGCCATGACTAATACGGGAGAGTCATGTTTTCAACAGAACAGCAAATGCAGAGAGGGGCCTACATGGATTTAGTGTACGGAAGAGATGCAGATACAATGAGCAATACAAGAGGGAGCTTCTGAACTACTGCTATCTCCCAATCAGGTATTTTATTAATCTCCTGTCTGAAGCGGACATTACAACAAGACCCTCACGTCATAGGAACACAACGAGGGGGTTTCTATGGTAGCGCTGGGATCTGTCAGCAGTGAATACAAAGCAGTCTTTAATTTCTATACATTTGTTTTTTATATATCTATAAATCTCATTTATACTCCTTGTAAAAAATGTAACTACTGTATACAGCACTTGAATCTGAAATGTTTTCCCATTTAATGCCAGAAGAGTAACAGTGGACTTGACTTTCAGATATTTCAGTGAATATTAATATTATAATCATGATTATAATCAGATATATTGAAATGAAGACAGTTTTGTTTAAACCAGATTTTTGTTTTTTTCTTCTCTTTTCTAACGTATGATACTTGGGTATTATGATTGTATTTATAGGTGTGAAATATGGCAATATTTTTTATCTATTTATAATTAGATCAATTAAACAAAAATAAAAAACAGCCACTTGAGCAAAGAAAGACAAAGGTGATGGGATGCAATTATTGATTCATAAAAAAACGTATTTCCTGTGCAGTGAGTATGCCCTCAGTATGAATACGCATCATAGGCAGGTTACTCAATCACTTCTTGTCTGTGTATCATTGGGCTCGTGGCAGTTCTGGTTCACTTACGCTAATTGTATGGAGCGGTGAGACTGTGCAGATATAAGCATTATTAGAAAACATTCTATTAAAAATACACTTTACTTAAAGTGAGTCTTCATAACACTTAGCTCTAGATAATGGTCACTCTTGTCATAAGCATACATAAAAATGTCCACCTTGTAACAAATGACATAAGCAGGGGTGCACATAAGTACGCATTTCCTTGTGTCCTCAAACGTTAATTGCGTACCAAGCAAGACGACAAACTTTTGAAACATAAAAAGGTTTGATCAGTCCATCACTGGTAAGTTAATTAACTTTGTTAGTTTGTTAGTTACGCGAATGCATACTGGCATACCACTTATGTGCACCCCTGGACATAAGGTTATATGAACCATGCAATGAGCCATATGTCATATGTGCTTAAACCAGGTTCTACTGAACAAGCTGGCCACAATACTTATGTATTCTTGTGGTAATTATTGTTCTGTTATGTCAACTTGAGATATTATGAATTTATAAAGTACACATTATAAGTAAAGTGTTACCAAAAATGCTAAAAACACAATTGTCACTTTCAGTTTATCTAAAAAAAAATCTAATTAGTATCACCGCATTAGTTCACAGGTTTTCTACTGTTTATTACCTACAGCAAGTACTGGCTTTGTGCACTGGTTTCCATTGTGAACTGAGGCAGGGTCATGGCATTGTGTTCCAGTAGAATTCAATCAAGGGATTACTGTGAAGAATGCCAGCTTTATTTTTAAATACATTGACAATAGCCAAACTCTGAATGTATGGTAGTTTTTTTTTATTCACTCACATGAAATGTGAATTTGTCTTATGAACACAAGTTAAAAACATTTCTTGATTCTACCATTAACAATTCTTATTCAAATCCTTAATCTTTTATTATTTTGAACAACTATTGCATACTCTGTGTGTATGCATACACTACCGGTCAAAAGTTTTAGAACACCCACATTTTCCCGTTTTTACTGAAATGTAAGCAGTTCAAGTCCAGTGAATAACCTGAAATTGTACAAAGGTTAGTGGTAAACTGCCAGAGGTAAAAAAATAATTATTACATTTAAAACATTTTTAAAAAAGGTTTAGGTTACCTAAAACTGAAAAATAATGTACATTTCTCAGTTATAAAAAAAGGCCCTTTTCAGGGAAAAAGTAATGGGTTTACGTGGGTTAACAGTCTGGATCCAGCAAAAGAGCCCCAGACCATCATGCTTCCTCCTCCATGTTTGACAGTTGGTGTCACACACTGAGGAACCATCCTTTTGCCTACTCGACGGCCTACAAAAACCTTTCAAAATTTCAAGATTTCAAATTTGGATTAATCGGTCCATAAGACCTTCCTCCAGTCATCAGTAGTCCACTGGCAGTGCTTCATGGCCCAGGCAAGCCTCTTTTTCTTATTTTGCCATCTTAGCAATGGCTTTTCTAAAACATTTACATTATTTTTCAGTTTTTGGTAACCTAAACATCTGGCAGTTTACCGCTTACCTTTGTACCATTCAGGTTATTCACTGGACTTGAACTCCTTCAATTTAAGTAAAAACTGGAAAATGGAGGTATTCTAAAACTTTTGACCGGTAGTGTATACATGGAAACACATTTTGCAGGCAGATCTGCCACACACAAGCTTACAATAATGAAGAAAAACAACACACACAAGAGCAAAATCAAATAAATATTCTTTATTGAATTAAACCAATGGATTGTTATGTCTGAACAAAAATTCTTGCCTTTTTTCCTAGAAATTCTTTTCATTTTAGGCAAGCAAACAAATGCATTGTGATATTTCAATGCTACTCCTTTACAATACAATGTATATTTAAAAAGTATGTTTATTTATGTTTTTCTGTCTCTATTTCTAATACAATATTGCACATATCTACTGATTGGCAAATCTGAAACCCATGAGTTAGATTATGGGCATCCCAGGCCAATCACAGATATTGGTAAGGTGATAAAATTATTTGTGTAAAGATTTTTTGTGTAAAACGTTGTGATGCAATCTGGAAATATTAGAGACAAGAAAAAAATATATATATATATTTTAAAAAATGCATTTAAATTGAAAGTGAAATAAGCAATAGATATAGCAGGTTTAGCAGAGAAGTTTACGGACAGATGGCAAAGAGGAAAAACGAATGTAAAATAGAAGTACAGTACATCTATAAAGTTGATCGACTAGTAGTAGGTCTATATCAAGGGTACATGGTTTCTCAGGTATGTCAGTTTTCAAGGGAGGTCAACAAATGCGTTATGCTGTACCACAGAATAGAGTTGTGCAATGAGTGGCCTGATTCAGTCTCCTTAATATGTTCATTTAGTTACACTGGCATGCTGCAGATCAGCAACCAGCAAGAGCTGTCAGTGCACGTGCATGCAAACACTTGTCATTACTGTATACCTTAATGTGCGCTAGTCACTAATCAAACAATATCATGATGGCGAAAAAAGAAGAAGAAAAAAAATAGTTAAACAAAAATATTTTCTAACATCAGTAAACGTTTCCTGCACTAGATCGACATTCACTTCATTACACTTTGTTATATTCAGTGCAACAGTCAGACTTCAAATTAGTACTTGGTTACATATCAAATTAATTAATAAAGAAACTAGGCCTAAACCAAATTAAAAAATGTGGAAAAATCATGCAGATACCACTTTGGTATGAAAATAAAAAGGAGAATACAGGGGTTGGGAGAGTCGATTTTTCTCAATGGGACAAGAGAAAGGTGTACCTAATAAAGTGGCCACTGAGTGTGTGTGTGTGTGTGTATATATATATATATATATAGTCAGGTCCATAAATATTTGGCCATTGACAAAGTTATTGTAATTTTAGTTGTCTACCACAGAATACTGGAGTTGAATAATGAATATGAGACTTTCAGCTTTAATTTGAGGGTATTTACATCCAAATCGGGTGAACGGTGTAGGAATTACAGCACTTTTTATACGTGGTCCCCCCCTTTTTAAGGGACCAAAAGTAATTGGACAATTGGCTGCTCAGCTGTTCCATGGCCAGGTGTGTGTTATTCCCTCATTATTTCATTTACAAGTAAGCAGATAAAAAGTCTAGAGTTGATTAGAGTTGATTTCAAGTGTGGCATCTGCATTTGGAATCTGTTGCTATTAACTCTCAAAAGTCCAAAGAGCCGTCAATGCCAGTGAAGCAAGCCATCATTAGGCTGTAAAATCAAAACAAACCCATCAGAGAGATAGCAAAAACATTAGGTGTGGCCAAATCAACTATTTCGTACATTCTTAAAAAGAAAGAACGCACTGGTGAGCTCAGGAACACCAAAAGGCCCGGAAGACCATGGAAAACAACTGTGGTGAATGAAAAAAGAATTATTTCCCTGGTGAAGAAAAACCCCTTCACAACAGTTGGCCAGATCAAGAACACCCTCCAGGAGGTAGGCGTATCTGTGTCAAAGTCAACAATCAAGAGAAGACTTCACCAGAGTAAATACAGAGGGTTCACCACAATATGTAAACCATTGGTAAGCCTCAAAAACAGGAAGACCAGATTAGAGTTTGCCAAAAAACATCTAAAAAAGCCTGTACAGTTCTGGAACAACATCCTATGGACAGATGAGACAAAGATCAACTTGTACCAGAATGATGGGAAGAGAAGAGTATGGAGAAGGGAAGGAACTGCTCATGATCCAATGCATACCACCTCATCTGTGAAGCATGGTGGAGGTAGTGTTATGGCGTGGGCATGTATGGCTGCCAATGGAACTGGTTCCCTTGTATTTATTGATGATGTGACTGCTGACAAAAGCAGCAGGATTCATTCTGAAATGTATAGGGCTATATTATCTGCTCAGATTCAGCCAAATACTTAAAAACTCATTGGACAGCGTTTCACAGTGCAGATGGACAATGATCCGAAGCATACTGCGAAAGCAACCCAAGACTTGTTTAAGGCAAAGAAGTGGAATGTTCTGCAATGGCCAAGTCAATCATCTGACCTGAATCCAATTGAGCATGCATTTCACTTGCTGAAGGCAAAACTGAAGGCAAAACGCCCCAAGAACAAGCAGGAACTGAAGACAGCGGCAGTAGCATCACAGGGAAGAAACCCAGTCTGCTGATGTCTATGGGTTCCAGACTTCAGGCAGTCATTTACTGCAAAGGATTTGCAACCAAGTATTCAGGCCTGGGTTCCCCCTCTGTTAAGCGTTTTGTGACAATTCTATTGTGAAAAGTGCTATATAAATAAATTTGATTTGATTCAAAATTACAATTTAATTTATGATTCTGTTAGTTTGTCCAATTACTTTTGAGACCCTAAAATTGGGGGGCTATGTATAAAAATGGTTGCAATTCCACACGGTTCATACAATATTTTTGACAAAACCCTTAAGGCTAAAGGTCTACACTTAAAGCACTGGAGAGAGAGAGAGAGAGAGAGAGAGAGAGAGAGAGAAGAGAGAGAGAGAGAGAGAGAGAGAGAGAGAGAGAGAGAGCTATATAAAGGCTTCTTGTCTGCCTACACGCTACACTGATGCCTCACGCAAAGGAAAAATGACTCGTATCAAACTGCCAGCAGACCTTGAAGTAATACAGGTAATGCTCTAGAAAACACAGGAATGTATGCAAAAGGAAAGAAATAACACACTCAAAGACATTATATACTATGAAATGCATACAAACATAACCAGTCCCTAATTTTGTTTATAATGCTCTTCCTCCTATGGCTGCAATCATGGGTATGTCCGTATTATGCAAGTAAAGATGTTAGGGCAGCCTGTCTTGCCAGTATAGCTGACAAGACAAACCATGAATCGCACAAAGGAATTTTCTTACTGGAAATGGGCAATTATTTATCGACTACAAGCCGACTGTCTTCTTTTCTTTGCTTGAGTGCTGACAGGACCCTGAATTAGAATTTCCACCAGCTAAAAAATCAGAGCGCATTCAAAATCAAACCCCCAACAAAAATAAACATTATTTAAGGATTAACTGCGCCAAAAAAATAAAAAATAAAATACATTGGCTTAAATCCCTTTTGACTAACCAAAACATAGCAACCATCAAAAAACAATACTGAAATGTATTAGCCAGTAATAAAAAATATAAGCCATGGAGGGGTCAGAATCTGAAATGTAAGCATATGTGTCCGGAAGCAGATATAGAGAGGCAGTGTCAAAATTGATTGAAAGTGTGCAACATTTCAACACCAGCCTGTATCCAGGTGAACCAGCAGAGACAGTTGATCAGATCAGTCAGACCAAATCGTGTCTCCTCATGAAAGCGAGATGGTTAAGAAGTCAAGAGCACTTCAAATCATATATTAAAAACACAACATACAGGATAAGTAAAACACCACACATGATTAATTAAATAAAGCTACTAAAAGACCACACCAAAATATAAGGTTAGCCAATGGTAAATGTCTGCCGTTGGTTCCCTGCACAAGAATACAAAAATGAATTTGCCAAATTGGGATTTAGGGTGAATCGGTGTGCTGGCACAGCGATTGTTAGGCTGAAACACAGTTGGATGATCACCAAGAACTGCACATGAACCCGCCTTCTTCCCTGTGCCCACTCAGTACAGCTGTGCCCGTGTTATGGATTGCTGGTTTCTATGCCAGCAATAACTGCCCTTATGTGCTGAACAACCTCACACTGACATATTAGACTGAACAGAATGGCTCTTATCTATATAAAATAGACCAAAAATGTCTGTCAATGAAGACAGTTTTTTTGGCTTGCATATGAAAACATCATACGGCCTATTCATCAAGGCAGAGGACTTCCTTTTCATTATGTCAGGAGATGGCATTGTAGCTAAATGGGACTGACGATGGGATGCTAGGATGCTGTCTGGGCTTGCTGTGGGTTAGACTGATACTCCACTGTGAAGATCCCTACAGAGTAGTATTTACACTTTGGAGATTCTGAACCATTTTTTTACCATCACAGTTCATGAACAAGCTGAAAAAGCTGTCACTGCAGAGCCCCGAATTCAATGGTGAAGAATTGTCACCATCACATTTATGCAAATATAAAGAAACTAGACAGAATATCAATTGACATTTCATGATTCTGAAAAGTACTCAAATAGCTAGTGAGCAAATCTAACACATTAGCAAATCAGCCTTACTTGTATTTTTTAAAATGTAAATCAAGGGATTTTAGTAAAATCTGCCTGTAATCACATTATAAAAAATTGCATGTGCTCAGTATTAATGCTCAGAACATTTGTGTTCCATACAAAAATATATATATAAAGAAACATCTAGCACATTTTGGGCCCTCTGCAAGTGGACTTTAAGAACGCTGTTCCACTGGGCCAAACAAAGCCAGCGGCCTGGCACCGGTCAGTGTGTTCTACAGAATATTGCAAGGCGTGACATATCCCACCATTGTTATCTCTGTTGGATGTGCCTTGGTTACAGTGTACTCATGTGTATATCAATGAATTTCAGCAGCACTGGGTACAACAGTCAGTATATTTAAGTAGTACAAAACAAAGAGCATTCATCCATGATCAGTTTCTGTGGGATTCAACGTGGCAATTGGAATGTGCATAATGAAAAGCGGACTGTCCTCTGTTAATTTCACCCAAAATCAATGGCACAATAACCAGGTTGTGAAAATCAGACTAACTTTAATAGAATTGCGAACCCTATCTGGAATTTTGCCAAAGTAATTCAAAAGACTATAATCATTTAAAGGTTGCTTATCTGTTGTCCAGGTGCTTGTCAAAAAGCAAAAGTTAGCTAGTCAACATCTCTTCTTGTCTGTGTGGATGAGACAGTCTGGTGCCTCCCAACTTGGAAAGACAAAAATGATGCTTAGCAGGGTTCACTGCAGAAAAATTTGTAGTCCTTACTCTATAGCTTAGTCCCCTCTCTCAGCTAGCTGAAAGACTGGACACAAGTCAGACTATGACATTGCTACCTACCCACTACTAGGGGGAGTTTGGTACTGGCTACCTTTAACACACCAGTGCTCAGAAAGGCTTTGCATTGCTCGACATAAGAACAAAGTTTGAGCAAATTTGATTAATATTATAGGGGTTTAAAAAGTCTGAAATAAGACAAAAAAATCAACAAGTCTGAAATAAGACAAACAGATGGCGATGCTCCTTTCCTATACTCCTTCATGGTTATAAATGTTTACTTTTACAACACATAACTGCATTTCTAATGTGACCCATAATTGACAGCACACACTTTGAACAGGAAACTGTTGTGACAATTGTCTGTATCAATTTGCCTTGTTTAGTGTATCAGCATTTAAGAACCACAAATAAATAAATAAACAATACAGTACAGTCCTGTATAACTCCCCAGGTAAATGAGGGCTACAAATATAAAGTATATGAATCTCTTACAGGTCTGATTTGAAGAAGTCTTGACTGAGAAACAAACAATATGACAAAGAACTTTCCTTCAGAACACAGATTTTAAAATAATCAATTATACCTTTCAATATTTCAACTGAAAGTTTCTTTGTGGCATGTCTCCTTCTTTGATTGTGTCCATACAACAGCATAGGTGGTTTTCTAACAAATCTGGAATAATGTTTTTATGAGATTTCCCTTAAGAATAAGCCTACAGACAAGGTTTGAACTCCTTCAAAGTGATTCTCTGCTACAGCATGCATCACCATTTCCTCACACAACTGGAATTCACACACTGTATATAAAATGATGAAGATTCAGCACCGACTTTAAAAATGATGTTGCACCATATCTATGATAATGGAACTTTTATGCATTCTGTTGCACCATAATTATGATGCAACTTTTATTCAGCTTGCCTCTGGTTTCGAAACAGCCAAATAAATTAAATAACCTTAAAATCTTGTATTCTCTGCTCACCCTTTAACCATGGATGCCATTGGCCATTGACACCAACCAAGGATGACAAATAAAAAACCCAACAAATCTCAATCGAGCAGTCAAATCAAAATCAAAATGTCAGATTGATTAGACAGTGTCAGAGGTTGCTTGCACTGTAATTTTGTATAGCTGCAGCAAAATGATTGATCACATTGATCACTATTAAGGAAACAGAATATACAGAACTTAAACAGTATGTTCTGTCATTCAGCTAGTAGTGGGGGGTGGATCTTTCTCTGGGTTCTTGTAGGCCAGGGTGGGGGGCCCTCACACACTAATTGTGTACATTAGTCCCTCCTCATGCCATCCGCAAAAGGAGAAGAATATAACAGATTTGTTGTACTTTTAATAAGTTGCAATGTAACCTACGGAACACCACCTCAAACAACTGTCCAGACCCAAGTGGGGCTTTGGAATGGAAACAACTTTCCATAAACAAACAACAACAAAAGAAAAAGGAATGAATGGCAAAATGGTAGTGAGCTCTATCTGTAGGAGAGGCCTAACCTGTATCAGAGAGAAGGAGCAAGGATCAGGCTTGAAACCAAGGCGGAATCTGAATCAAAGCTGAGGGGATAGGGGCTAATAGGAGGGGCCGAGGGGGGCCTAGCTCTCCCAGTCGGTGCAGGGCAGCCCCTCATCCTCAGAGTCGGACTCGGGTGAGGCCTCCTTGATGCGACGCAGTGCCTCGTGGATGCTGCGGGTCAGGGGGTCGGCCGAGTCGCGCAGCTCGCCAAGGGTGTTGCGAAGCTCCCTCCGCTGGACCTGCTTCAGCTTCACACCCTTGCGAATCTGGGCCAGGATGTTGTTGGCGTCATCCTCGTCCGGGTCGGGTGGCAAGACCCTCTGGTCCACCTTGCGGAGGTGGAAGCTGCCCCTCTTCAGGGAGGCCAGAACCTCGTCCATTGGGGAGCTCACTGTCAAACAGAACAAAAACGTCTTTAGGGGCTATTTGACCCTTTACAGTACAGCTGAACTAAATGTTCTTTAACTAATTTATTTTCCCTTTACATGTCTCATTCATTTTAGCCAAGCTCACAATATTGACTGATGAAAATGGAATCCTTCCAAGTCTTACTTAGAGTACATATTACTATAGACATATTCATCAGTACATAATCTATTATGAAAATATCCCTCTGGAGTTTTCAAGAGATTTTGGCCAAGAATTTGTGTAATGACAGTGAACATACCATTCAAGGGTAAATGTGATGAAACTGATGACATGACACTCCCTTATAATTTACTTAGATTGGCCCGATTGGACAGAGGTTTTACTCACTTCTCCTCCTCTGGGAGGCCTCCAGAGTGCTGGTCTTCCTCAGCTTCTTCCTGGCACTCTGCAGCTGGCTGCTGTCGAAGAAGCGGGCCGAGAGTGGGGTGATGGGGGTGCAGTCTTCTGTTATTTCCTGTTTAGGTAAACGGGCAGGACTGCCGGGCTGGCCCTCGCCTGTGGCCTCCTCCGAGGGCAGAGGGGGTGGTGGGGGAGGTGGAGGCGGAGGGGGGGGTGCTGGTAAGCTCAGTGCTGACAGAACTCTCTCTGGAGGTAGGGAGGCTGGGGTGGCTGGAGGAGGCTCAAGCACAGCGGCGCCCCCTCCAGCCCTCCTCGGAGGTAGCAACGCACTTTCAAGTTGGCCGGTGGCAGCGGGCTGCAGATGTGCGGCTGCGGACCCTCCCGACTGATCTGGGGTCAGTGCAGTGCCTCTCTCCTCCGTCTGCACGCTGGATGACAGGGATTGGGCCTGGTCCTCAGTCACCCTCCACGATGAGGTGTTGCAGTTTCTCCTCCGGGCATGCGCTAGCCGGAGTCTTGTAGATTTCAGTATAACTTGGCCTGGGTACCGCTACAGAGCGGTTTGGAAAAGGATCAGAGGAAAGGTCAATCCGATGCAACTCCACACTGTAGTGAAGATATAGCACTTCAACAGCTCAACATGTGGGAATAAGTGGCAGATTAAAGCTATGACAGTAATAGTCTACACCACAGTGAATTTAAGCTTCTCCTTTATATTATTATGTATTTGTTTAGCAGATGCCCTTCTCAAGAGAGACTTATACAGTTTAAATTGTTTACATACTATCCATTTATAGCGCTGCCATTGTACCCTTTGCTGAAGGGTACAATGGCAGTGGCCCATTTTGAATTAGAATCTGCAACCTCTGAGTCACAAGGCCAAGTCCATGCTACACTGCCACACTCATTCTTCTCTCCTCTCACCTGTTTGAAGCTGCGCAGTCTGTCCAGTGTTTTCTGTCGTTCTTCACTGACCCTGCTGTTCTTCCTCTCCTCATCCTCCTGCTGCTCCTCTCTCTGCTGGAAAAACAAGCAGACCTTTAGATCAATGACCCTGCTCAACAAAACATTTCCCCCAAATTTGTAATCACCTTTGCTTGACTTGACTGCTGTGCAAGCCACCTGCACCCATACAAGGAACACTGCAGCTGAAGCATGCGGACCCTTCCAATGCACTCTCCCCTGAACCAGTGACTATTCTACATTCTACATTTCAGACTCTTGCACTCTTGAGACTCTACATGTGCCTTTACCTACATTCTAAATAAAAACTAAACAAAAAACTTGTTTTGTTTCAAAGGATAAGACTGGCCACAAGGATTTAAATAATTTAAGTGAAATTAATTACTTGATGTTGACAATGGGGACTAACTGAAATACATTTAATAAAAACATCAGAGCCCAGGCCTCCCGGGTGGTCTAGTGGTTACAACGTTCGACACTGGCCAGTGCGACCGGGGTTCGATTCCACCAGCCGCGCTAGAGTTGGCTCTGGCCGGGAGTGCCACTAGGGGGCGGCAATTGGCTGTCCGCCCCAGGGAGGGGGGAGGGAAGCCAACATGAGTTTGCTGCGTACAGTGGCTCTGGAGTACCAGAGTTACAGTCGGCGGCTTGGCGAGTGCCGTCTCAGAGGAGACGATACTTCGGCTTTGTCACTGCCGGTCACAGGGCTACGGCAGCGAACTCACAATACGAGGGGGGGGTTGACATGAAAAGATAGAGGGTGTAATTGGCTACTAAATTGGGAGAAAATAGGATAAAAATCTGAAACAAATTCTTAAAAAACTAAAACATCAGAGCCCTCTACCCAGAATGAACACATCTGATTTGTAGCTTTACATAATTGTTAGAAAATTCAGACGTCCCTGCAGGATTTTTCCCAGCATGCACCCTGTAATCTCATCTTTATCTGCATGCACAGACACTTAAAACCCTTAGTGTAAAGAAGCCTCAAATTGGTTCTCCTTTTTAGAGGAATTTTAAAATTGCCAATAATTGCTACGAAATTTTCAATGCGTCCCCAATGTGAGTTTTGTTATGTGCTCCATAACTACTGAACACAAACAATACAAAGGGATATCTGGAAATCTAAGAAGATGGTTATTGTGCGCTAATCTAGTATTATGTACACTGTTGTAAAGCTGGATATGTACTCAAACTGACACGGTAAGAACATTTCCATACCACGCTTTCTTTTTAAATACAAATTACAAATTGCTATAAAGAAAGTTATATAGAGCCATGCTATGTATAGTCACCAGGAATGGATATGTTACCATCTTGTGACTCAGTAATAAATGTCCTACTGAGCTAGACAAAACATCTCATCTGTGTGGTATTCAAACAACAAGGTGGCATACCTGTTGCAAGGCATGTTGGGTTGTGTAGTCCCCCTGATTACCCTGCATCTTCTCATTGTGATTGGCAATACAGATTTCCTGATGAACAGAAGATTTCCTGTGTCAGAGGTTGATGCTAAATGATACACAACACTAAATGTAGATCATTTTCACATGCAAATACAGTGAATCTGTTCAATAAGTGCTGCTTCTCAACCATGATAAAATATAAAATAGATATATTTTATGTAAGTACAGAAGTATTCAAAGGGGCTGGACATCACTGGCAACTCTACATGCAAAAAATGCCTTAAAGACTATATTCCATTGTTTAGATTTTTCAGTAATTTGCCACAGAAAATATGACATATTAATTATAACATTAATGTGCATTTTGATTAATAAGCCAGTCACTTGACATCCCAAATATATTTGAAAACAAATGTTGGCATTGAACTAATTATTGTAAGCATTCAAAGTGAATCTTTTTCCACTTGGAAAACGCAGCCGAGAGTATTAACAGAAAAAGATACCGCACTGCTGTAAAATTTTATGAGGTTCCTACAAGACTACAAATACTGACAGTCATGTTATATCACTCAAAAATAATGACAATTTATACACAATTATGTTGCCAAAGAATGAAAAAACAACTCGCTTCTACTGCTTTTTTCAGCTTAATGACCCAAAACCATTTTCATGCTGGATCCAGAAAACACTGTGGCTTGTGTGACAGTTAATTTCTCATACCATACAGTGGTACCAAGGCAAGAACAGATTTATATTAACTCTTCACAGTCGTTCAAATTGTGGCATCCTATAAACACTATTCCACTTTCATCAGTACACACACACACACACACACACACACACACACACACACACACACACACACACACACAAACACACAAACACACACACACACACATACAAAGCTGTAGGTAGAAAAGAAACATAGCATAGAAAAAACGCTCTGTTGATTTGAAACACGTTCAATGTAGCGCAGGTCCTGTTATGCATGACACATATTGCCATGTGGATCATCATGACCACTCTAACACACAGGCCACCATTGTGTCCAAGGATGACCGTGGTTCTGTGTGGCTCAGTTGGTAGAGCATGGCGTTGGCAACGCTTAGGTTGTGGGTTCAATTCCCACTGGGACCACATATACTGAAAAATGTATGCATTCACTACTGTAAGTCGCTTTGGATAAAAGCGTCTGCTAAATGACATATATTTGACGGACTGGAGTGGAGTTTGCTGTGTGGAGAGTAAGTAAGTGGAGAGTAACTATCTGGTGACTATCTTCACGAAGCAATATAATAGTCAGACTCCAACAGACTCAATGCCTGGAGCATGACTTCCAATTTGGGGTGCACGTGACGTCTCCAAATAAAATAAAATGTACTTATTTTTTTATATACCTATCATGGCACACTATTTCAAACTATCCATTTCAATGGATCATTTAACCATCATTTAAGCCCTTCAAATAATTTTATTATGATGTGTCAGCAAGGGAACACAAAATGTTTTCTTCTGTGAATTGGGGAATTTTTACTTACTTGCACCCCCCAATTCAATGCTACTGTAATGGACCCTGTTGTGGGATTGGGTAGCCTCTTCATATGGAAAATATTGACAGTATCACTGTACCTTTTTGTTTCTGAGGTAGACCTTTTTGGCGGTAATGCGCCCCCTCCTCGCCTCGAGCTGCCTGGTCCTCTGTTGAAGCCTGACCATCTCTTCTATTTGTGGGGCTGCGTCCTCCGTGTCTCGCATGGCGTCCGTGCTCTCATAGCTGTCGTAATACACCACCTCGTCCTGCCTCTCTGTACAGATGCACAGATGCACAGATGCACAGACAGACAGACACAGACACACAGACACAGACACAGACACACACACACACACACACACACACACATTGGTAGCAGAGTTTGAGCATTAACATTTACATGTTCAACACTTTTATTAACCCCTCAGTAAACTGGTATTGCCCCTCTATCTTATCATTTTGCTTTATGTTTGGTCCTTGAATATGCTGTTATGCTTGGTTGGTCATCTAGCTTGGACGGATGGCCTGATCTAGGCATGGTCCTGGTGGTGCCATGCACCTTCCACTTAATTTTGGTCTTGACTGTGCTCCAAGGGATATTTAAGGCCTTCAATATCTTTCTATACCCATTTCCTCATACGTGCCTTTCCACAACTTTATCCCAGAGTTATTTTGAAAGCTCCTTGTTGCTCATGGTGGATTCTTCACTCAAATGCACTACTCAGCAGTGGAATTCTCTAGAAACAGCTGATTTTATTCTGAAGTAATCAGAATCACTATAATTGAACACAGGTGGAGGCCAATTAGTTTGTGTGTGATCTGGAATGTGATTGGTTACCCCTGAGCTAGTTTACAATTGGTATGATAAGTGGGGTGTAGACTTATCAATCCAAGTTATTCTAGTTTTTTAAAAGTTTTTTTATTATTGTTCAGATGTTTTATTAATGCTATTTTCCACTTGGAAATTGTAGGGTAAAATGTGTAAATAAAGACAGAAAAAGGCACCTGGGATAATATCCTTTGCCAAGCAAATAAATAAAAAGCTTAATTTTAACCTATAGTCAAGAATATTGATGCTAAGTAGGGTACAAATACATATATAAAACATTGGCATCTATGTACTGGTTCAATCGGAATCATTACATTATATGTGAGTGGAAGAAGATCAGTTGTGAGGATTTAAGCTGCTTACTGCCCACTGTGAGAGTCCCTGAGAGGACGTTTGGCAGAGGGCTGTTTTTATCTGAGATGTAATGCAGTGTAATCACGCAGCTGTTAGTCAGAGACGAAGCCCTCACTCCTACGATAAAATGGTTGGCTCATTTCCTCAGAGACTTGCCTCTCTGTTTCTGATCTAGCAAATTGTTACCTTGTTTCCAATATTAGAAAACGGAAGACGACGGTCATGGCATACATATTTAGTTGATGTATTTTACCAACTGTATTCTACTACAAAATAGAATAGGGAAAATGGGAAATAGATATCCCACTCAACCCACAATGTATATGCAGAATGCAAACACAGAAAGGAAGGAAGTCAGAGGTTTAAACATCCAGTCTTCAGAGAAAGGAGCAGGAAGCGTCTGATTTAGAGTTTCCCAGCTGATCTCCTCCGTAAGTGGCCGCAGGCCCTGGCAAAAACCCCCATGAGAGCGATAAGAATGGCCAGCCCCAGGCCCTGGCAGAAAAACCGATGCTGGCGGTTACGGTTTAGCTGGGCTGAGAACCACGAATTACCCTTTAAGCTGGGCCCGTTCACCAGCATGCACCTTGTTCCGCTGAATGGCTGTGAGTGGAACGGTATGCACAGTGGGTGGGCGCTGAGAGGCTCCATATGCTGCATGGTCACAGAACGTGGATCTACCAAAGGAGCCGTTCTCGATGACTTAAACAGGCTGGTCCCATGGATTTCAGCCTTAACATTGGTTTAGGACTGGGAGTCGTGATCAGGGGATCGTTAGCTTCCCCTCACTCACCTGTCATGTGCCTTCTGGTGCTCTCCAGCTGCGCAGTCAGCAGCAGCTCCTCGTACTTGAGGATCTCGAACTGTATCTCATACAGCTGCAGCTGCAGTTTGTAATATAGTGCCTCCAGCTGGTCCAGCCGTGTCATGGCATCCTCTCCATTCTGAAGGCCCTGCATCTTTGAGACAGAGTGCAGATGCGCATTAAAGACGGAGAACAGGCCAGACGGTCTGATGAACAGTCGAAATACACGCTGGTACCGCTACAGCCACATTAGCAATGTTAATTCCATAATTTCTTTGAATGCTATGTAAGAGGGGCAATAATACAATGTTATATTATACGTGCAACAGATATTAACTAGACACAGCTGAAAAGGTTTTGAGGGAATATTGCAAACCATGTGAATGAACGAGAGGAAAAGTTTTGAACACTGTGAGAATGTGGAATATTTATGAGGTGTGTCCTGGTGAACTGTGGCTACCTCCTCCCGCAACGTGTGCTTCCTCTGCTCCAGGCAGATTTCTTTTGCTCTCATCAGCTGCAGCGTCTCCTTGGACATGGTGTACTGCACCTTCTCCATGCGCTCCATCGCCACGGCCCATGCTGCCTTGCCAAACTTCTTCTGGTCCACGCGCATGCGCTCGTACACCACTGGGGAGAGGGGTGTCGCAGGCGCTTAATCAGAGAACATACTGGCTGTCTCATAAACACACACGCACATATTTGCCATGCACTAGTTTACAGAAACACACACTGTTAGAATGCCTCGTCTCTCACTCTTGCACTTACACACACACACACACACACACATACACTGCCCATCCAAAAAAAAAAAGTCACACTCTCTATTATTTAGTCGGACCGCCTTTAGCTTTGATTACGGCACGCATTCGCCATGGCATCGTTTCGGTAAGCTTCTGCAATGTCACAACATTTATTTCCGTCCAGAGTTGCATAAATTTTTCGCCAAGATCTTGTATTGGTGATGGGAGAGTCGGACCACTGAGCAAAGTCTTCTCCAGCACATCCCAAAGATTCTCAATGGGGTTAAGGTCTGGACTCCATGTGTGAAAATGATGTCTCATGCTCCCTGAACCACTCTTTCACAATTTGAGCCCGATGAATTGTGGCATTGTCATCTTGGAATATGCCCGTGCCAGAAAAAATCCATTGATGGAAAAACCTGGTCATGCAGTATATTCAGGTAGTCAGCTGACCTCATTCTTTGGGCACATAACGTTGCTGAACCTAGACCTGACCAACTGCAGCAACCCCAGATGCCTCCACAGGCTTGTACGGTAGGCACTAGGCATGATGGGTGCATCACTTAATCCGCCTCTCTTCTTACCCTGATGCGCTCATCACTCTGGAACAGGGTAAATCTGGACTCATCAGACCACATGACCTTCTTCCATTGCTCCAGAGTCCAATCTTTATGCTCCCTAGCAAATTGAAGCCTTTTTTCCGATTAGCCTCACTGACAAGTGGTTTTCTTAAGGCTACACAGCTGTTTAGTCCCAATCCCTTGAGTTCCCTTCGCATTGTGCGTGTGGAAATGCTCTTACTTTCACTATTAAACATAGCCGTGAGTTCTACTGTTGATTTTTACGATATGATTTCACAAACGTTTAAGTGATCGCCGATCACGATCATTCAAGATTTTTTACGACCACATTTCTTCCTCAAAGATGATGGTTCACCACTATCCTTCCAGGTTTTAATAATGCGTTGGACAGTTCTTAACCCAATTTTAGTAGTTTCAGCAATCTCCTTAGTTGTTTTCTTTGCTTGATGCAGGCCAATAATTTGACCCTTCTGAAACAGATTAACATCTTTTCCACGACCACAGGATATGTCTTCCGATATGGTTGTTTAGGAAATGAGAAGCTACTCACTGCATCAGTTAGGGTTAAATAACGTGTTGCCAGCTAAAACATATTAATCACTGCAGTAATTATCCAATGGAAGGCTCTTACTTATTTGCTTACCCAGGTTCCTTTTTTTTGGGTCAGGCAGTGTATATCCACACACACACACAAAAAATTGTATCCTTCTGCATTAGTGTAAGATACACACACACACACACACACACACACACACACACACACACACAGAGGGATCTGATTTTGTGTGTGTAAGACCACTAGTATACACATATGCACAGAACTACAAATCACAGCTTAAACGTATATTTAGGTGTTTGTGTAAAATATGAGGGATTTGTGAGTATGACAATAAGATACCTACCCAAGAGAAATTAATTCAACCCAGACACACAGAGACACCTGGTGGTATTACTGCATTATTACAAGACCTGCCTTCAGTGTGAGAATGCTTTAGAAATAATTATTTTTCTTTTGCAACAGTGCAAATGTACCATTCTGTTTCAAAGACCCAATGAACAGTGCTTGTATTTTAGCATCAAACCATTGCTTTCTTTTGTATTTGGTTTGTGAATGAACCAAATGCAAAAAAAAGAAACTGCTTAAACAAAAAAAGAAAAAAAATGCTAGAAGACAGAGAAAATCAATAGCGCAAATCAATGCTCTCCTAAATAAATTCTTAATATTGCATACTGCGTTTAGAACCATCAGGCTCCGACAAACGTTGATTGATGTAGTCCCGCACTATGACGCACCTATTAAGAGTAAACATGTTTACGGTTTATAAACTCACAGAGCTTATAAACTTATAAAGCTTATAAAGAACACCAATTTCTTGGATAAACTTGCATTTATGTTGTTATCTGCCGTTACTGCAGTACATATGTGTAGTAGTATATCCATTTCTCCCCACACTACTTGAAAATTATGAACTGTATTGCATTTTGCAGCTAGCTTTGTCTTAACTAAAAAAAACTACAATTCCCAGTTTCCTGTTGCCTGGCTCTGTGGGCATGGAATAAGGCTGGACTGCTTGGCCTGAGGGGCCAACCATGTATAGCTGTATACTGAATACTGTATAGCCTCTTCATCAAATAAAGTTGAGTGGTTTACTGGTGCAGCTGCCATATTATTGCAGATAACTAGCAGAACTAGCTTGTGTTGAGTGGTTTATTATAGTAATCAGAGTAGACAGGGTTTCAAATGACTTTTAGAATACACAAGTCTACCTCAGACAGCTAGGTGTGTGAATTAAATATTGGTAATGTCTATGCAACATAAATGGATCAATGTAGACAGGACAAGTGTGCGTTTATGTTTTAGGACTCGCATCGCAAATGGGACTGTCACATGCCACGTGACAAACCCTGAACGGGAACATAGCAGCCAGGAGACACGGAGTGGAGTTTATTTATTCATTTTTCTGTCTCTCCCCCCAGACATGGGAGAGAGACAGTGGGAGTAGCAGGTTAACATAACAAAGACCAACACAAACACAGACACAAAATCTTCACCCTACTCGCCGCGAAGCTTTCGGGTAAAAACAACAAACTAAAATAACAAGTTAAAATAACCAAACTTACGGGACACCGCGCCTCTTCCTCCGGAGTTCCCCTGGAACCTCCTCAGGCACACACATATCCAGTGACCTTTCAAGTGCTTCCCACCCATTCATACTGAGACCCTCAAACTTTTCAGTTCGAGTTCTCTTACTCATTCATCCAGAGACACTCGCCACTCCCCACAGTGAGAGGTCTGGCAACCAGCCCCAAGACACTCCACTCTTTCAGTGAGTTCTTGGGCTGTTGCTCAGAAACACTCTCCACTGTCGAGTGCGAGCTCTCTTTTACTAAAACCGAGGGCAAGAGGCAGACCCTCTTCC
The DNA here is from genome assembly GCA_029706075.1 of Aldrovandia affinis. Taxonomy (NCBI): domain Eukaryota; kingdom Metazoa; phylum Chordata; class Actinopteri; order Notacanthiformes; family Halosauridae; genus Aldrovandia; species Aldrovandia affinis. Next base: position 2,992,231 of record JAINUG010000047.1, read on the forward strand.
AGGGCACCCTCTCGCTCCTCCATAATCACACAGAGGGAGAGAGGCGGACACTCTTAGTGCAGCCCCTCTCCCTCTTCCCCACTCACGCAGGAAGCACTCTACTCAGTCACCTTCGACAAACGCACACAAAACTCCACAAACATAAAACATTAAACATCCAACATTCAACATCAAACATTCCACAACATACGTGCACGCGCACTCATACACACATCAAGACAAGACTGACTGATTCCCCACTCGCCCCAACTGCTCTTAAATAGGCTTAGTTTCTGCCTGGCTCAGGTGGGACTCATGAGGCAATCACCCAATCACAATCACTCAACTCACATTCTCACCCAGACACCCAATCAGCCAATTGACTTCCATATCAATTGACTGATTGACACCAATTAAATAAGTAAATAATAATTAAACCAATGATGGCCTTTGGAGCTCCCTTCCGGGCGACAGTTCACTCTCACACCCTGTGAGAGTGCCAAACCTGCCCCCGGAAAGTCTCACTGCTCCAAAGGCCTCCACAACATGTAAAACACAGACAACCATGCAACTCCCACGTGGCCGAGAGCGACGTCCTCCACAGGGACATTTCAGAATAATATAGGATGAAGCAAGTTTTCTACCATTTATTCTCTGATATCTGTGCTTCAGTTGTGCCTGCTAATGACACATTTAGCATCATTGGCATCATGTTTTAGGGCTTTGAAAAGCAGATCTCTATGGTACATGTTCTTTTCGCAAAACAACCAAACTGCAAATCTCTAGATAGCGTTGTGGGTCAGAAATCATGAGATATTTTATTTATATTTTCCCAAGCACTGGATATAAATGTGAGAACATTAAACCCTAAACATGGGAGAGCTTCAGAGAGCCAAGTTTGTGGCCATGGTCAGAGCACTGGACAATGGCCAAAGCTATGGTTAGGGCAATGTCATTGTAAAGGACAGTAAGACAATTAGGCCTTTATTCAATATGCTTTATCTATAAATCTGAGTAATACACTTAAACAAGATGTATGTGTTTTCATTTGATACCAAATATTTTTAATCATTTCAGTGAATGGCAAACTGAAAATGTTGCATAAGAAAGGAAAAATGTAAATGCCCCTCAAAGTTCAGGACCAAGAGGAATAACAGATTTAAAGGAGACCTTAGCCTCATTTGCTTCAGTGGCTGTCCACTAGGGCAGTGGTTCTCAAACTCGGTCCTGGGGACCCCCTGTATATGCTGGTTTTCATTCCAAGTGCAACCTCTGAATCGTAACTAGCTGTTAATTGTACTTAATTAGACACTTTGCATTTCTATGAAAGCATGATTTACTCTGTTAAGGCCATATTGTTTCAAAAATAGCTATGTATACCATGAACAATAACTCTCCCATGCCAGAACGTTTAATCAGTTAGATAAACTAATGGTCTCATTTTCTTTAAAGTGATATATGACACATGATGCCTTTAGAAAGAGGTTACCTTTTTAATGATTCAATTATAGACTGGCAGGTGAAATCAGTGGGGGTCTTACTGTTGAAAGTGTGGACACCTGGTCACTGAAACTAAAGTTCAATAATATAGTAAATTGCAATGAGCCAAACCTGAATTATGTCAAAATAAGTTTAAGGAAAAAATGATGGTAGAACTTACACACGTTTTCAACAACTTTAATTGGTCAAGAGATCGGCTGTAACAAAAACCAGCATACACAGTGGGTCCCCAGGACCGAGTTTGACAACCACTGCACTAGACCAAAGTACCCTTATGATTCAAATGTACGGGGCTTACCTTTCTGTGCCCTGGCTGTGATCTCAAAGTACTTGACAGTGAAGTCCTGGATGGAGAGCACAGCCTCATGGGCCTTCCTCTGCCAGTCCATGTCCTCCTTCCTCAATCCCTCCGTCCTGCGAGGGCCCAGGTAGTCATTCTCCAGGGAGATCTGAGGGACAGGGTGGAGGGTTGTGGTTAAGGCTGTGGACTGGGTGGGGAAGTGTGCTCAATCCCCACACTGGAAATGTGGAAGTTGTGTAGGGAGAAGCAATTCACCTGGATTACCCTGGTAAGAGACAGAGATTCCCTTGCAACAACCATACTGTGAGTTTATAGCAGAATAGATTTAATTAATTAATTAATTTGTTTTGGGCGGGGGGTTGGTCTGTAAGCGCTTATGATTTGTATGTTGGCTGAAATCAGCATGCTGTGCAGCTGAAACAACAGGAAAACATGCGGTCATGTAGCAGTGAGGCAGTCGCCAAAACACCATTGATTATAATGAAATGTATTTCTTAATTTTGTAAAGCCAAGAGAAGAACACAAATAAAAGCGATGCTCGGCATTAAAGCTGGAACAAAACGGTAAACTGCCAGCGGCATTGAACCTGTTCACATGCCCATGAAAATCATACTCACGTTCTAATATCCGTGCTAAATCACAAACAGATGTCACCTCGTACACAAAGCGGCCGCTCATAGTTTGACAAAAACAGATGAATTCCTCTGTAATCGGTTAATCTTTTGGGTGGTTTTTCAGCGGTCTTCTGGAGGCCCGCGTCGACTGCACTGCGGGACAGATGCATCTCATCTCCCTACATCTCATTGTGGTTCTGTGTGGCTCAGTAGGTAGAGCATGGCATTGGGAACGCTTAGGTTGTGGGTTCAATTCGCACTGGGACCAGATATACTTAAAAATGTATTCATTCACTATTGTAAGTCGCTTTGGATAAATGCGTCTGCTAAATGGCATATATATATCTCGAGAGTGACTAGTGCAAGACTGTCCTCTCTCAATTTGGTGCCACTAGCTCTCAAGGGTTTCAGACATGATCTCGCATGATCTGGAAATATGCCTTAAACAGGGTTGGTGGAACCCAAAAACACTTTACCTAAGTCTCTTAGAAATAACATGCATAATGTTTTGGCCAGAATGGCAGACTTGTTCCCAATTCCAAATGGGATGAAAAAGAGAATGGATAGGCCTACAGTCAATAATCTTTAGCTTGTAACACTTTGTGGTGAATTAACTTTTTTCTCATGTAAAATGCAATTATAATAGTGGTGAAAATCTAAACATCTTCAGGGTTTTGAAAGGCTTTCTTCACTGGGTAAAAATCCCTAATAATGAAGGGTGTTTACAAAGCAAAGGATTGAAGCTCTACTGCATATGATGGATATCACCACCCATATCTTTAGCATTTCACTTTAAAACAATCATTTTAAAAACAGAAAACCACCCTACAGAAACCACAGCCTTCTTAACAGTCCCTGGTCTTTAGAGCAAGGATTCAGTCTTTGTACATAGGCAGTTTCACTACTGAACACACAATTATTAGCCTATACAACAAATAGGCTGCTCCAGTTTAACATTTCACAAGTTAAACTGGTTTTCTCTAAGAGCAAACAGAGATTATTGCATTTCTGAGAGACTGTAAATGATCATTCACATGGAACATAACCAAAATGCATGTAGGTATTACACAAGCTCCACTAGCAGGGCCCTCCACAATGGAGTTAAACACAGGAATTCATACCACTTATGAGCACATGGCCTCCTAAATTCAGACACGGTTGGATTATCTGTTCTGGATTCAACTATAACAATGTTTCTCTCCTCCTGGGTCAATCTAGTGTACCTCACCAGAGAAGAGAATTATAATGTGAAACCACCATGACAGTCAGATTCTGGAAAAGGGGTAGTGTTACTGTAGGTAGGTGTACAATGAGCTTGTCTTGTCTTGGGGGATCATATGCAGGTTTGGTCACTACAAAATTAAAAATAATGACCATTTCCAAAATTGCTGTTAAAAGAACAGTAATTTGTTCTTTTGTCTTTAGCCATATGAATTGTAAGGTATACGTTTTCCAAGCAAGCCATGTTTGTTGTGTCTGGTCTCCAAGGCCCGCTCTGATTATGGCCAAGGGCCAGGCTGAGGGGCCCGCAGCCTTCCGCCCATAAACCCAAAACCGCTTCCACAGGGAACCTCCTGAGATTGGGCTATTCTGGTCAGAGCGTCTTGTGAAAGCCTGTGAAACAGCTGTGAAAGAGTGCTGAGTGCTGAGGGGAACAGGAAAGACCAAACCAGGACAAGTTAAAAAAAACAGTGCGGAGGTGACAGAGGCAGTACTGACTACAGAGGACCCTATTACCATACTAACTAATAACATTAAAACCTCTTTCAGTTATTGGGTCCTGGTATTTAACCTAGGAGACAGGTCCTCTACCAGTCTGAGTCACACAGCTTCAGAGTACATGCCCAGTAGGGGGCGCTAAGAGCCTATTATTCACACAGCCCTGACTACACACTGGGGAACATTCTCAGTAGAGCATAGAGTTCATTGTCCTCTCTGAGAGATTGTCTCCAGGGATAGGGATTGCAGCTTGGGTTGCCTTTGGATACTTTAAAAATGTACCTCTCTGTGTCTTCTTCAACAAGTGAGAGCAGTTTCAAATAGTCCTGTGGCAGCATACAGCTCTGCAGCATTTCTCAGTGTAGTGAGGGGAAATTAGTTTGGTGAAATTACCCTGCTGTCACCCCATTCAGTGCCTGAAGTTTGAACAATATTGTACATTAAAAATAAATTGACGGCCATTTGCTTTTTCCAGTCTGGTTCAGACAAGGTCCATACAGACAAGCGTACACACACACTCAGAAAACATTCTATGATAAGTTAAGGAATGCAAACATAACCAAATCACACGCCACTTTTACTCAGAACATCATATGGGCAATTATATTATGATTACCCAGGCCTGTCCACTTTGCATGCTACTGATTTACCATCAAGAAAAAAATACTTCATTCCTCCCTGCATTACAGTGTGTTGTGTGTAAGACTTAATTTTAATGGCACTCTACACTAGTTCAAACTGTTACCTTCACAAATCTTTACAGAGACAATCAACTGACCCTGGAGTAAGTGTCTTCATTTGTCGGTTTTGACAACACAAAGACATTATGTAGTACATGAGAGGTATGTTGCTACCAGCAGTAGGGGAAAAAAGAGTGCATTTTTCAGAATAGTAGAGAATGAGTCACTAGAAAATGTACCAGATGACCCATGGTGAAGTAGGGAGTTTCTATTTGATTTTAATACAACAGTTTCTCAGGCTTTGGCTGTTGGCTGAGAGCGAGGCTTGAGAGAGGTCCAGGCCCAAAATAGAAAGATGGGGGAAATTACGTGAAACAGGACCAATAGATAAACTAAACCTTTGGCCTAAAGGGAACACCAAGGCACTCCACTCTGCAATCTACATTACTGATACCCTGATATGCAGCTCCTGAACCCAGTTCTTTCCCACACCCAGTGAATACCGCCAGATAAGTTATCTGGGTGAGTCAATCCATCCATGTCCATAGACATATAACTGAATAAACCAAAGGTGTTTTATCATGGCCAAATCATGAAGTCTGTTTTTATGGATAATGGTTACTTACCCACTATCTTTTAATGGAAACGGAGAGGGAAGCCAATGCATTTGTATAGTGGCAAACCTCAAGGTACGCCTTAATGGTTCAGTTTTCTTGAAACTCAATTAAGAGAAGAATGGAAACCTTTTATGAGGATGTTCCCCAGTGATTAATACTCCCTAACACTGACTGGATCTGTAGCAGCATAGGCTCTTCTTCATGGAAACAGATCTCAATTTGAAAGTGGCTTACAACTCCTAAATGACTACACAGTGCTTGTACAGCAACAAGCTATGATGAACAACAGCAACTTTTAGTTAATCAATAACTTTCTGATTTGTAAACACTTTAAGTGGTAAGAAAAAGGCTTCATACCAGTGTGCCAATCTAGATCGAGGAATAAGGTCAAGTTTTGCTGCATTGTCAACACGCAGCTTTTGTTCATTTACACTAAATAAATAAAACTACACTAAACTGCTCTAGGTTCATAATTACCATAGACAAAAGCGTTCATAAATATGCAAATCAAATGTTTTAGCAGACTTCAAAATTCTTGCCCTATTCAGTCCAACAGCAGTCATCCACACAAGGAATAGCAAATACAACCTCTCTGGCACCAAATTCAATTCCCAAGGTACTACACTGTTCTGCCCTGTATCTGATATACTTGATATGCTGGCTATATAATGGAGATACAAGCCATTGAAGCAGTACAGAAGAGTGGCCTGTACTGGGTGTAAACCTATGAGCAGAAAAGACTGCATGACTTATTCATGTTCCTCTCAAACTGGCTGTAACAAGAGCCTTACTCTGACACTGCAGCACTCAAAGCTCACAATGGACCAGTCCACAATGTTTCATTCATATCAACGCAGGCACCTCTAACGCCATGTCCCATAATCCCTCGCATTCTGCCCATTCATTTGCCGGGAACTACGCCATGTGTCGTGAGAGCTGCTCTTTTACAATGTCCTCTTTAATTGCACGATCCAGCTTAGGGAGCAGTCACGTTTGAATTATTGAATTATTATTTTTGCAGAGGTTTAAACAGGCTTCTGTTACAATGAAATGACAAGCTGCTGTCAAGAAGAAATAATCATGTTGCACTTTCAATCAGTCTGTCAAACATTGTGACATCACTTGCCTACAATACCAGGATCACGACCAGAGTCTGTATACTAATCAGATGGTCAGCTCTGCATTTTTTTTATATTGAAAGTTCCACCATTACTGCAGCTCAAAGTGTCCTGAATTGAGTGCAATATTCATGAAGAGGGGTGGCTGAAGACAACATATTCACAGCTAGCATAGCAATGGAGACAGCAATGGAGACAGCACTGGAACCTCTTGATACCATCTGGAACCTCCTAGAATAATAAAGTAAAGAGGACAGAAGGAACGACAGAGCTGACTTGTATCTGACTTGTATTTGTATATAGAATGCCTGTGTGATTGCTGAGGAAGAATCAGACCCTGCCTCCACAAGAGAAAAAATGAGAAGAGAAATTGCCTCAAGGTCTTATCAATACCCACTCCCAGTGAAACAGAATGACTCACACAAGCATGGCAAAGAAGTAGTCTGCAGAGTGTCAATGCACAGAGGAGAGGATGTGACACTACTTTGGACCTATCTGCATTTTCCTGAAGAAGCCTCCTAAGCATTCTATCACCTTTAGAGCATCACATCCTGACGCAATAACACAGAGTAACAAAAAACTGGGAGGTGCAATTGGAGAGGACGTCACAGGATGCCTGTCGAAAACAGGCATGTTACCTCAAACCTGTAAAAACTATAGCCCTGAGCCCTCAGCCCTCATTATAGAGACTTTGACTTCAGTTCATCACCCCAAAATTACATTTTACAACTTTGGCGCTTGCCAAGGGCCTCAAAATCCATACATTCCCCTAACCTGATTTCAAATGTGGGTAAATGATAAGGATGAGCCTACTTTCCATAATCATTTTATTATAGCAATGCTCGTCATAACACCGGCTTAGATGGAGCAGCCCTGCTCCCCAATTAAACAATCTAATTGTAGTATAAATTAACTAGCTACAGACTTCCTCACTGGCTCGGAAGGAGGAAGCCATCCAAATAACTACTCTGGAAGTCTGGAGAATTATTTGAAAATTCTGAGAGGCCAAGTAGGTCTGGTTTCAGTTACTAGATTCCAGAGGTGGCCCCTGTTCCAAGTGTGGTGGTGAATGTGTTTTCAGTTGAAGCGCTAAAGACCGGTCGACTGTTTACTATACCTAGACAAGCTCTATCAGTGACGGTCGCCCACATGACCTATCCATGGTGTAGAAGCTTTGAGTGGATAGATTTACACCGTGACAGAGAGCTGCTGTTCTGGTAAACATGAGAGACCACGTCCTCCACAAACGGTAGCTCTAAATATAAAGGTTGTGTTCTAACTCATTCATTGTCTATAATTATAGCCTGCATTTTTTTTTTTTTTTTTTTTGGGGGGGGTTGTTTTTCTAGAAAAATGAAACCAGATGGCTTTTTTGTCTTTTTTCTTCAATCAATAAAACACCAGATTAGAGCAACATGTGGTACAACATTTCAAACGTGCAATATGAATTTTGATTCCAAAGTGTGTACTAAGTCCTACATTAATACTGAAACCCTTTGGTTTACTGTTGGTGTGCAAAAACAATAGGGAACAAGTAACAATATAGCCTATACAAGGGCACACAATCAGTAAGTTTTAGAGGGAAAAGAACACCAGCAATAGGGCACTATTATTGGGGCACACACAACATGGTGTTCCTGTATATTTTTAATAATGCATTCCAAAGTATATTTATTCATTAAGTACGTTTATTAATAATATAGATACAACACCAGAACATTTTTGGTTGTGTTATTCTTGTTTTAATCAGTGCATAACAAGAAAAACATTCTTGACAAGAGACATGCATCACAGCCAACGATGCTATCCATATCAACAGTTCAACAGGCTAAAAATAAGCAATAATGAGACCTGAAAAATGTATTAGAGTCGAGAAACCTCTTTTGTGACAGAGCTAACATAGGGCAAGGTGTGGAATGATGTAGAGATTGTTGCTATTGTTTGTTGCCTTGCCATTTCTTGTTATTGCTATTACAATGGCCTAACTAAAGTACCTTAATATATTGCACATTTCCCATGAGGCTAATTCAAATGGATTACTAAAGGTTAAACAGCTACTAAGATTTAGTTAGTAATAATCTGTTAGTTAGCAACAATAAGCAACAATCAGCAGGAGATACCTCACCAATGGAGTTCCATCCTTAACAAACAATGGCAACTGTTGGTTCTATTTAATCTAACTTTGGAAATCTATTTTTTCATTTTCTACTTCATTCAATTTTTTGATAATACAGTCCCTGGGGTAGTATTACAACATGCTGCTATACCATAAAGCATGGGCCTAATTTGGAGCACTCTTTAAAATCTTGCTTTTATGTGGATAGTAGAATCCTGAAGTGACACATGTCAGTAGCACAGGAAGGGTTTGGTTCTGTGGCAGACTGACCCCCAAATCCAAACCTTTGATGTGCCAGTGTTTCGGAACTCCCTGAACCTTTGTTCTTCTTGCTTTTCACATGCCAGAGTCGTTTGTTTCCACTTGAACATTCAGTTTCACTGCAGGGCAGAAACAAACTGAATTCAAATCAGATACAAATATCCTGCCTTCCCTTTCATTGTGTCTGATCCAGATGCCTTGCACAGCTCCTGTCCCTAGCAAGTGGAATAAACCACTCAAGTCTGAAATCCTGTTTGCTCTTTGTGTTTGCATAAAGTTTTGAATGTTTTTTTTTTTTTACCTGTAGTAATGGGAGGGGTGCTTTAAATAAAGCATAACCCCTATTGTGCTTTGTAGAGAAAAGGGAACACTGACAGTGACAGTGATGAATGATTAGTACAATCTGGGTTAATGTTGCTGCTCCCCACCCCCTCCCCCCCAATAACTTTTAAATACATATTACCTAATTTTCTCTGTTGGAAATGTGTCAGTAATCGTCCAGTAATGTGCTCGAAAGTCGCATATACTTAGATTTGATGACGTAAATATGTAGCAGCCTACCAAAAGGTGTCAGAATAAGTGTCACCTCTCCCCTACCCCGAACGTCTGACTATGCTGTTTACCTTGAGATTTTAATGGCATATTGTTATACATTTTGCTTGATATTCGCTGATGGGGGCCATGGGGGGCCTTTCACTCACTCACTCCTTCACTCAGTAGTACAGAACTCTGCATTGTCTCAGCAAAGCCCTTGGGAAGAATGGAACAAAAGAAAACCATCTGATGCATGTAAAGACCGCCGTGTCTATCCCTCTCACAAAGAATCAAAGCAGAGCCTATTTTAAGGGGTCTGAGAGCACCCCTATAGCGGCAGTTATGTGCGTGTGGTGCGTGGTTGAAATAGCTCTGAGAGTGCTGCGTCGGCCCACCTGCACACACTGGCCTTTCAGCAGGGACTCTGAAGCTAGATAGGGGACACAGAGGCACTGAGCGCTGCAGATCGTGCTCCTCTCCACACAGTAAACCTTTTAACATGGCCAGGCACCAGTGGTTTTGCCAGCATTAAAAAGCTGCCTTCACCCTCAGGTCAAGAGTGTGCTACCATTCACATTGCATCAGGCAAAGCTGCCCTGCACCCTCTCGTGCATTTTATACACTTGCATTGTATTGTAGTGTATTACAACCTTTTGATTTTTAAATGTGTTGCAAACAGTCTCCCCTGGGCCCGGATAGTGAGCTATAATGCAATGAAACCAACAGATTAATTAAATGAATACAATAGGTACAAACAAAATTCCACTTTTGTACATTCTTCAGACCTAAACAAGATGAGAAAAAATAAATTTGAAGCCATTGCATTTTTCATATTTTATATATATATATATATATATATATATATATATATATATAGTTGGAAGCGCATGCTCCTGAATCGTGATGGCCGTGCATTAGTTCGAATTGCAAGGCTAAACAGGCGAGCAACTCAAAATCAATTGACTGCAATTCAATCAAGGGTGTGAGCAAGCAGTTTAATCAAGAACAGTCTGTCGAGACCTCTACATAACATTACATACCATAGTCATATCATATTGGTGTTTCCACCTTTTTGGCCAATACCTATATAAATATATATTATTACAACAGCATAAATTAAAAGTGCAAGTGCAGGAAATGCAGGGACTGTTTTCGATATGTTATAGAGGAGTCAGAGAATGTTAGAAGCTGTGAGAAAAACCTCAGCTAAATAGAATACTGGCAGCTAAGTACAAAACCTTTTCAAACACAACACCTTAGATTTACCAGCTGTTTACAATGCACACCAGCACGGAGGCAGTGATAAACTAGATTTAGGGTGGACCCTTTTCACACTGAAGGGAAGACACTGTAGCTCAAAAACTATGGCAAGCCGACAAAACAACAGCTTTTTCTGCCATGGGATGAATGCCTCTTGATTCAGATCTACAAATGCTATACATACCCTTACCAGCACAAACACAAAATGGATGCTAGTACCAAATTAACTTGAGGAGGATAAAGCTGAAATGAGTTGCAATTACGTACAAAGTTTTAACTCAAGTATACAGGCACTATATACGCATATGGTGTTCTCTTTCATTAAGTTTTGACTAACTAATGAGGCTATTATAAGTAGTACTAAATTACCAAATAGCACATATAGAAATAATTAATAGAAAAACGAATGAGTTAGGCAAAAAAATAGTTTTTATCTAAAAATGTATTTATTCTTTAAATATCCCTTAGGGGTGAGGGTACTCCAGGTCTTGGAAACCAGTGAGCTGACACATTTTGCCGTTTAATCTTTGCCTCTACAATGTGCATCATTCTGTGTCCTATGCACCTTTCTCATCGTTATCTGACTTACTTAAGATGAGGCTGCTCCATTTAAAAACTTGGCTGCTAAAAAATAATCTAATTGATTTCTCCCCTCCTGAAAAGGTGTCAAACATTTTAAAAAGTGTAAAACAACAGACTTCACATGTGTCCAGGTTGTGTGGTGTAAAGGTTGTCTTAACCAATTTATTTTATTTTATTGGTTTATTTGTACAGGGACAATGCACATTAATTAACATAATGAAGTCTCAGAGTCAAATGTTCATAATTTTAGGCATCTATGAGCGATCTCAAGTCATGTATTAAAACAAGATATGAAATTCACAGGTTGTGCACAAAACAAAACGACACCGTAATTTAAAGAACCCATCAACAAGACGTTTCAAAAGAAGCACTGTGCAGTGTGCAAGCAAGAGACTGACAAGGAATTATAGCCTTCTGATCCTATTAATAGCAGTGTGTTGGGCAAAAAAAAAAAAAAATAGCTTGGTAATAATAGTTTCAAGAGTTATTTTGTATACTGAAATGCTTATTACAAGGGCCCATCCCTGCCATACACTCGTAATCTTACACTGTCCTTGGAGCTCAGAGTCGATGAGGGTACGTTATTCTGTGTTGCAGCTGTTTTTGTGTTTGTTTGAGATGGTAAAAGCAGACTGCAGCCTGCAGGGGAGGGAATGTGGTTTTCAGCAATGAAAACACTGTAATTGTGCTCCCTGCCTCAGAGGTCCATGGAGGATGTCCATGCCAAGAGATCACAAAAATAACCAACCCCAAGGGAACGAACACCCACAAAGTGTGGGATTAGACAAACGTTGCTTCTACATTTGGGAGCATGAAGGAATGTAGCATAGAACCGGTCTTTTGAGATGGGACTCCGCAATAAGAACAATGAGATCCACAACAATTATGACAAACATCAGTAAGGTGCTTTGTCTATATTTGACCAAAAAGGAGTCTTGGGCTGCAATAACAGTCATGTGCTTTTTGCATGGTATGCAATCTGTACATTCAATTCCGTACAGATTATGGGAGCATGAGGAACAAAGACTAGCCAAGATTAAACCTCTTGACAATCTTAATGCTCAGGCCACCAAACATACAGTAGCATTAGACTTCTGATGGATCAGGCTCACAATATAATTTTTGGTATTTGCCTAATTAATTAGGCAGATATGGTAGGTGGTGCTTTAAAATAGCTACACTGTTTAAATAGACTGCAGCACTTGCGCAAGATGTAAATTTAAAACAATCTGCTATAATGGATGCAGGTGCCTGTAACGCTAGCTAAAAGAGGTCTCAAACGCCCTCAGTGTTATAGATGTCCAGGAGCAAAATCATCACCACTGATCTACAGTAGCATTCTTGCATACACTTCATAGGATCAAACAGTTCAAACAGTGCTCAAATCTAGACCCATCTTCACATTAATGTACATATTGTAAAACATCACAAATTTGAGCAGGAGAGACACTGTTGTGGTCTCATAAACAGGAAAAAAAAAGGCTATAAAGTTCTCTAGACTTGCTTCCGTAGTGAATATGAAAATATTTACAATTATATTTTCTTATATTCCTTATTAAAGTTTTTCCATTTAAATATATACAGCTTCTGGTGTTCTCTTTTGATATGAGGTAAAGTAAAGTTTGCATAGCTACAGCTTTTATACATTTATTACTAGAGGACATGTATATGTTTTTTTTTTAAAGAAGCATGCTGCAGGATAATTTGAACACTTGGACAATGTTTGCATAACTTAATTAATAGTATAGCTACACTTGACAGAATATTGATATAAGCCTTGTGAAATATTTCCACCTTCCCGATACCTTTGTAGTTGACTGATGTCCAGTTGGCATGTTTGTATACAGGCCAGAACTAGAAATGTATTTTTCAGCAACAAAAAGATAATGTATAAGTATCCAGAACCTGAACTTAGCCAGTCATCATGTCAGTGCACTGAAATACATGTAAACCCAGTACACCTTTTCTTAATATTAGTATCTCCAACCACCTTATATCACCATCCATCCATCCTTTATTCCTTTTCTTAATATTAGTATCTCCAACCACCTTATATCATGTCTTTGACTGTGCATAATGCGGACACGGGAGAACATGCAAACTGTTAATATTCCCAAATGTGTGCCCCACCTTATATCACTTCTGCACCACAATGGGGATGGGGATAATAACAGGGTTCATCTATGTGTTCTCTGTTATAGATTTGTGCCCCAATGACTGCTCCAGGATTAGTTTACCGAACCAGAATATTTGCCCAAGCCATTGTGTGAAAAAAGAGAACGGGCCATTCAGCCCATCGAGGCTCGTCATGTCCTAACCTAAAGAGGTACTGCATCGAGCCTGGACTTGAATAGCCCAAGTGTTTCTGCCTGTTCCAGGCATTGACAACTCTCTGTGTAAAGAAAAACTTCCTAATACTTGGGGCAGAAGCCATCTAATAATAATAATAATAATAATAATAATAATAATAATAATAATAATGCATTTAATTTAAAGTGCCTTTTCAGGAACCCAAGGATGCTGTACAGTATAAAAAGAGCAAAAAATAAAAGTAAAAGCATTTGACACCATTAAAAACAAGCACAAAGTCTCTCTCACCTTGATCTGCTGTTTGCGCAGCATTGCCAGCTCCCTCATGTCTCTGAAGGGCTGCAGCAGGTACTGGTAGAGCTGGGTGGTGGCCTCCACTAGCACCCCATAAGCCTCGTCCTCCTCCTGGTAGACCTCCAGCAGCTCCACCATGCTGTCCATGCCCTTGTGCTTCTCTATGAGCTGTGAGGTGGGGGTGGGGGGCACAGAGGAGCAGGGTGAGGTGACATCAGCAACCCACTTCATTCTCACGCGTATCAAAATAAGGAAACATAGGGAATATGTATAGATCAATACACAAATTAACTCTTTACACCGTGAACTCCAACTCCGTGTCTTGGAGAGCTGCAGGGTCTGCTGATTTTCGTTGTTACTTCTTTTTAGTCAATTAAAGCAGTTGTTACATAGTTAACTTACCTCACCTTGTTACTTGGGTATAAATGTATTGCTGATTTTAGGTAAAAACTAAAAACAGCAAACCCTGTGTCTCTCCAGGGCCAGAGCTAGCCACCATTATTCTAATATAATGCATTTACATAAGAACATAAGAACATAAGAATACATAATGACGATAACGGGATGTTCAGCCCACCTAGGCTCATCATGTCCTAATCTAAAGAGCATCTAGCACTGCATCTAGCCTCGACTTGAATAGCCCAAGTGTTTATACCTCTACTACCCGATTGCCAGGTCCCAGGCATTGACAACTCTCTGTGTAAAGAAAAACTTTCTAATATCTGTGCGGAATTTGCCTTTAACTAATTTCCACTTGTGGCCTCTTGTTCTGCTGACCCCACTTATCTTAAAAAATCTTTGGTAGTTCACTTTGTTAATCCCTTTTAGGAATTTAAAAACCTCAATCAAATTCCCATTTGCTCAACTTAAATAGATTGAGTGCTTTAAGTCTATCCTCATAACTTTTACCTTTCATAACAGGTATCAATTTAGTTGCCCTTATTTTAACTTTTTCAAGAGCTGCTATAGCCTTCTTACAGTGCACACAGTACTCTAAGTGAGGTCTGACAAAGGCATTATATAACATTAATATAACCTCCTTTGATTTATACTCAATACTTTTTGCTATGTATCCCAGCATCCTGTTGGCCTTTTTCACTGCTGTAGCACACTGCTTTGATGCAGATAGGAATTGTAGATCAAAGTCTAAGTCTTTTTCAAATTTAACACCTAATTTTTATCCTCACATAAAATACTCCTGTCTTATGTTTTTATTTCCCACATGCATAACTTTACATTTAGCAATATTAAATGTAATCTGCCACGTTTCTGCCCATTCTTGAAGTTTAGTATCATCTGCAAATGTAACTATTTTGCTACTAAAGTCCCTAGATCATTTATATAAATAAGGAAGAGCAGAGGTCCCAGCGCCAATCCCTGCGGGACACCACTGCCCACAGCACCTAGGTCAGATACGGCCCCACCTACTGTTACTCTTTGTATTCACCCTTGCAGCCAATTATGAACCCACTCTGAAACAACTCCTGGAATTCCTACTGAATTCATTTGAACAATGAGCCTCTCATGTGGTATCTTGTCAAATGCTTTTTGAAAGTTCAAATATATAATATCATAAGCCTGGTTCAGGTCAACACACCTTTAATCAGCTTGGATAAATTACAAGAAGAAACAACCTTGAACATTGTTTTCACAAGTGCGGCAAAATTAGGAATGTGAATTGCAAACATGGGAAAATGCAAGTTTTGCATGAAAATAAGTTTTGGCCCACCAGGGGGATTGCACTGTAACAATCCTGTCCTCAGAGAGGTTATCACAGATACGTTTCTGCAATGTCTTCTTTTTTAAATTTTATTTTTATACATTTGTTTCAGATTTTTTCTTGTTTTTCTCCCAATCAGCTTGGGCTGACGACCAGGGCCGGTCTGGTAGAGACGCAGGTTTCGAACCGCGTCCCTGACAAGCAGCGCACACCACACAGGACCAGCCAAAGTGTGGTGCGTTAGATCGCTACGCTATCCGCTAGCCCCGTTTCTGCAATGTCTTTAACACCGCTTCATAATATGCTTATTTTATGGAAGGTAATGCGTGGTGCATGTCTGAGCAAAGAAGACAATCTGAGCAGTTTTAAAAAGCTGTGTAAGGAAACAGAAAACTTCTAAACTTGAAACAATTAATTTTAAAACATCACTATTGTACAAGCCAAACAAAAGGAAATCCAATCGAAATCTAAACCAAGGGGACAGACACTGCTGTGGTCCCTCACCTCTGTGTCGATCTCCTAGCAACTTGGCCCATACAAAGCTTCCATGCAAGAGGTGAAATTACCTGAGCAAATAGGAAATGGAGCTTGGGGTAATGTGGTCCTACTGTACCGCAGATTGAGACTATGATGGAAACCATCTTCATTACCCATTCTTCATTGTTTTTCCAATGATCTTTTATAGGCCTATGGCCAGCACACTAAAACTTAACAGAATGTTGCTCAATGTGTATTTTTTTTATGACCTTCCTCCAGCATAAATAGCAACATGATGAGAGGTTGTTATTTTCCAGTTACAACTATGGTTGCTTTGTTTCAGACCTGCAGTAAGCATTTCACTTAGAAGTGTCTTGTGGTACCATGGTGCACTGCCAGGCCTTTAAAAGACCCTACCAGGCAAGAGTCAACACATTTTTAAAACCGAAAGATTTGCCATTTTTCATTTAAATAGTACATTTTACACATTATTTTTCTTCTTTTGTCTTCTGTATATTTTAGGACATGCATTGACTTAGATCATAGTCACAGACAAACAAGGTAATTTTGTGTTTTATCAGCACATTTTGTCATTGGCTGGACATTTAAAGATATGCTAAACAATTTGATGTTATCACGTGGGGCGACTTCCTAAACAAACATGCTGGAACGCATACAAACTGCAATCCATCCATTAGCCACACCGGCCACTGGTGCTAGTTGTTCTTGTCCACCGACTAGTTTGTTAGAAGAAGAAAAAGCAAAAAATAACACTTGCGATCTATGGAACCTAAAAGCAAAAAACTAAACATTGCACACAAAAGGTACTTAGACAGATGTAGAAAATGGGTAAACAGTGAAGAGGCATTTTCGAGATAAGACCTGAAAGTGGGTCAGCTTCTTAGCCCCGATCCGAAGATGGCATCTTAATTTCCTCCGTGGCAAGTGAGCAAGGTGGGTTAGCATTTGCTAGGATAGCTATGACCTGTAGCAAGCCTAACTCGCCACGTTTCTACAGTTGCAATGGCTATGACCAAACATTGGCTGATGGGCACACTTGCCACAGTTGATCAGGTCTAGCTATGGTAGATTGTATGGGTCCACAAATTAGTGAATGCCTAAATACTAGGGGTGTAACGGTACACGTATTCATACCGAACCGTTCGGTACAGGACTTTCGGTTTGGTACGCGCTATGAACCGAACAAAGGCAATCTTGCTTTAACCACTTTTTTATATCTATGGCACACCACTGAAACAGAGAGATCAATTTAGCACAACCTAGCTCCGTAGTCAGTATGGCGAATGCAAATGAGAAGCCAGAGCTTGAAGATCCTCCCATATCATTCAATCTCCTGTTTCCCAGTGAACTATAGTAGCAATGCACAAAGACAGGTGGATCGGACGAATGCAGCGTGTCGGCATTGTTCAACTGAGACTGGGTATGCCGCTGGCAGTACGTCGAACTTGATTACTCATTTGAGACGAATGTGACTATCACTGGTACAAGAAAAAAAACAGAGTGCAAACCCTGCTCCCCATTGCATTTAAGCAGCCTCTCGCTGATAATTCACACCCAGCCAAAGCAATAAAAAAACACTGCAGGTGTATTTATAGCAGCGGATCTGCGACCATACTCCATTGTCGAGAACATGGGTTTTAGGCATATGTTGAAAGCAGTGGCGGGCCGTGCATTTCACACCTAGGCCTTCAGTAGTGCTCTGCCCAATGGCGTAGCGCAGTAACGTAACGCTGCCCAACCTTTCACCGTTCACCGGTTTCATTTTCTGCGGACCGGGGGGTGGGGGTTACACGCGACAAAAAGCTGAGACCAGTTTATTTATTTCACGGCCCGGGGGTAGCACCCCACGCTACGCCTATGGCTCCGTCTGAATCGATCCACCCCTCAATAACTATTTTATGGCTATAAAAACCATCTTATTCTTATTATGCAGAAATGCAGTATAGGGTGGGGATAGGGACAGGACATAACAGAGGAAGACGGGGGGGGTCACTGTCCCCTCTCACAGACCCAGGCCTGCCTCATCACAGCGGGTGAGAATCTGTGCTTACAGAAAGACAACTCACTGCTGCCACCAGAGAGACACGGTTCTCTTCTCACCGCGAGACCGGATCGGCAGAAACAGAACCAGCCTGTGTTCAGTGTGGGATAGTTATGCTATCTATAACATTTTGTAATGCAGCCTGCCGTGCCATGTTATTATCTGCCTTGCATGCTGGCTAGCTTGTTATTAAAAATGGAATGATACAAAGTTAATGTTAAAGACTAAGGTGGTTAGCTATAATAAGTTAGCCACTTCATTAAATCATACAAACACACTGATCATAATAAGAAAAAAGCTGACCTGTTTTATGATCGCTATTTTTATTCGAGTCACAGCTCATGTTTATTACATAAACTTAGCTGGTTAGATAGCTAGCTAAACAAGATCGTAACATGAAACA
Source organism: Aldrovandia affinis (assembly GCA_029706075.1). NCBI lineage: Eukaryota > Metazoa > Chordata > Actinopteri > Notacanthiformes > Halosauridae > Aldrovandia > Aldrovandia affinis. Next base: position 3,010,778 of record JAINUG010000047.1, read on the forward strand.
TCAATAATAACCTCATAAAATTGCAATATTATTTAGGAAAATAGCAACATTTTACTCACCAAAAATCCTTATTATTTGTACACAAAATCCATCCTCCTTTCTTTCTATCGCCATCGAAGCTAATGCTGAAAGTCGAGCCTGCCTTGTCGTATTTCTGGCATAAGTTTTAATTCGCTTTAGGCTGAAAATGTCCGCTCAAATGTCTGAATCACAGACTGATGTTAATTATATTTTGTCCATGAATACTTATTAAATAATTCCAAATGGTCTGTCCGCTTCCTTTCATAGCTTTTCCCTGGCTGCGCTCCTTCCAGACGTGTATTTTCATATTAAAGCATTTAACCAATCACATTACATCATAGTCAGACACTCTCTGACTATCCAATCAAAGGGTGTGAATACGCTGACGTACCTAGGCCTTCTAGAAGGCCTTGGTGTCTCCAACTCAAAATTTGATTGGTTGAAGCAACAGTTTGATCAACACTTATTTTATGCTACAGGGCCTTCAGAATTGATTGTGAAGGCCTCCAGGCAGATTTCTTTGACCGTGGCAACAAATGATGGCTGAAATGTGATTGGTTAAATGCTTTAATATGAAAATACACGTCTGGATGCAGCGCAACCAGGGGAAAAGCTATGAAAGGAAGCGGACAGACCATTTGGAATTATTTAATAAGTATTCATGGACAAAATATAATTAACATCAGTCTGTGATTCAGATATTTTTTAGGCCAGCAGAGAAGGCCTTGCAGGCCCTGACGGCCCACCACTGGTTGAAAGTGATTGAGCCCTGCTACGAAGTTCCCTTTCGTCCGCATTTCAATACTTTGTTCAGTAAATTATGGCCAATTAGCCACTCTTCACAAAGTTCATAATAAATGAAAAGCAATTTTGTGTTTTGCATTTCTTTTTTTCTATCAGCAATGAATGCCTAATCTGACAGCTTGCACCATACAGAAAATTGTCCTCGTGCCCATGCATAACCTTTGTAGGATTGGCAAACTGCTTACCATCTGACAGAGATTACGACTACATTTGAACTTTCATACTCACCCTCCAAAAAGAAAATAAAAGCCATGACAGCCGATTTGCCAAGGGCTTCTAATACTGAGCTGCTGATTCAGTAGCTGGCAGACATAAGATTACTGCTGCAGACTGCAAAACATGGCAAAATGTAGGCCTTGTCTTTCTCAAAAACTAAAGCAATAGCATGCAAGTTGCTTTTCAGGACATCAAAGAATCATCAGACACAAAACAGCTGGAAGAAGGAAAATAAAGTGGTCGTCAAGTAGTGGCAAAATAACATGAGACCTGTGGGACTGAGTGAAGATGATGAAGTTGAGCATTCAATCCACTTTCTCCCTAATAACCTAGATCTCTGTTCTTGAGATCAAATGTATCCACAGAATTAATAGTAAAACACAAGGCACACCCTGTTTTAAACTTCGCTAGAATAAATAAAAGGATATTCCTCAATGAAGGAATCGCTCAGATGGGAGAAAATTTGGGGTCATTGTTGTAAATTCTCTATGAGTGTTCCATGACTTAAAAGAGCACTTCCCTCTCCCAGGTGTCCTGAATCGAAGGCTGAGATCTGTCCTATACGTTTATGGGGTTCCCTGGAACTCAAAGTTTGACACTCACCCTTTGGCTGACTGGATTAACACAAAACATGTTTGGAGCAATTAAATTCATATATGGATGTCTCTTGGCAAATACTCCTACAGCTCTTTGCCAGAAACTTTAATATGAGAAACATTTATATGTGAAGTGGAACAATTTGAAATTAAATAATAATAATATATGCCATTTATCCAAAGCGACTTACAGTAGTGAATGCATAAATTTTTCAGTATATGTGGTCCCAGTGGGGATTGAACCCACAACCTAAGCGTTGCTAACGCCATGCACCTACCAACTGAGCCACAGAAAACCTAATAAAAATTAGAAAATAATTTGGGGTAGTACTCATTCAATTGGAAAATAATTTATGCACAATATATATTGTACATGAAATAAAAAAATAAAAAAAGGCTTGTGATCCAATGCATTTGTGTGATAGGAACATATTAATATATGCTTTGGGAGTAGGGGTGTGACGGTATACCGGTATGACGGTATACCACAATATTAAAATATGAAATAGCACGATCATAAACTTAACATAATACTGTGATAGTAAATCACGTGGCAAAAGCTATTATCACGCGTGGAAAAAACTATTTAAACCATTACCCTATTAAAATGTCTAAATAACCCATATTAAGTAATATAACACTGCTAATGTAATTTAATCCCACCACCTCTTTGGCTGTTCTTGCATTTTGTTTTGTTTACAACGCAATTGTGCACGTGCAGACAGCTCCCTCACATTTCCCATACCTGGTAGGTAGCGGTTATTAGCTAGCTAGCTACACGGCATAAATTCCCGTTTGCAACACTGATTCCGATGCCGAGGTGGTCTGTATATTATTTGTACCTTTGTTTGATAAGTAAAATGTTCACCACAGAAAAAACTCAATGTATCTGTCAAAAAACATTCCTCATCTAATATGAATTCAAAATGAAGTTCAGTGTAAATGATTTTCCTCCTTTGCATTGACAATCACAAACATATGTAATTCATCATTTGATGCGTACAGCAAAAAAGAGCATATTCACATGTGCACCATTGTCCAACTTATAATGAATAAACTAATTGACCAGGTCTGACTATCTTCGAAACACTTAGGCTAGATCAGACCGCAAAACATCTCACAATGTGAAAATTAACATTAAAAACCACAGTAAAATGAAGGTAAAAAGGAAAATTATACTGTGGTGTCCGAAACACGGACCGGGGGTTGCTTTCAGTTAGGCACGGGTTGTGTGTGCCACATACAGCACTGCAAATCCCAAAATGTAGGATAAGGCTTTTGTAAAAACCCTCTTACAAAAGACGACCGTAAATAGGCACTCCATGTCAGCTTAGAGCAGGAGATTTTGCAGTACCACCCTAATGAACAGGCATTTGCATTTGCATTTAGTTTGCCAGGTCCCATATACACTGGCCAGCCTTTTATCTGCTACTTCTGGTGCCACACGGCACATACCAGAGCGGTACAGTAAGCCATGATATCAGTTTCATAATGGGCCTGATTTTTAAGCATTCAAGCTATGCTATGGCATCTTGTCCTTATCTTGAGTTGGTCAAATTAATTTATGCAGGTCTTTTTTTTTACTGTGTTTTTAATTCCTATACATCATTACAAGTCCAGCAGTCACTGAAATTAGTAAAGAATATTGTCTAAAAATAAACAAGTGCAAATGAATACTGAAAGCTTAAATTCATAACTCAAAGGTAGGACAATGTTATATTGAACACACCCTTCCTGTTGACCCATTACCTGCAAGTAATTGCTAAATGTGTATTTTATTGATCTTTTATATATTATGTAAGCATTTAATGGGTATGCCAAAATTTGTGGAAAACTAGCTTTAATTCCCAATGAATTACAAAATAACTGCATTTTGCACCTTGCACATTTGATCTGATGCAGATGAAAGACCATTTATGGTACAAACCTTTTAACTCTGAAATCGGTATCAGAGTGAACATTAAACAATATACAGGACCAACAATAATAAATAAAATTGACACTGGAAATATCTCTTTTTTTATTAACAGAATGAGCTATCAACAACATATTGAGGACAAGCAGCAAATTCCAGCACAATATGAGCATGAATAATATTACCCACAACTAAGCGATACATCAAGCCCACCAATTCACAGTTCACCTTCAAACCGCATGCTTATTTTTATGTGTGTGTGTGTGTGTGTGTGTGTGTGTGAGAGAGAGAGACGCCCTGTGCGTTAAGGGTGTGTGGCTCAGCAGTCCACATGAAAAAATAACAGAAAAAGTACCAAGTGCATCAGAGGCCTACGGAAAAATCGAATGCACATTTTGGAGTTGTGTGAAATAAAAGCCGATTAGCTTGACTGTGGGAACGATTTTGTTTGTCAGCTAATTTGCTAATCCTGGACAGTAGCAGAAGGCACCCATGGACTGACTGTAAACCACTCACTTACCGTAACTAATGTAATGTAATCAATGGTCCAGTGGAGGCCCAGCAGGATTAAATCTTGTTGGAAATCTAGGCCAAAGGGACTTGAGTGGTCAGGGAGGACTGCACTAGCTAGGTTCAGGCTTAAATCCAAGACATTCTTTGCCTCTTGTTGGAACTGGGCGGTCATTGTTTAATGCTATAATTACAAATAAAACGCAAAAATAACACTTATTTCCTAACATATTAAAGACAATTCATACTACAAAGATACTTCTACACTGTCTTACAAATGCAGCATACAAAGACAGACATTGTGTGTTAAGGGGGAAAATTGTGGTTTTAAATTTGAGTGCTACCTGTTTAGCACTGTTTGTGAAGGCCCTGTTATATGGATCTACATATTCTGTGCTATAGTTATATTCCTCCTGGCTTAAAGAGCTCAAAAAATTGAGGGCTTCGGGAATTTCATCCTTAGCCAACCCAAAACCCCCTAAATTCAGGTTTAATTGTAAAAGCCTGGCTGGCTTACAAATGGGGCACTACCAGCTTACGTGCAAACTATTCCAATGTGTTGGGTACACCTGCAACACATTGTTTCACAAGCGAAGGACCGACAGAAACAGGGCTGGGGATCCTGGATGTCCATCTCACACCTAGCATTAAAGAATGGAAAATCCCCTTCACCTGGTGCAGTCATCCCCCTGCTCCATACCGACAGGAAGTTTACACAAGACTACAGATTTTCTTTTTCTCTTCAAAGTGTCCAGGAAGGGAGACCTCTGCTATTTGACTGTGCAAACTGGACCTAAACCAAACCCACCCTTTTAGCATAGCCTTGTTGTTTTACAATTCCTAAAAAGGTGTGATATAAGGGGTGTTGTTTCAATACCATGTTTAAAAATACACTGCAGTACACATTCTTATGTCAGAATACTCAAGATATGCAAGCACTTTAACGCTATTGATGCCGGCACCAATATCATTAAGAATGTTCTGTGTTTCGGACCTTCACACAGAGAGGCCTGAGACTTTGTTCTTAGTCTGCAGTGCTTTGATGTTTTGAGATTACTGGCTGGCAGTCAGCAAAGTGGATGTTACGGTATAAAAATGGCAGCCTGCAGCCAACAATCTCACCAATTGTTCTTGGTTCTGCACCCACATTCCCACAGCATTTTGGATTTTTTTTCATTTTGCTTCCTGTGATTCTGGACTGAAGGTTATTTATATCCCAGATGTAATAAATTAACTTTTGGTTAGTGGGGTTCTCCCTCTCTCTCCAGCTTTTGTATGTTATGTTCCAGGACAGTCCAGTAAGACCTGCTAATTGTTTGGTAAACTTGCAGACCATCACAGTACTGAATTCATATTTGCTGCTCTAAAACTATGCAGTTACAGTAAACAAACTTGAGCTCCTCATATAAAAATCTCATTTTCCAGTGCAAGAAAAGCACAACTAAGAAAGGAGTGGAAGTGACTGAATTTGTGGAAGACGTTGAACTGTGGTGCCTACTCGGCTGGAAAAGCAAATTTACTGTTATTACTGGCCATTACTTTTCCAGACTGTCAATAGAAAATACGGTTATTAAAATACACACCTCCAACATTAGATGGTGCTGTGTCTCTTTATGGAAAATATGTCCAAAACACCATCATTGTGTATTAGACAGGAAGTGAATTTTGATTTCCGACATCAAAAAGAGTTTTAGAACACCCACATTTTTCCAGTTTTTACTGAAATTTAAGCAGTTCAAGTCCAGTGAATAGCCTGAAATGGCACAAAGGTAAGAGGTTTAAAAAAGTTTAGGTTACCAAAAACTGAAAAATAATGTACATTTCTGAGTTATAAAAAAAGGCCCTTTTCAGGGAACAAGTAATGGGTTAAGGTGGGTTAACAGTCACAATGCAAGTCACCGACTCTGGATCCAGCAAAAGAGCCCAAGACCACACCATCATCACCATGTTTGACAGTTGGTGTCACACACTGAGGAACCATCCTTTCGCCTACTCAACAGCGTATAAAAACCCTGCGTGATGAACCCTGTTTTGATTCATCGGTCCATTAGACCTTTTTCCAGTCTTCTGGCAGTGCTTCATGGCCCAGGCAAGCCTCTTTTTCTTATTTTGCCATCTTAGCAATGGCTTTCTTACTGCCACTCGACCTGTCAAACCTGCAGCACGAATTCTTCTCTTCGCAGTTGAAACTGAGACTTCCTTACTTCGACCAGTGTTAAGCTGTGCTTGAAGCTGTTGTCCTGTGAGCTGCCTATCACGCAAGCTGTTGACTCTCAGAAACTTGTCTTCTGATTTTGTTGTGGCTTTGGGTCTGCCAGGCCTCTTCCTGTCAGAGTTTCCTCCAGTTCCCAAGTGCCTTTTGATGGTGTAGGAAACTACTCACTGCCAAAAAATTAACATTATTTTTACATTTTTGGTAACCTAAACTTTTTTTTAATTTGACCTCTGGCAGTTTACCGCAGTTTACCATTTCAAGTTATTCATTGGACTTGAACTGCTTAAATTTAAGTAAAAACTGGAAAATGGGGGTGTTCTAAATCTTTTGACGGGTAGTGTATGTAGCTTGATAAAGAAATTAGTTTTGCACAAAAGGTGCATGGACTGCTTAGACCCAGGGAGAGGTCATCATACAGATCTGTGAATAATTAACCTCTCACAGTATCGAGGTACATCTCCATAACAACACAACTGGAACTGTAAACAAAACATTTCTCTTGAATGTCATTCAGTCAATGAGTCAGTCTTACCAAATCATTCTGAAATTTTAAATAAAAAGCCTGGGTTAAATAAAAAGTATTAGTAATTTGAATTATTTTCCTCATTCTCTTACTGGCTAGCCAAATTACAAAGAAGAGGTGCATTACATTTCACCTAGCTATTATTACAACAAATGTAGATAGCTAATCACTATGATATATAATTTGCTTAGTTGAATGCAGTGAATGAATATACTGAAGACTGAATACTACTATTATAGCCAGCAACTCTTCTTTCAATATAGAAAGCACAAGGTAAACAAACGTTTTTGGTTGCCATGCTTATGGCATCACATCTTAAAGGTTAACTCAACTGAGAGAAATAAACAAAATGGCCCAGGAGATTCGTCTGTGAATAGTTTGCTTCAAGCCCTGTAGCAGTTGGTTGTGGATTCTGAAGGTAGCACCAGGGTGTGAATTTTTACCTGCCACTGTTTGTGAGCAAAAACTCAACCACTACTCAATTAAGATGCGGCGTGATACGATTACCTCACACATCTTCAGAGTCAGAGCTACCTATTAGAGGGATAGTAATCACCATTTTATGTTCACATATGCCACAAAATTTGTAAAAAGCAAGAGCAATCGTTGCTCTGTCTGAATTCTAAGCACATGTGTGAACACAAGAAACCCTCAGAGACAATACTCCACCTAGTCCACCGACAGACAGGAGATAATGTGGCCCGGGGTCTGGTTTCAGCTCTGAACAGAAGATGACTACAGTATCCCTCCCCTCCACGGCCACTGCACACCGTGAGTAATACAATTGATTAACCAGCCACTTACAGTGTGGTCCTCAAATTCTCAGATATGTCCCCTGAAGCAATATCAGATAATGTTCCCATCCCTGCATGGTTGGAAGACTGCCTTTGTGTTTTCAGTACTTTTCAGTGGTTATTTATATAATAACTCATTGATAATGCAAATACCTCAAATCTTATGACAACCCATTCATATACTTTTGTCACTTAAAATGGAATTTTATTTGTATCCCCCAACAAACAAAAGAAAAGCACTGTGCACTGTATTTTTAACAAGGAGTAGGCCTACTTTTGAAAATGTGCATTACAAGACAGCTTAGAGGAAAATGAAAAAAGCCAAGTTGATTTGCAGACAGATTACAGTGAACCCCAATGTGTCAATATGTACAGATATACTGCACCAATTTGCCCTTCTTTTGGGGGGATGGTGATTGGGGGGGGGGGGTTCAGCATGGATCAGCTGGGACAGCCAAGCAGCTGATGGGCACGCTGGAAATAACAAATCGGGACTAATCCTGGCTGGCACAAGAGCAGAACCTAGGAGAGCCTCACCCCCTGTACCCCCACACAACCCTATTAGTCGTCAACATGCCCTACAGCAGCTGCCCCGGAGCATTTTACAGTCTTATGTTCATACATGATGTCTGAGAGAACAAATAACCAAACTGTCATCACAGTATCAAGACCCACAGGAACATTATGTTATGAATACAGTGATTACCCAGGCACTCCACTGTTAGTAATTCCAATTCCACTATTTACCTTGATTCTACTGAGTCTGAATGGGTCTATCGGATCTATGTACATTTACATGGCGACATAGTGCTGCTTCTGGTCGATGGTCGTTTTAGTTCTTTTACATCTGCTTTCAACAAATATAGCAATTATAACATAACATTTCATTCATTGTTTTCTATTCACATCATTATTTTGTCTTATGTGTTTATACATGCATAGTACATTTAAAAGATTATGTTCCAAAAAGTAAACATCCTTCTCTAGGACTGGGCTACTGGCACAATGGAAATCCTGTCCTCCAGGTTACACGTGGAACAAATTTGTAGTTCCTAAATATGCCATGTGGAATTCTTCCACATTGCACAACCCCCACACCAATCCAAACAACTAGCCAACTGCCCTGCTGTCAACTCCAACACTGGACTTGGCCCAAGCTCTGGGTGAGGCAATGCAGGCAGTAATACAAACTGTAATCTGCACTCTTACATAATGGCCACATTGGTTTGAATTAGACAAACTCCAACCCCATCCACTAATCACCGGTTAAAGCCCTTGTGTTTTTGACAGTACCTTTATTATACATGGAGCATGATTATGCATTTTTAATCGTGGTTCAAGGGCCTTTAATCCAGCTCCTGTGTTTCACTTTCAGCCTGCATTAAATTTGCCTGGGGGGGAACTCTCCCGTCTAAGTGAGGCACTGCAGGCATTCTCTCCCAACCAGAGGAAGCTCTGCCTGTGCAGAGAAGAATGTATGAATCAGGATGAAGAAGTACACCCTTTCCTGGACAAAAATAAATAAATGCACTGCAAATGCTCCAAGGTTACCTGATGCAAAGAATAAAAAAAATCAGTGGTAGCCACAACAATGCTAATCGATACAATTCTGATGAATGAGCAGCTTTTCTGGAGGAAAAGTTAACTTTTGAAATCTGCCCGAGAAATAATATGCCATTTTGTTGTTAAATTAACACTCATGGACATGTAATGTGGGATGGATTACTTAATGCTGAGCAAGGTATTCGGTGCCAGTTTAAAGCTAATTGCTAATTACAATTGCAACTATCATTATTTATCAAAAACAGTGAAAACCATGATTACGAAAGCACAATGTGACATTGCTTAACTTGTATTATTGGGGTGGGACAACCAACACAATGGATGACGATAAGGATAATCTATGTCAAAAGACTTGACTGAAATAAGGGCAGGATTAAAGCTACACACTGGCCTGTAACCACAGATCAAACAGAACATATCCGATACAAACTGCAGTTCCTGACAGATCAAAAGTTTAAATTCAACTTTAAGAAAACTCATGATTATTTGTGACACCCACAGAGAAATACTTTAAATAATATAGGTTAAATTAAATAAGTAATTACAATGAATAGTAAGTAGTTGATTAATTTATCCATCACCTTGGTGTGAACTTTACAAAAAAATGTTTTTAGGAGGTGGGACACCAGCTTTCATTATTGCCCAGCTGCTCGCTCTCCTGGTCTGGCTGGTCGAGCATTTGGGAAAAAGAAAGTCAAATGTATATTTGCATTCACGTCTTCTGAAACAATATGACAATTGTATCACTGTTGAGGTATATTTTACTCTTAATAGGCTGTAGGCTAGCAATAATTGTGGCTCAGTAGGTAGAGCATGGCATTAACAACGCTTACGTTGTGGGTTCAATTCCCATTGGGACCACATGTACTGAAAAATGTATGCATTCACTACTTTAAGTCGCTTTGGATAAAAAAGCGTCTGCTAAATATATATATATATATATATATATATATATATATTAAATACAAGGCAAGATAAATAATACTGTTGGTGATTTGACCTTTAAATGAGCCACTTAAAAATACAATTAATACAAAGTGAAAGTGTTTACCAAACACACAACAAGTAAACGGTCCTTCAGCCATAAAGGTTTTGCCTAGTACGTCCAAACGTTTGTCTTCTCTGGGTTTAAGCTACTCCCCCAAAACATTAAACTGGTCTTTTAACACCACAAATAACATGCAGATGGGCCACCTCCACCTGAAATATGGGAATTCTGATGGTCACACTACATCCCATCCACTGCAACTCAAAGGCATTGTTTGGAGGATCCTCTAAGAAACGTGGAGGGCTGTGTCAGCTGTGCTGGGATAACCACTGTTAGCGGAGGTGCCTGTGTGGCAGGAGCCAGTGACAGATGCTCTCCCTCCTGTCCGGGTGTGGTGGTATCACATACCACACGGCTGTCAGCAGACATCTGGTGGTCTCGGGTGGACCTCCGTGACGCTCTTTTCATCACAAAGGCACTTGTGTCTCACGGCTCATCGAAGAGCTGGGGATCCTATCTCCCTCCACGGATTGCTACGCAAAACCATGGCCTGCCCTGTTGTTCCAAGTGCCATCTGTGGTGCTTGCTCTAAGCAGTGAGGTCTTAGTTCTTTCCGGAGGGTGGCTTGAAAGCAGCAATGGTGTTCAACTGCAAACTTAGCATAAGAAAGCATCAACCTCAATATTTCTGGTATATGACAAAGGTTAATTACACCAGAATGTGGCTGTACGTCTCCTCTCATAAAATGTTGTTGAGCTACAACTGCTCTTCTGAACTGGAATCTCCACCTAGTTTTAGATACAGAATTCGGGATCTGTGTGAAGTGATGCCATGGAATTAAGCAACTGTATGAGTGCCAATACAACATGTAGCTAATGCTACAGTAAACTATATCTCAACCTAAGCATATTCCAGATAACAGTGATAAAAAATGCAAAAAGTAGGCTAATAAATATGTGCAATATGTGCATTCAAAATTGAATTCAGAACATTAGCTTCCAGCACTGATATTATTGCAGTAATGAGCTGAATTCAACACACACTAACATATTTTATCCCAATGAGACCGAAGTTCTGTCTATGAAGGGTACACGTAGGGCCTCAGTCAGACTCGAGGGCATTACTCTCCCAGACTGAATATAGAACTTTGTATGGAACCTCATGAATTGGGCCTTGTCTCCTTTAATGTGAGACCACTGGAGTTATGGAACTGAACATCAAACACACACAGAGCCACTGCCTCCTCAGTTCCCCTTCCTTTGGCTGCAGCTCAGTGTACACGTTTCAGGAAGTGGCCTCTGCCCTCCAGATCACATTTCTCTGAATGTAAAGCAACAGATGGCAGCTTTCTGGCTTTTTCAAAAACAAAAAAATGCAAAGGCACATGTGCTTGAATGTTTGGATAGTTATGTCACTTGTCTGTCCCCTCCCACCCCCGTTTCTGTCTCTCTCTATTTTATGTACAGTAGGAAAAGAGCTAAAAGCTATTTTGAGAGGCAATCCAAGAGCCGATCCTGGATCAGGTTTCCAATCATTACCATAACCCCAATTATTATGTGAAAAGATTATCTGCTCAAGAATCAGTGCTGGGCAGAATCGAACTACACCTTATGATGCCAGGGCAGTAGATCTATCACCACAACCTTTCAGGTTTGATCTTTTTCAACATTAAATTAACTGACAAAAGAGGTCTTATAACAGATGAATTGGCCAATTAACATTGTCCGATTGTTTCACAAAGACAATCAAATGTGCATTTTTTCCCCTGTAACAAAACACCAGTCAGACATCAAAATAGAATCCCATCATATTGTAAACGGTGTAAATAAGTTCAGTAGTAATGAATGTTAGCTTAGCCACATCGTATGCTAAGTAAGCTTGGGGGTTGCCATTATTGTTGCCGTTAATTGTTATGTGTTCAGTCTCCCATAATTCCTTGTGTCATTGAGTGGATTAGTGTTGTAACCACATATATGTTTCCTTTTGTAAGCATGACTGTGTTTGTACGTCTAAGAAGTGACCCCCGTGAGTTTCTCGTGTTCTTGGTTGTGCCCTGCGTCTATAAGCTTTATTGCAGTCAATCTGGTAGCGCAATCATGGAAAAGCATACTTTTGAAGTATGTTTCTTAGTAGGAGTCTTCCTTCAGCAGTTGCCGTTAAATACAGTATGTGTTGATTTACATCCATGCAACTTCGCCCCGTGTGCCCCACCTTCTGTCCCGTATTTGGATGATAGAAAGTTAGCAACCCTAATCAAAACAGGCGTCAGAATTAGCATACTTGAATCGGACTAGCCTATATTTATTTACTTTCATTATATGTATACACAAACCATAATTCATTATGCTACTGGCTACTTCTGGGGTCAGATAAGGTGAAGTGAAGTTCTTACCCGAGGTGAATGTGTGCCCATAGTGAATTACAAATGAAGCTTAAATTTGTTTACAGAAAAACGTATAATGTAGAAACAGCTCGGACAATATTTGTCTAATATTTTGAAAAAGGCTATATCACATGATGTATTTACATTTTAAACCACATACACTACTGTGCATATAAAGGTTATAGAATGCCTCAGTATTAAGTGATTGGCCCGATGTTAAATTAGATGTAGGCGATTGGTTACGTGTAAATGTCAAGGAAAACTACTGGATTGCATATTTTAACAACGTAACTGGTACTGATATTATCTTATACCAATTGAAAGACAAACTTCCAATGACGAGTGAGTAAGTAACAGAAAAAGATTGCCATTAAAAATGCTAAGTAAACATTTAGGTACATAATTGGACTCAAAATAACAAAGTTACCCATATGCTGTCTTTTGTTTTTGACTGTCTCTTCTCTGGAAGAGGATTCGTTTCTTTGTTACCCAGGTGATGGCGGGAGAGAAGCAAACGAGTGATGAAAACATCACTCGCTGCACTGGCTTTGTCTTACCTCGTGCAGGCGCTTCTTGGCTCTCTGGAGCGCGTCCTCGTATCCCTTTTGTCTTAGCTCGCTCAAACTCTGGTAGTACTCCTCCGGGTCGTCGCTCTCGGTGAATAGTACTTGGGAAAGAATCTTCCATCCGCAAGTGTCCAGTGCGTGACTTAGGTAGACCTGTAGCTGGTAGCAAAGTGTATCCATCTCCGTTTGAGTCACCTCCGGAGGTCCAAACAACACCGTCCACATCCCCGAGGGCTCCTCTGGGAGAGGAGGCAAGCATGGTTCCAGGTCCGAATTTACGGAGCACATCTGAAGATGAATTACTCTCAAGTCCTGGAAGGAGAAAAGTCCAGCCCAGCTACAGTCCTCTCTGGAGTTGTGCTCAAAGTCTTCGGAATCTGAGTTTTCGCCTAGTTCTGCGGCGTTGTGCTCACCTTTTATTAGATCCAAAATCTCAATGTCCATCACTCTGGTGGGGCTTTTGACCCTTGATCCCGCAACCTTACTGACACTTTTAACTGAACTCGAGACCCCTGCTGCGGTTCCTCGCGTGTGACTTTTTTCGTCGCGTTGTCGACCTTTGGTCCTGTTTTGACTGCCACCATCATCCTTTTCTTTTACGGAACTTTTTAAACTTTTGTGTTTACCCTCTGTCGCTCCGACCCCAGCCGCTGATGTGCCCTCTGCTCCAGGGTCCATGGCAACGCTCCGTCTCTGCACGGTTCTGTTGTGACATGTGATCGCAAACTTCCCTTCCACCTCATTCCAAGCCACAATAAAAACGAATTTGTGCCTTTCCTTTTCCTCAAAAACATTTGGTCGAACGGCAACCCATCCCAACTCCAAGTTATCTTCCATTGTGAAGGACATCGTTTCACATCGGCAAACTTGCAAACTACTAACTCTCTTTTAGCTGTTCCGAAAATTAAATAAACTACAAATGGATTAGCTTACTATCTGGCTAACTTAACGTTGCCTGGTAAAATTGGCCGGCCAACTTGAGCTAGCTTTACGTTTTACAATTGTAAACGAGTCCGATTAATTAAAACAGCAGTTAGCCAGCTGCATCACCAAGCCAATATCATACAATATCCACAATTGCCTTTCTCTTGCAAATCAAAACGAATATTTTAAACTGGTCCCGCAGTTGCCATCTCTTCCCCACCAGCGTATCCTTATCATCCAAACTATTTAGCTAGGTCGCTTGCTAGCTACCTGATATAACCACAGAAGGCCCTTTTGTGCTCTCATTAAAACCCTTCAGGCTCCAGACAATGCGGACGGTTATCGTCACGTGTGTGGGTCTGTTTACACGACACAGAGTGAGCAGCTTGCAAGAGCCCTGCTGTCAAATGGTTTGTCTTTTCTTCATCCCTCTCAACTGCAGTGTCTCCGTTGCTTGAATCCTTCATAAACTTTAAATAACCGGACCTTCCAGTCGCCTGGATATCCTATTTAAATCGGTCGAATTCTCTGCCAAACGTTGCCACATCATTGTTTTGCTTTTGTTCCCCAAATTTTACCGAATATTTTTTGGTTTTCTTGGTCATGTATTTCGCTCCACATCTCTCCCTACCAATGTTTTCATCTGACGAGCTTTGCTGACGTAGTAAGCATGTGCATGTAGGATAACGCAGTGAACGTGGTGACGTAACGAACGTGGCAGAGGCTGGGACACATCACGATATAACCACAAGAGGACCGCTCTTGGAACAGACAGAAAAGAGCAAACCAGACGCCAAAAATGTGACTGTCAGCGCTTCTTGTTTATATATGATGTAGCCTAAAATATAACACTGCTGAATACAGCTTATCGATTTTGTAGTATTGCAATGGAACAATGGAAATTAGAAGCAAGTGTTAGCTAAAACAGTTCCCGCATCCTGGGGACTATGTACTTGATTTCAGGAAATTATGGAAAACATTTACATCCTAAAGCTTTTTTCCATTGTGGTTCATTTGGTTTGCTAAATTTTTAGCATTCTTCAGCACCTTTGTGAAATTTTGCGTGCCATCTTTGCCTATTGAGTCCACCCTGGTTCAGGAGGGTGTTACAGAACTATGTTAATGCAGTTTTGAGGGGTGAAAAGAATAATGGGAGATAATATATAACAATTAAAATAATATTTTACTTGTTGTGGGCATGGGACTGGATGTGGGACTGATATGCAAAAACCCACCACTAGTTTGCATTGCTGTAAAACTTAATTTTGGTCTCATCTGACCATAACAATCAGAGTTGGATTTTGCATCAGAAGAAGGACGCTTATGTTGAAAATAAGCTATATCTATGGTGAAATATGGTGGTGGATCTTTGGTGTTATGGGGTTGTTTCACATTCACTGGTCCTGGGACTCTTGTTAAAGTCAATGGAAACATTTACATTTTACATTTTAAGCATTTAGCAGACGCTCTTATCCAGAGCGACTTACAAGATGTGCATCAATACATGGTAGGAACAATCACAGTTAGCGCACGAGATCAGTGCAGGAATACAGCAATAGACATCATTGCAGGCATCTGCGTACCATACCTGTAACACCGGGAAGGAAAAGGTATTTTACATTTAATTTTTTATTTTTTTTATTTAATTTTTTTATTTTTATAAAGAGTAGTGTTGAACAAGTGAACAGTGGTGAAGACAATTTAGCTAGATGGACAGAGATCAGGGGTAGTGGAGTCTGAAGAGGTGGGTTTTGAGTCTCTTGCGGAAGATTGGAAGTGATTCCGCAGTCCTGACCGACTGCGGGAGGTCGTTCCACCAACGAGGGACCAGGACAGAGAAGAGGCGAGACCGCGAGGAGCGGCTGCCAGGCGCCCGGAGGGATGGGGCAGTCAGTCTGCCAGCAGAGGCGGAGCGGAGGGGTCTGGACGGGGTGTAGGGCGTGATGAGTGACTGGAGGTATGGGGGAGCAGTACCTCTGGCCGCTTGAAAAGCAAGCACCAGTGACTTGAATCTGATGCGTGCTGCGATGGGGAGCCAGTGCAGAGAGGAGAGTAGAGGGGTGACGTGGGTGAACTTCGGCTGGTTGAACACCAGGCGAGCAGCAGCGTTCTGGACTAGTTGCAGTGGCTTGATGGCACAGGCCGGAAGGCCTGCCAGCAAGGAATTGCAGTAGTCCAGACGTGAGATCACCAGGGCCTGGACCAGGAGTTGAGTGGCCTCTTGGGTGAGGAACGGTCGGATCCTCCGGATGTTGTGGAGGGAGAAACGGCAGGTCCGAGTGATCGCTGCAATATGGCTCGAGAAGCACAGCTGGTTGTCCAGGGTTACCCCAAGACTCCTGGCAGACTGGGACGGAGACACTATGGAGCCTTGAACTCCAACAAGTACCAATACATTTTGTCCAAAAATCTGGTTCCCTCTGCCAGGAAGCTGAAACTTGGGATCATTGCCTTGTTAAAAGATCAATTTGCAGTCAGGCATACCTCAAAATCAACAGAGAAATAGTTAATTGACCACAAAATTATTGTTTTCCAATGGCCATCTCAGCCTCCAGACTTGAACCTGATTTAAAATGTGTGATTTGAATTGAAATGGGCAGGATATATGCAGGTGGTATATGCCTCCCTGGCATATTTCTGCATGTCCCATGTGATAATAGCTCTTGTTTCTAATGCTACAGAAGAATTGTAGTGTATTATCACCGACATGAATGTTTTAAACCAGGGGTGTCCAATCTTATCCAAAAAGGACTGGTGTGGGTGCAGGCTTTTGTTTTAGCCCAGCACTAAAACACTAATTCAACTAATCAAAGTCTTGATTGATTCCATGATTCATTGATCAAGTATCTGAAGGATCTTGAAAGATTCTGTATGGAGGAATGGTCAAAGATCCCCTCAATATGCTCACCAATCTTGTAAAACACTTTAGAAGATGAAATGGCATATATTATATTGACATGTGTTGGGAATCTTCTCCCTTTGTGGAACCAAGTCGGGACCGGCGAAGTAACTCACTGGTGACCACTTTACAATTGAAAAGGTTTTATTACAATGCACAAAGGCAAATCTCAACTCAGTAACTGTTTAAGTACCCTTGTCCGAGGTGTTGCAGTTGCCCAGTGTGCACATCCCCGGCAGGGAATACACATCACACCCAGACGTCCTGGAGGCCCTCATTTGGTATACTGCTTTTACATATCCTTACAGTTAACAATTGAACCCTGTATGTGACCATTTGTCCCTAACAATGTGATGGGTGCTGCGGAGAGTGTGTGTGTAAATGTGTACGAGGAATGAAGATAAAACAAAAACAATTTAAATAGAATAAAACAATCTATCAATCTGAGGGTTATACTAATTCTAAATTTCATAACTCAAACCTATCATGTTAATGCAGATTGTTGTTTATTATTATTATTTAGGGGTGTTAATAATTGTGACACATTTTTGGGGGAAAAATATATTACTTGTTTAAAAAATATAAATTTTTTCTGAGGAACTGAATTAGTATAAAATAATATTATTTTTGGATTTGTTTTGAGCATACAATACAGCACATTACCCGTATTGCTTATTTTATTCAGCCTTTTTTGCTCAGCTTTATCAAGGGTGTGAATCATTTTAGAGTTGACTGTATATAAGAACATTTTCACCAACCAGGAATTCAGTTTCTAAAATTAGTAATGGGTGGCATAATAGAGATACATTAGTATCCATATTGCTTTGGGAAAATGTTATATAGACTCTGTAGTGGTGAGAGATTAAGCTACAGAGGAGGGTGACTCAATTTAATTATGTTTAGCCTCATCAAGACAGTTTGGAGTTTTTCTGAAGGATTCAAAATGACAAGTGCAGCTAAATACATTTGTCAAAATATTATTTGATCCATCACTAAATTACTGCTTTAACCTGCAATGTGGTGTGATGAGGCATAGAATATTCAGTTAAATGTGATGCTGAAAGAATATGAAAGGTGCACCTCCATAGCAAAAACACAATACTTGAATGGGCCACACAATAGAACTCGTTGACAATGCAATGCAGCTTTTGACTGAGCTTCAATGTGTGGTCAGCCTCATATGGTGTGAATGCTAATGACTGAATTGTATTTTTTCCTCCTTCAAAGAAACTAAAAATCCCAACCATAATTGAAATTAATTTACCCATTTTACATTTAAAAAGGTGGAAAATGTTTTTGGAATTGATCAATATTGGCAGTAACTGAATGTTTCATATCAGGAAGTTGTCATTTTGGCCACAAGGTGGCATTCTTTGGCCATGGTATCCGCGATTTTCATTCACATTATACAATAACAAATTAAGCTAGGCTTTCTTATCTTGTATTCCCATGCATTCACACTGATTGTAAAGGAAAAAGCAATAACCCTGTATTAACATTTTATCAAGCTGTGATATTCTTAACCTCCAGAGTTAATTGGCGTTAAAAAATGATCGCTTGTATTAGCCCCATCTGCTCCACTCCCCTTTTCCCCAACATTCCATCCTAGTACATATGCACATAATTTGATCAATTAAATCGCCTTTAACTTTTCAAGTATGAGGGGCACATACATGAACTTGGTATCAAATGGAAGGGGGAGAACTGAGAGATTATGTGATAGCATCCTAGTCTGAGTATACATTTCTTACCCCATGTTAGTGTTAACTAAATTATAGAAGACATAAGCGTTTCATATAAAACAAAATATTTAAATATCTATTTAAAAAAATATGTAAATAATAATAATGTAGCGAAGATGCGCGATGAGGTGTAACAAGAAGGCGACTTCAGGCAAGAAGGCAAGCAGTAAGGAAAATGTGGCTATGTGCGTCATACACCGCAAAGCCCCAATAGCCACTTTATTAAAAACAAACAACATGGGCGATACTGTGTCCCATACACCGCACGACCCCAAATGTCGCCTTTGGTTCTATCTTTTCAACGGGCGCTCCCCGAACGGCTCACGCAGGGCGCACATTGGCCAACATGGAAAACGTCACACAGGAAGTAGGGGAGACCGGGGTAAGATGTGCCACAAGGTAAGATGAGACACTCCTTGTTTCTAAGCAACCATACACAAAATAAAGCATGTGACAGCATTTTCAGGAAGAAGCAACCATTTAATTCAATATATGGTAAAGGGGAGCACATGGAGAAAGTGGTAAGCAATTTATGTCCAAAAATGTGATTTGACCCTTTATACATGAATTCCAAAGAAGTCCACTGTTATGATGATTTTGAGAAAACTGAAGTAGGAGAATTTTCTGATACATTATAGTTCAGTTGGTGCTCTTATAAGCTATGATATGACAGCTGAACAAAAGCATATAAGTTAGTCTTAGCTGTTGTTTGAAGCCACTTTTTCAAAATGGTGGGGGTGGGGAAAGATGAGGCACCAGGCCTGGGGTAAGTTGAGCCATTGGCTCAACTTACCCCATACATATGACACATACAGTATTTGTATTTATTGTCAGAATGATCTGCATAAATGGCATACATGTATTCCTTATGTAAAAATACAGAGAATGCATATGGTAGTCATTTATGAGAAAGTACATATACCATGTATTTAGAGAACATATAAATCATGAAAAGTACAGAAGAATTGGTGCCTTTTCATGATACAAAATATAATATATAAATGCATGCACACAAATGGCCCGCGGCTGCGGTGGGCAACTTGTGAATGCTTAGAACCGAGATAGCATCAAAGTCAACAGAAAGAATAACTATTCTGTGTCAATGGCAGGAAAACCACAGAATTCGCTCTAACAAACGTGTCAAGATTAAGTACGTAGGAGAAAAAATATATATTGGTTGCACGATTGGCTTGAACTAAGTTACTTCCAAATTGCCATGTACTGGATGTCTGATATCCTTTACCAGTAGGCTCTCGTGGAATTGGTAGTGCCAATGCCATAGGGCCACACTGCCATGAGATTTTAAATTGGTAAGTAATAGCATTTTTTAATAATTTGGCTTCAGTGATGGATGAATATTTATTTTATTCTTCACAAAAAAACTGCCCATTTATGATGTGTTTAACTAAATATATTACTTTTCATTTTAGATTCAAGTTCCTGCCAAACATGATCTATAACATGAATGAGAGTGGCATCAAAAATGTGCAGTCTCCAAAACAAATAGTGACGGAGAAGGGGAGAAAACAAGTTGGTTCAGTGACATCAGGAGAAAGAGGGGAGCTAGTTACACTTGTTTGTGCAGTCAGTGGGGAATGTGATTCCACCAATGTTCATCTTCCCACGTGTCCGTTACCATGATCATTTCATCAGAGTATCTCCCATAGGCTCTATTGGTTGTTCCACCAAGTCTGGTTGGACAAATGAGAACGCATTTGTCCAATTCTTAGAGCATGTAATCAGGCACACCAACTGCTCTAGAAGTAACCCCCTGTTGCTCATCCTGGATAACCACAAGTCTCACATCACATTGAAGGCTGTCAAGTTAGCAAAGGAGAATGGCATTGTGATGCTCACTCTGCCAAATACTATGTATTTTGTCCACTCACAAAAATTAAATGTCTTAATTTGTTTTTATTTGCACCAATTCAACAGATAGAAGAAATGTCTCAGACTGGCTCAACTTACCCCACTCCTTGGCTCATCTTACCCCATGCATGGGGTAAGTTGAGCCAAAAGATAAACTTTTTTTCAGACAGCATATCTATGAAGAGGCATATCTATCTTCCAAAGAGGCACAACACCTTAATATTGCAAAGAAAAAACTATTTGACTCAGCAACATAATGAAAAAAGTAAAAAATGGCACATCTTACCCTGGTCTCCCCTACAATGAATGCTGAACCCGTTCTGCATAGTAAAACAGGCAACCGCAGTATACAGCAAATAGCTATCGGTTTAACACACACCGAAACAGGGGAAAACACACACAACATTACTTACAGGCATGCAACAATAACCAACACACAACAATGTTCCCCCACAATGCCCTGCACACATATTTACAATAGCGACCATGGTGGATCGCTACAATATGGATAGCGAAACTATATAACACTTGGATTTGTGTCTATGGGATGTCATGAACTCCTGTAAAGAATTGTAGTTAGAACAAATTACTCAAAAGCTACAAGAGTTTTTGTAATAATAGACAGGCATTTTTTGATACCCAAATTTCCCCTAGTTTTCCCCTATATGCATATTGCCCAATGAAATATATATTTTTTTCACAGCATACATCAATAATTAGATTACCTAGTAGCATATAAATACCTCAGAGTGTATGTTTGTGATGTTCATAAACCCTGGGGAAAAGAATGGAGAAGACTGAACAAATTATTCCAAGGCCAAATAGGTATTTGTAATCATAGTGTCAGGCATACTAGTGTCAATACAGCTAAAGGAATGCGTGAAGTCCAGTTGAATCCCAGGTGCACGCTTCACCTGTGCTGGTTGTGCAGCCTTCGGTCTCATCTCGTGCAAAATCCCAAAACAGAATCATTTGCATTATTATATGCATAATTACACTGCATAAAAAATGCGTATAAAAAGTATATGTATGTAAATACGATGTGCTACTGTTCTTATCTGTAAGCCAAGAAGATTATGTTTTTTACCATCATAGCTGCGTTTAGAAGCATGCAATCCAATATCAGCTAGCAATTAAACTATATTAGCATTGAAAATACAACTAAAAACATTACACACATACTTTGGTATGTAAGCTAGCTAGCACAAGACTGAATAGGAGTGAATATAAACATGGATTTACCGGCAAATGAACATGTTCGCTACCAGAATGAAATAGCTTCTGACTTCAATAGTTTTCTGCAGATTCAGTAAACAAACCTCCATGTCTTTTCAATGTAACTTCTGGGGATTTATTCTGCAACTTTACAAAGCAATGTAGCCTACATATTTTAGCGGTGGACACCACGGAATCAAGAGGGAATTAGCAGTGATGAGAGCCTTGCATAGGTGGTCGAAGGCGTTTTGGCTTGCTGGTGACCATGTGAATCGTTGCCCTTTTTCAGTGAGCTGGTGCAGGGGCCGGGCGATGTTAGCAAACCCCACGATGAACCTTCGATAGTACGAGGCTAGGCCCCGGAAGCTGCGCACCTCACCCTTTGACGTTGGCGACGGCCATTTTTCCACCGCCTCTACTTTCGCTGGGTCTGTCGACACTCCCCTCTCACTCACGACGTGTCCCAGGAAACTGGTCTGTCAGCAGAAGAGGCTGCACTTTGTCGGGTTCAGGTGTAGGTTTGCTTTGGCGATGAGTTGGAACACAGTGCGCAGGTTGGTTAGCGCAACTGCGTAGGGGGAGAGGGGGACCTGCCAATAGCCGCTGTGGAGATCTAGCGCGCTGAACTACGTGGAGTCGGACACAGAGTCGAGAGCCTCATCAATATGCGGCAGCGGATACGAGTCTTTTCTTGTGATGTCATTTAGGTGCTGGTAGTCGACGCAGAACTGCAGGGAGCCGTCTTTCTTCCTACCAGCATGGCAGGGGAGACCCAGGGGCTCTCAGAGGGCTGGGTGATGCCTGCAGCCGCCCTTTTGCGGATCATGGCCTCTGCTTCTTCCCATTTGGCCAGGGGCAGCCGTCTCGCTCTCTGTCGGATGGGGACCGCCGCACCATTCTTGATGTGGTGCTGAGTGATGGTGGTGCGTGTGCAGTCTCTATCTTTTGTGGCGAACAAATAGCGGAACTCAGTTAGGAGAGCACGGAGCTGGTTGCACTCTTGTTCGATGAGTCCCTCACTGCTGCGCTGGCACAGCTGTTCCACCATGTCATCGGCCTCGTCGTCTGGCATCAGTGGTGCCTCAGGTCGCGGAAGCACTCTTCGGACTTTGTGGCTGTGTTCTTTTTTTGGTTGGCGTAATAGTCGCCTGTTGACCAAAATGCAACAAGCGGTCATGTCGATGACGGCTCCCGCAGCCGCAAGAGCATCGAGGCCCAGGATGCAGGTGTCGGCGATGTTAGCCTGTAAGAAGTGCGCTACTGTTTTCCCGCGTAGCTGTAAGAACAGCTTTTTCAGCCCATTATGTGCGCTGTTTGTCCCGTGACCGTCTCGAGCCTGGTGCTTGTGTGAGCCCAGTCCGTCACGTGGGGCAGCACGTCTTTCTGGATCAGGCTGATGGTGGAGCCTGTGTCGATTAGCGCATCGACTCGCTCCCCCTCAATGTAGCATAGCACGAACATGCTACCGACTGCTGCTTCCCAAGCGGGCCACTCTCGATGCTGCAGGGCTTGGCGATGTACAGGCTGGGGTCGCCCCGGCTAGGCCAGCCTGTTTTCGTTTCCCGCCGTTTGCCGTTTTGCCTCGTGCCGCATCTTCCTCCTGCAGTCCCTTGCGAAGTGGCCTTGCTTGCCGCAGTACGAACAGGAGGTATTGGAGCGGTGTGCTGCTGCTCGGGTCAGCTTGACTTCTCCCGGTTGCTGTGGGTACCACCGATGTGCCAGGTGTTGTACATCGGCAGCGAGTAGTCCGATGCTTTTGCCTGTTCATCTCTCCAGTCTGTGTAGCTCTTGTTTGAGCGCGAGGAGTGATGTCCCGAACTGTCTCTTCAGCGCCGTGCAGAGGAGCTGGTAGGTGGGTGTGGTGTCGGGACCCAGGTCCAAGGGAGCTTTCAGGGCCGCCGCCTTCTCTGTATCACTCCACTCTGCTGCTTCTGCTATGAAGCGGAACTGGGTGGTATACGCTTCCCAGTCGCCTTTCCCATCGTAGCGGCTTACTTTGAGCCCCAGTGGAACACGCTCCCCCACCTGAGGTGGTCTTGGGAAGCTCCACCGAGCTGGTCAGGAGAAGCGATCGTTCGGCCGCCGGAACTAGATCCGCCCGCCGCGTGTGCTATCGAGTCGATAGCTCCCAATAGGAAAACACTGACTATTGGGGAAGTAGTAGCCTGGTGACCACTCTACTCGCGTAGCCATTTTTGCAACGCAGCTGGACTCTGTGTGACTTGTTGATACATCACCTCGTGCATGCTCACTACAATATGCTGGCTGGAAAAAAAATATTTGGGCTCAATTTACCCCATAAGCCAGTCTGAGACATTTATTCTATCTGTTGAATTGGTGCAAATAAAAACAAATTAAGACATTTAATTTTTTTGAGTGGACAAAATGCAGATTTGTCCAATGGCTGCAAGTGCTGTGATGTGTGGGGAGGCAGAGTGAGCATCACAATGCCATTCTCCTTTGCTAACTTGACAGCCTTCAATGTGACTCATGGTTATCCAGGATGAGCAACAGAGGGTTACTTCTAGAACAGTTGGTGTGCCTGATTACATGCTCTAAGAATTGGACAAATGCATTCTCATTTGTCCAACCAGACTTGGTGGAACAACCAATAGAGCCTCATGGTAACGGACACGCGGGAGGAGGAACATTGGTGGAATCACATTCCCCACTGACTGCACAAACAAGTGTAACTAGCTGCCCTCTTTCTCCTGATGTCACTGAACCAACTTGTTTTCTCCCCTTCTCCGTCACTATTTGTTTTGGAGACTGCACATTTGTGATGGCACTGTCATTCATGTTATAGATCATGTTTGGTGGGAACTTGAATCTAAATTGAAAAGTAATACAGTACCAGTCAAAAGTTTGAGTACACCTGCTGGAAACTAGGTTTACCTCATCATTGACAATGTTTTACACCAATCAAACGTTTGTGATAACTGGCAATGAGTCTTATACATCGCTGTGGAGGAATTTTGGCCCACTCTTCTTTGCAGAATTGTTTTAATTCAGCCACATTGGAGGGTTTTCGAGCATGAACTGCATGCTTAAGGTCATGCCACAGCATCTCAATCGGATTTAAGTCCGGGCTTTGACTAGGCCACTCCAAAACCTTCATTTTGTTTTTCTTGAGCCATTCAGAGGTGGACTTGCTGGTGTGTTTCGGATCATTGTCCTGCTGCATAACTCAAATGCGCTTGAGCTTGAGGTCACAAACTGATGGCCGGGCATTCTCCTTCAGGATTTTCTGGTAGAGAGCAGAATTCATGGTTCCATCAATTACGGCAAGTTGTCTGGGTCCTGAAGCAGCAAAGCAGCCCCAGACCATCACACTACCACCTCCATGTTTGACTGTTGGTATGATGTTTTTATTATAGAATGCTGTTTTGACTCGTCAGTCCACAGAATATTTTCCCAAAAGTTTTGGGGGTCATCAAGATGTTGTTTGGCAAATGTGAGAGGAGCCTTTGTGTTCTTTTTGGTCAGCAGTGGTTTTTGCCTTGGAACTCTCCCATGGATGCCATTTTTGCCCAGTCTCTTTCTTATTGTGGAATCATGAACACTGACATTAACTGAGGCAAGTGAGGCCTGCAGTTCTTTAGATGTTCATCTGGGGTCTTTTGTGACCTCCTGGATGAGTCGTCGATGCGCTCTTGGAGTAATTTTGGTAGGCCGTCCACTCCTAGGAAGGTTCACCACTGTTCCAAGTTTTCTCAATTTGTAGATAATGGCTCTCACCGTGGTTCGGTGGAGTCCCAAAGCCTTAGAAATGGCTTTGTAACCCTTTCCAGACTGATAGATTTGAATTTTGATTGAATAAATGAAATCATCATTTAAAAACTGCATTTTTATTCACTCAGGTTATCTTTGTCTAATATTAAAATTTGTTTGATGATTTGAAACATCCTTTCTGTGCGGAGTTTGCATGTTCTCCCGTGTCCGCGTGGGTTTCCTCCGGGTACTCCGGTTTCCTCCCACAGTCCAAAGACATGCACGTTAGGCTAATTGGAGAGTCTAAATTGCCCGTAGGTATGAGTGTGTGAGTGAATGGTGTGTGTGCCCTGCGATGGATTGGCGACCTGTCCAGGGTGTATTCCTGCCTCTCGCCCGGAACGCATGCTGGGATAGGCTCCAGCCCCCCCCCCCCGCGACCCTGACCAGGAATAAGCGGCTTAGATAACGGATGGATGGATGGATGGATGGATTTGAAACATTGAAGTGTGACAAATATGCAAAAAAAGAAGAAATCAGGAAAGGGGCAAATACTTTTTCACGGCACTGTACGTTTCTTTCAATACTTGAAAATTACAAAAAACATATGTAACGATAAACAAAAGGAACATCAAAGCAATGTTCAATCAAATTTAATTGAAAATGGAATCTTGGATTCCTCAAAATAGCCACCCTTTGCTGTGATAACAGCCTCACAAACACGGGCCATTTGGTTAATAAGTTTCAGCCGGAAATCACCCAATATGTCTTCCCAGCTCTCCTGCAGCAATTCCCAGAGGCACTTGTGGGTTGCTTTGCTTTGACTGTTCTGTCCAGTTCATCCCATACAAGTTCTATGGGATATATGAGGTCTGGACACTGGGCAGGCCAGGTCCTTAGTTTGAGTTGTCCTTCACGTTCCCCCTTCACCAGATAGTTCTTGCACAACTTCAAGGTGTGTTTCGGGTCGTTATCTTGCTGAAGAATGAAGGAGTGCCCACTTAGCCGTAGTCCAGGTGGAAGGTGTACTCAAACTTTTGACTGGTACTGTATATTTAGTTAAACACATCATAAATGGGCAGTTTTTTTGTGAAGAATAAAATAACTATTCATCCATCACTGAAGCAAAATTATTTAAAAATGCTTATTAAAAGCTGTGGCCCTTCCCAGTGATGTTGCCTGTGGTGTACGGCTTGACAACTATTGTACGGCTGTCAATAGCAGTTGACTTAGGTTAGTATCATGGAAATGTCTGGTTTTGTCAATTAAATACTGCCTTTTCATTCAATTACTTCTAAAACTGACCTGCTTTCATCTCTGGACCAGCTTTCTGGCATTTTCACTCTGTTTTGCTTTGCATATTCATAAGCCAGCTCTCTACATTTCAGAGGACTTAGCCCATGGAACTGGTTAGACAGCTTCTTAATATGGCAGGCAAGCTCTAGCTCCATGGTAGCGTCAAACACCATATGCAATGTTGAAAGTCTTGCATATCCTACAGATGCTGACTCTCCATCCTTTCTTTTCTGAATGAATTGTTTCAGAGTCACAAGAAATGTAAAACTGGATAAGAGTGTCTGCTAAATGCCTATGTAAATGTAAAATGTAATTTGGTCAATCTTAAACTGTTTTGCAACTGATCTTATTGATCTCCCTTGCCCTACTTCTTCATTTGCTCTTTTCAGATCATCAAGGGAGTTTGATGCTCTCTCTGTTGTCCGTTTATAAGACCGTGGCATCCTGAAATCTGCTCTGTAATAATAGGGGGGAAAGCAGAACTTAACTTTAGAGTTGTATGCCATTCATGCAGATAATTTTGACAATAAATACAAATACTGTGTGTCATATGTATGGGGCTCAACCTACCCCAGGCCTGGTGGCTCATCTTTCCCCACCCCCACCATTTTTAAAAAGTGGCTTCACACAACAGCTAAGACTAACTTCTATGCTTTTGTTCAGCTGTCATATCATAGCTTATAAGAGCACCAACTGAACTATAATGTATCTGAAAATTCTCCTACTTCAGTTTTCTCAAAATCATCAACACTGGACTTCTTTGGAATTCATGTATAAAGGGTAAAATCACATTTTTGGGCATAAATTACTTACCACATTCTCCATTTACCACATGTCCCCTTTACCACATATTGAATTAAATGGTTGCTTCTTCCTGAAAATGCTGTCACATGCTTTATTTTGTGTATGGTTGCTTAGAAACAAGGGGAGTCTCATCTTACCTTGTGGCACATCTTACCCCGGTCTCCCCTATGCCAATGTAGATGTGTTTATACTGATTTTCACGTGAACAAGTTTATCTTTTACAATCTAACAGTATTTAGGTGTTTTACTTTCTCAGTATTTAGTGTATTGCGAGTGAAATTTATTTAGGTTTTTGCGAACTAACAGCAGTTCGCCTTGTTGAAAGTCAATGGGAAATGCATGTAAAACTCATCATAACTTTGGCAATTTGTATGTAAAACAGGCAACTTCGGTCTTATCCTTACTAGAATATTTTGTATTTAGCTTTTTGTCCATTATAATTAAAATGTCTTAATACACTTAAAAACAAAAATCCCCATAAATGGATATATTATATGTAGGTATTGTGCGACATGTGGAGAAGAATATACTTATTAATATTCCAAAACCATATGGTGAAAACATTTCTTCTTATATTTTATATTTTACATTACTGTACTAATTACTGGCTAATTTCTAATCATGTACTGTATGTCTCTAACCAGAAACGTGTCCTATATTAAATAACTAAACATAGAGCTCTTAGAACATGTAATCAGTGCTGACAAAATTTTAACACTTACACAAAGAATGCTGTGCCATTATGAGATTTTTATTATTCAATGTATAAACCACCAACACATAATTGGTATATAATCATATTAGAACAATCTTGTACCCTGGTTTAACAGATTGGTAGTTTATTCAGTTAATATCTTGCTGAAATGTATGTCAGGGCAACACCTAATTACTGAAATGATCATAGCAAATAACAATGTGTTCAGAACAGAACAAATCCATTTTAATTTTTATATTTTTTTAAACAATTTTCCCCAGGAATATGAAAATCAAAAAGGTCTGTAAAATAAAAATAAAAAAACATTTTCACTTCTCTGGGGTTGCCATGGAGGGACACTTTGGCCGCCCTGATGCAGGCAGTAGCTTCTCCCAGTAGTCACGAGAAGCCCTTGGTGAAAAGAGAAGGTGGACTATTACTTGGCACATTCCAGCCAATGAGGAAAATCTTGACCATGAAGACAAAAGTCACAGGCAATTCTTTATTAAAGTACTTTCAATCAACTATTCTAGAAATCATAAATACTTTACATTTTACATTTACATTTGAAGCATTTAGCAGACGCTCTTATCCAGAGCGACTTACAATATGTGCATTAACACATGGTAGGAACAATCATAGTTCGCGCAAGAGATCAGTGCAGTAATACAGCGATAGACATCGTTGTAGGCAGCTGCATACCATATCTGTAACACTGGGAAGGAAAAGGTTAGTCTTTTATTTTTATTTTTATGAGGAGTCAGCAGGTATATATAAACAAAAAGTATTGAACAAGTAGGCAGTGGTGATAACAATCGGCTAGATGTACAGAATTCAGTGGTAGTGGGTTTTGAGTCTCTTGCGGAATATCGCAGACAGAGTGACTGAGAAGAGGCGAGACTGCGAGGAGTGGCTGCCGGGTGCACGGAGGGATGGGACAGTCAGTTTGCCAGAGTAGGCGGCGGAGGGGTCTGGCAGGGGTGTAGGGTGTGATGAGTGTATAAACTTTATAAATGTATTTTTTCAGTGTTCATTCAGTTTAAATAAAAGTATTCCTGGATCATTCCCAGCATGCGTTCTATCACCCACATCGCCAATCCACAGCACACACACCATTCACTATATATAGTTTAGACTCTTTGCCTAGTCTGTCTTTGATGGGTCATGACACGGGAGAACATGCAAAGTGAGTTCAAAGACCTTCTTGCTGTACTTTCCACTGCACCACCGGTAATCACACATATACAGTAAAAGTTTCAGTCTGTGATGGGTCTGTTATCTTTATCAGGGCATCTGTGATGAAAAATCTAAATGGATGAAACCTTTGTTCTTTATTTACGATAGGACAATGACATTTTATTGGAGTTCCAGGGTCATTTTTTTTAAAAAGAACTACTATATTAGATCAAATAAATAAAAGTATCTAACAGGGGTGACCAAGTTAAGATGCTAAGGGACGTAAGAATACGTCCACCCCTGATCTTCATCATTGTCTGGCCTGATTCCAATCTGCTCAGTCAAAAAAGGACCTTCTTTGCAAAGGATCTCACCTCAATCTGATCCAGGGCTTTGGGTGATGTTCCAGGGCGCCCCCCCACGGTGCATGCTTCTCTGATGCTGGAGGTAAGAAGCCCCTCTCAGGTGCCAACTCCTCTGCCAAAGCACGGATGTGGTAGGGCTCGAACCCGCAGCAGCCACCAATATAGCGGATTCCCGCATTATATGCCTCCCTGGCATATTTCTGCATGTCCCATCTGGTGATAGCTCTTGATTCCAATGCTATAGAAGAATTGTAGTGTATTATCATGAATGTCTTAAACCAGGGGTGTCCAATCTTATCCAAAAGGACTGGTGTGGGTGCAGGTTTTTGTTGTAGCCCAGCACTAAAACACCTGATTCAAGTAATCAAAGTCTTGATTTAATGCCATGATTCATTGATCAGTTCAATAAGGTGTTGTCAGGCTACAACAAAAACCTGCACCCACCCTGACCCTTCTCCGATAAGATTGCCCATCCCTCTTCTAAACATATTAAAAGTATAATAGGTTTGGAATATTTTATTGTGGGGATATGTTTATGCTTATCTCAAATCAATGGGTCCTGTCTTGCTTCTTACCAAAGGGGAATTCTGGGAGGCTGATGTACCCTCCGTGATTGCACTCGGGAGTGTGGAAGCCCAAGGGCTGGACCATCAGGTGAGCTTTCAGTTTTGCAGCCTCCAGACCCTCCTTCATAAGCTTCACCGTCTTCACGCCACACATGGGGTCCAAGTGGCAGTTGACCCCAACAATGTTGGCACCTGGTCCACACAAAGTCTCATGCTGAAATTCAGTTTTACCTCATTGCATTTTGTCTTTTTGCCTTTATCTCTGAGTGATTCATTTCAGCAAGAAGTATCTTCTTTGTTTCGTACATATATATATATTTTTTTAAAGATTTTGTTTCTGATTTTCTCCAATTTTCTCCCAATTTAGTAGCCAATTAAACCCGCTGTTTTTATGTCAATCCCCCCCAGTAATGTGAGTTTGCTGCCGTAGTCCTGCGACCGGTAGTGACGAACGCGAAGTAACATCTCCTCCGAGATGGAGGAGTTACTCCGAGATGGAGTTACTCCGAGATCTCCTTCCGAGATGCGAAGTAACACCTCCTCCTCCTCCTCCACCGAACGTAACCCGGTACTACAGGGCCACTTTTATGCACAGCGAACGTCATGTCGCCTTCCCTCCCAATCGCAATCGCCGCCCCTGCTGCCACTCCCAGCCAGAGCCGACTCTGGTGAGACGGGGAATCGAACCCCGGTCTCCGTGGCCAGTGTCGAATGTTGTAACCACTGGACCACACGGGAGGCCGTTTCGTACATATTTTGTGTTCATTTCAGTGACTATAATACTCATAATGTTTTGCAAGACAAAGTGAGGACCAAGTGCTTCATGGTTAGACTTAATCTGAGCTCCAGGAACCTGAACTATGCTACCTTTTTTCTGTTTAACAGCAACATTGAGGTTTTGAGTTTTCAGTCTGGCCATAACACAATGGGAAAGAAAACCACACTAAGGAGGGAAAATATTCCTAAAACTCTACAATCACCCTTTTTTGGAACCAACTTTAACCCAGATGTTTTCTATTTATCTCATAATTATAAATATTGTACTTATAGGATTGTCTAATTGCTGCAAAAGCATTCATAAATTCAGGAGAGTGCAGACAAGCATGCAAAGCTCCTCCAAAGCATATTCTACCAGCTGCTGCTTCTTTTCACACCTCAGTCCACTAGCTGAGCTGTGCAGTCACTGCATGGGGGAGTACACTACACATACAACTGGCACAGGCAGACCACAGGCACCCAATCGACCAGAGGAGTCACTTGTGCATGATGACTGAGATGAAGATAATCCTGCCAACCACATCACTCCCTCCCTGGGTGGCACTATGGCCAATTATGCACCATCCTGCAGGACTGTTGGCCACAATCAATACTGGCACAACCAAAATATCATTCCAGACTGTGGGGCAAATGCACAGACACAGGAACCCAGTGCTTACGCAGGATTAGCCACCCAACAGCTATGATCACTTTTCATGTTACATTAAGAACACAAAAATGTGACACTGGACCGTTTTTTTGCAAAGTACATTCCTAAGCACTGACCTATGTCCTACAGGCAAAGTAAATGTGGTAAATCAGGAGCACGTACCGGCCTTGACCAGCCTGACAGCACAGTCTCCAGGACTGACACCATGCCTGTCTCCCTCCGGTGACATGCACAGTGTGGCCGCAACTGGCTTCCCACTGGTCTGCAGAACCTGGATGGCCCACTCTGCCTCCTCCACATGTTCAAAGAACTGGACAACAAAGACATCAGTGTTCACAAGGTGGAGACAGATGAGGAACAGAGGTCATCTGTCAGATAGCATTTGCAGAGAGGGAGAATATGATTTTCAGTGATGGCATAAGTTGACACATTTTACATTGATACTGTACTGGAAAGTCTGTAGACCAGCAAATTGTTCATTTCATGCAAATTCCACAATCCACACAGATATCACTATTATATTTAAACCAACTTAATTACTTACTTACTTACTTTGGTCTAACAAATGTTGTGTTAATAATTTTTTTGATGAAGAAAACAAATACACATACTTCCACAATCAAAAAGTCCACGTCCTTCTCAAGAAAAACATCCAACTGTTTCTTGAAGATGGCTTTCACTTCACTTTCATTCGTTGTGTTGAAATAGCAGGGGGTCTGAGAGATGCAGCCTGCCACCAAGGCATCTCCCTCATTGGCTACTTCCCTGGCCAGGTCACAGGCGGCCTCGTTGATTTGCCGGCCCTGGGATCAATTAAAATGTGATCTTTTGCAATCAAAGGAATACAACTATTAAGCACAGACATAAACCAGAACAAAGCTTACTTGTGTTGAATGACATTGTGATGTTTGAACAAGAAAAATAAGGCAAGAATTAGGACACATTAGGTCCCACAGGCACCTCCCACCTCTGAAACATAACCCTGCTCAATGCTCAGCTCTCTGGTTGTGTAATGATGAGTACAGTGACTCTACAGGGAGCAGTATTGTATCCAGCCATATATAAATGCATTAATCATAATGAATTATCTTTAAAAAGCAGCTGCTGCACTGGGTGATCCATACTGTCAGGCTTTTTTTAAAAGAACTAACAGTATTTAAATGCTAAGAACACCTTGAGTGGTCTCTCGCTGGTTTATGGATCAAAAGATCTTGTGCTTTGTCCTTTGCCTTGTTTTCTTTTTTTTCTTTTGTCTTTATTTTTTACTTTTCTTCAATAAATTATATCACTGCACTGAATCTCCTGGACATTACTTTTCCTTATGGATTTTAATCCAGGGATGCGACACACTTTATCTGAACCTGACTGGCATCTGGCAGTTTAACACTGAATGTGTTTAGTGTAGAATAGTAGAGTGCAGAATAGTAGAGAATCGTGGATCCATTTTAGAGTCCATCTCTAGATTACTCACAGTGATGTTAACAATGCTGTCGCTGATTTTCAGTTTCTCATCACTACAGTAGAATGTAAAAGTCTGCAGGACACTGGCCCCTGCTCTCAGGAATTCCCTATGCAGCTGCCGAACTGGAAAAAAAGGAAAAATTAAATCTAAATTCTTTAGCAACACATGGACTCTTAACCCTTAGAAACTGAAATAGGAGAAGAAAATCCAGGGCACGAAACTAAAATGCCTCGGGTATTTTCAATGCAATTACATAAGTGCAATACATAGGTACATAATTACACAATCATTCCATTTCAATTACATTAAGTACTGTAGACATTGTTACTCAAGAACTGATCTCAGTAAACCAGCCCTCCCCAACCCAGCTCTAACCCTAAATCAAAGTCTTTTCAAATTATACTGTAATACAAGTATCTTTAATTAAAGATATTTAATTACAAAAGCATGCACTTACTAACATTATACATAGCAGTAAGACTGTGTTTTCTTGGAGTAAATATAGTGTGCTTGCTACTACTGACTATAATACAAAACAATACCAAAATGTAAGTTCAGAACCAAGTTAATTGATTATGAGTTTTGGCTGAATGTATATAGCAAATATTAAATTCATGTAACAGTGACACACTACAGTGGTATGCACATGGAATTGGATAGACACTGATATTTTCCTTGCCAAGTAGTTGCATTAAATTATATAGCAGTGAATATAACAAATATTCACATTTGGGATTTCTTGCTAATAAACACAAAATACCCTATAATGGCAAATAAAAATAAATATTTTTATTAATTTCTTAGCTCTTAATTAATTAGAACTAAAAAACAGACAATAATTGATTCCATAAGTATTTACCCCCCTTGACTCATTACATGGTAGAAGGAAGTACCGTGCAATTTAGCTGCAATCACAGCTGTGAGACTATTTGAGTAAGTGTGTACCAGTCTTGCATATCTGGACATTTTCACCGATTCTTCTTTATAAAATTGCTAAAGCTCCATCAGATTGAATGGGGAGCATTATTGAACAGTAATTTTCAAATCTTTCCACAAATTCTCAAAGTCCTAACCTAACTCTGAATAATGTTGAGTGCTCTTTTGCTTGTTATTGTTTTGGAGACATAGCATTCTTTGAAACCAATAGTTAGGTATGTTACACAATTTTGAGATGTTACTTATCCCACCAGATAGAGCATGAAAATACCTTTAATTTGATACCTCATTCACTCTCATATCTTAAGTTTTAAGGAAGTTATGGTAATTTTTACTCGGAAATTTGCATATTGACTCCTATTGTTTTTCAATGATCTTGAAACAAAAGCTGTGATTCAATAACATAAATGCCCATAACTTTCTTAAAAATTAAGATAATTGCATGAAATTACTTCATCCGTACAATCCCCCACGTTCACTTCGCTCACAAGATGCAGGCAACTTGGTAGTCCCTAGAATATCAAAAAATACAGCAGGTGGCAGAGCTTTCTCCTATAGAGCTCCTTTACTGTGGAACAGTCTACCCGTCTCTGTGAAGGAGTCAGACACGGTCTCAATTTTCAAGTCTAGGTTAAAAACACATCTCTTTAGTCTCTCTTATAGTCACTAGGTGCAGATGTGGAGGGGGCGTAGCAATAGAGCCTTCTGGTGCAATGACCTGTCCTTACTGTCACCAATCATAAGTGATGATCCGCCCCTATCAGGACTGCTGATGATGTGGTGGGATGGACTCTGAGTGCCCTCATGGCTGCGTGCTCCCTGTGCCACTCACCTAATTAGTTATGCTGCCCTAGATTACTTCTGCTGGTGCAAAAGTGTTATCACTACTCTTTCCCCTGATCTGGTGTGATATTTATCATAGTCATAATTGCACCTTTCCTCTTTTCTCCCGGCCGTGGCACCTGCCCGGAGCTCACCTGCCCCAGAGTCAACCCCCCACCCCTGTCATGTGTTAGCCGGATGCCGCTGGCCCAGACCCTAGCTGCTGGTTCCATCCCCCGCCCTGCCCTGGTATCTGGAGGGATGAGGTCCACCCCACTCCTACACTTAGAATGCCCTTCCGGTGCTCTGTTAAGCCTCATGAGCCTCAAGGACTATTTGTGTTGTTTTTCTCTGTATCCCACCATTTTCCAGGAGTTCATCTCAACCGCCTTTTAAGGGGTCAGGGAATAATTTTCCAGTCTCCCACATTGGCTCCAATGGTTTTCTGTTTTTTTGATTCCCTCTGGAAAATGCCAATTGTGAAGCGCTGTGTGACAACCTATTTGTAAATGGCGCTATACAAAAATAAAGATTGATTGATTGATTGATGAAATTTCCAGTAATTACAGATTGAAGCATTCTAAAAAATATATGATTTATCTTAATTTAAATGATCTGAAATTGCATTACATAATCAATTAATCACATAATTACATGTTGCGCACACGCCGCGACACGGCAAAAACCACGGCAAGCAGCGAGCATTTGGGAAAAGATATCTCACATTCCGGGGCAAAAATATCGCATTTCGCATCCACAGATTTAAATGAAGTTTCACCAGAAACAAGATAAAATTTTAAATTAACGTCCTGGATCCCTTTTATTTAGTCCTGACCTGAACCCGAGTCGGACTCTGAAGTGTAGCGTATGACCAAAACAAGCAATGCTTAATCAAATTTCGGAAACAAGATGGAGGATCGAATTTTCAACTACGTTATATCGCAGACATATGGTGAAAAAACCCTGACAGCCTTTGAAAGGCCTGCATTTTTGGGGTACGGTCATAGTCTATCGCAGGGTTTCTCAAACTTTTTTACTCCATGACCCCATTTCATGGGTGGGAAAAAATCGCGACCCCATACATAAATGATAGTGCAATTATAACGCTGAAAAACTTTAGTCCAGTCCGTCATGCTCATATCGAATGTATGTTAATAGCTGCGCATCAGAAGAAACATCAGTCGTTTCGTCAAGTTGAATGGCAAATAATGGGCTTTTTTATTAAAAAACGTAACTTTAGCAA
This sequence comes from Aldrovandia affinis, assembly GCA_029706075.1. Lineage (NCBI taxonomy): Eukaryota > Metazoa > Chordata > Actinopteri > Notacanthiformes > Halosauridae > Aldrovandia > Aldrovandia affinis. The sequence continues at coordinate 3,047,022 of JAINUG010000047.1, forward strand.
TTACCTGGCACATAACATCCTCAGCCATGCTATCAATTCGCCTCGAAATTGTGTCGTTTGAGAGCAGTATTGTACTCATCTGATCTGCGGCGCTTTGTCCCAATACAACAGAAACCACTTCCTTGGCACCAGCGGCGTAGCGTGGGTTGCCAGCACCCGGGGCGAGGCACGTAACGTTGCCCAACCACGGACCGGTTTCATGCAAGACCATTTTCTGTGGACGGAGGGGGGGGGGAGGTGGTACACGCGAAAAAAAGCTGAGACCAGTTCATTTATTTCGCGGACCAGGGGGTGCAAGAGGAAAACTTATTTTCACCCCTCGGAATTTTACACCCGGTGCATGAAACCGGTCCGTGGTGCAAAAAAGGTTGGGGACCGCTGCCCTAACTGTGTTTTTTTCGTCTTCTGAAATTCTGCGCCCCTCGCAATTTTGCGCCCGGTGCAACCGCACCGGTTCCACAGCGCACGCTACGCCTCTGCTTGGCACAGGAAGGAAAAACTGTTCTCCTATGGTTAATTTTTTTTTACATTTATTTTTTGGCCCATAGTTTGAGAACCCCTGGTCTATCGTAATCGCTCGCACAGGGACACAGGCATATCTAGACCGCCGCTGCGCACTGGAATTGTAACATACCTACAAGTTATTTTCCAAATAATTTACAAACGTACTTACCTGCCTCGGGGTGTTCAACTGCGGCTTCTGGGGTCCATTGACCAGCCTTGACGTAGCCTCTCCTCTCAAGAGCAATGACATATCCCCCATCTCCAATGACTACTTCGCCTGCATCCAAGCGATCCAGTATTCCCTAGAAAAATGTTCAGTCTCACGCAGGTATCTTCAAAATCACGTGTGACATCTTATATTTTACGTTAATTAAGAAATTCAGTTTTCCTTACTGCCCCGTATGTTTTCCTGTGAGTTAAATTAAATATTACCATTTAGTGCCCAGTTGCCAAGTAATCAAAGATAAAGGATGTGTTGCTATCGCGTAAAGAAATAAACAATAATATCAGCTACTATTCCAATAATTCCACACTTAAATAATACAGGAGGGCTACAATCACTTCCATGTACGCAATTGGATGTTTCCTGAATTTAATTGGTAAATGCAGACACATGCATCGTTAAATATTGGTATTTTAAACAAAAATAAATACTTCAACCTTTTTCCTCCCAAGTAACGCCATATTACGCACAGAAACCCAGTTCGCAGACCCTTCAGATGCACCTTGAATGAGAGCTCGGTGAAGCTGGAAGTGACGAAGTGAAGTGTTACTGACTGCAGTCCCCCTGCAAAAGGTTTCGTTTAACTTGCAAACAAGCACGCGCGCGCGTACATAGGACCCTATCCCACCGTTGCAACGGCCTTATTAACGAACTCAAAGTGCAAAATCAGAGCACCAGACGATTAACACACAAGTGAGTGTCAAGCCATGTCAAATAATAGGCCTATGTAATTTAACGTATGAAACTAACAATGTGATCCTTACTCAATATATTAATGCAGTCATCCATACTACGGTTTCATGTAAAAACAAAAACATTACATTTACATTTTAAGCATTTAGCAGACTCTCTTATCCAGAGCGACATACAAGATGTACATTTATACATGGTAGGAACAATCAGTTTGCGCAAGAGATCAGTGCAGTAATACAGCGATAGACATCTGCATACCATACCTGTACATTTTTATTATTTTTTGCAGTACTGAGGTCTATAAATGACCAGTTATTTTACAGGAAAGGAGTACTTTTGACACATCTGGGCAGTACGTGATCCCCTGCCTCACCCACAAAGATACATCTTTCATATTTCTTGGTATTTTGTTGTTTATTTTGTTTTAAGGATTCCATTTGAAAGTGTACAATAAATTGTTCAAGTGATTTGTTACAGTAATTTATTTGAAATACATTAAATCGTGCTGTTTATTTTTGTCCATATTGAAGTTGTATTTCACAACAGTTATATTTAAGCACCCAGATAGTAAGGCTTTCAAAAGCTTTGCATTGTGCTTCTCTTTTGAAACTCGGATGGGAAACTGCAACTGACCAGCATTCTTGCCTGGGTTTATTGGAGTTTGCTTCAATCTGCTCAACCTGTTTATACTGGCATGTGATATCTTAGAACATGTTTGTTCAGAATGGCCTTTGCCTGTAGGCAGATGGGCGATCAAGTTACCTCATAACTTAAAAGTACTTGCAGGCTGAATTTTCTGCAATGTCACACAAATTCTGTGCAGACACATGTGGACCCTGCTGATCCATATGATCACAATCTTGCAATGTGAGAACCAATAAGGCAACGATAGGGGGGAGGTGTGTCCTTGAAGTTGCCCAATGGAATTCTATTGCTATTAATTACATAATGTGTTTTACAGTTGCAGAAATAAAAATGTACCATGAGCAATGTGTTGTAATCTACTGAGAGCAGCAAGTAAGAGATTGTATTGCCCCATTTAGAATAGGTTATTTATTCATAAACAGGGGCAAGAACAATGAGTGTTTTAGAACTGAACTACATATGAACAGTGAATATGTTTGGTTCTTTTAATATTTGACCATTTATAGCTTTCTTTCGAAGGCACTCATAACCCAAGACATTCCTAAATATTTAAGCTGTTTGATTCCACAAAATCGATATGAAAGAATGTGACACAAATGGTTCAAATCACACCTTTAAATTCAGAAGAAGCTAATTACAAAAATACTATCAGAAAGACAGACTTTACTTCAGTAACAGACTGCTCAACTTGCTGATGTTTCATGAGGAACAGTGGCTAAGGTGATGTTGGCATGGAAGTATGAGGGAAAGACATCATAATGTAGGGGAAACTGTGGTCAAAAGTGCATACTCCTTGACCATGATGCACGTGCATTGGTTCAAGATCCAAGGCAAAACAGATGAGCAACTCTGAATCAGTTGACTGCAAATGTCAATCTAGGGCTTGAGCAGACAGTCTTGAGCAGACTTTACAGACAAGGATACTATGGTCAGGTTGCAGTATATAAACCCCGTATTACACCTAAAAATGCAAGTTTGTGAGTAAAGTGGTGCAAAGAACACAGGCAGTGGTCTACTGAGCTGCAGAAAAAAGTAATATGGTCAGATTAGTCATCCTTCACCTTGTTTTCGACAAGTGGAAGACTGCATGTGTGGCGCATGCCAAAAGGAACCTACAGGGCCGAGTGCTTGTTTCCCATGGTGAAGGGTTCTGGCGGCTGTTATGGTGTGGGGTGCATTTTCCTGGCATGGTCTAGATCCACTCAACACTTTAGAGGGCAAGGCAAATGTCAATAAATACAAAGCCATTCTGAGTGATCACCTTCATCCTATGTTGAAGTATCTCCATCCTGATGGGAGTGGACTCTTCCAGGATGACAACTGCCCCATCCACAGGGCATGATTAGTCACTGAATAGTTTGATCAGCATGAAACCTAGGTAAACCTTATACCTTGGCCGTATCAGTTACAAGATCTCAATCTAGTTTCAGACACTCGTAGAATCTGTGCCAAGGGCAATCACACCTGTTCTGGTGTCTCATTGAGGCCAAACACATTACTAAAACACTTTATGGTGGTATTTCCTTTATTTTGGCAGTTACCTGTATAACACCATGGTGATGGAATATATCACTCTGGAGATATGGGTAGATGGCTTGCTGTGTGTATTAAAATGCTCAAAATGGGAAACTATCTGAAAAATATTGAAGGATCAAGGTTGAACTCAATACAAAAGGTGGGCCATGGATAACATACAGTGACTATCACACAGCAACAGACAGAATTGTGTATTTTCTTATACTTTTTAAAGACTGAACATTCACCAGTATTGCTCTGTGCAAAACTCTATGTAACTAGTTTACTGCCCTGTTTAAACATTTATACATACAATAAAATGTATTTACACAACCTTTACATTATATTTCATATTTGCCAGCCTATTATCACACAGGTTACTGTATTACTCAGTGAACATATCATTTGTTACCATAAATAATGAGTTGCAACTTTACTTTTGGAAAGCTCTTTAATCTGTTTTCTTTCCCACTAACTTATGCCAGTATGTCATTTTACCAGCCTTAAATTAATGATTATACAGCTGTTGCTTTCACCTTATTCTACCCAAGTTGTGTAATCACAAGAAAACTAATTTAGAGGAATGTTCCGAGATTGAATTCCTGAATTTCATTTTATGCCCCCCCCACCCCACAGAATAAAAAAATACAAGAACTGCAATATAGCGCCAAGCACTGCTTACAGAGTTCAAATCAAGATGTCCTGCTTGCTCCCTGTGAATGTATGGGCTATTCTCACTTCTCTGAGAATCGAAACTAAATTGACAAATTGATGGCCTATATTTTTGGACACTGAATTAACTGGAGTTAAATCAAAATATAAAAAAATGCTTGCATTTTCACAGTAAGTTGGAGTACATGTAGGGGCAATGCAAACCAAATGTGCATGTGTGTTCCTCAGGATTTGTCAAATTTAAAACCCAGAAATTTGAAATGGAATGTTTCAAGGCTTTATGCTGCATGTCTAAAATTAATTGATTTAATTCCAATTAAGAATTGCAATAATCCATGACTGCACCAAAGCAAACATTGTTTTGGGGTGTACACTTCTGAAACATGGAGCTATGCTGAAGAGGAACAGGATTGGCAGTTTTTTTGTTAACCTTAAAATCAGCAAAAATCACCTCAAAATTCTGACTCAGGAAGTCAGCTCAGGTAAGCTAAATGTGTTTATGCGTGTGTATGCCTTTTATAATATAAAATGAAATAAACAAGATACAAATACCAAAATACATTAAAGCCACAACATTTAGTGGCTGGATCTTAAACTGCCCAGTTTTACTAGCTGTCACATTTCAACACAATGTATACATAGGTCATGTATGACACATAAAACTCCTCACCCCCAGACAAAATATTATATTGACAGTCCTTAAATGGTACTACTACTGACATGAACAAAAATACAATGAATACAGTCACTTTTCCTTTGAATCTCAAGATTTGTAAGTTTTCTGAGAAGATAGTTTTTTTCCTTCTGAGATATTTTCCATGAATACATCGTGCAGGGTCTTCTCAACATCATTTGAATACTATCATTTATATTATTGCATTTAAAAAATATATTGAAGCCAATTTAAATAAATGAGGAACATTGATACGTGACAAAATGTGACTTATTCACAACTCAGTCATCTGTAAAAGAAAAATATTTTATTAGAAACATATCAACAAAATGTATAGTATAAATCAAGATCAATGAAAGAGTAGAGGAAATTCAAAGGCATGGTTAAAGATGTAGCCTACAGAAAACAAAATGTTTTAAGAGATTGTGAAGCCCTCATATTGACAGACAAGTACAATAGATCCACTAGACATCCTATGTATGAGCTTTGAAAGGAACAGGACAATATATTTGTTTGGTAACAACCTTAAATAGCAAGCCATCTGGAAAAAGTCATAAACATAACAGGTTCACACAGCCAGTGTGTCAGCATCATTATAATTAGCCTCATCCTCTGCAGAAACCACGACCTCCTTCTGATGACAAAAAAGCTTGTTTAATTGTTTAAACAGTGATGTTCACACATTATAAATTAGTTAATAGTAACGGTATAAGGGCATCTCTGCAGTTACTGGAAATAAGTGTGAAATAATTTGATTACTTTGCTTAAAGCAATCAAAAACACGAATGTATTTGTGTGTCAAAATGTTAATTATTTGTTTTATTTAATAGGCTTTCCTCTCTCAAATTAATATTTTACTTGAGCTTCAAAATTTGACGTTTTTACAAAAAGCTGAAGGTGAGCCACAACACATTTGAAAACATTTAACAATCCTTTACCAGCCTTTACGAGCCTGACAGCACAGTCCCCAGAACTGACTCCATTCAGATCTCCCTCAGGTCCGATGCAAACTGGCTGCTACTGGCTTCCCACTGGTCTACAGAACCTGAATCGCCCACTCTGCCTCTTCTACATGCTCAAAGTACCGCAGAGGACAGAGGCCACTTGAGGACAAGGCAAGACAGGCAGCAGACCCAGGGACAGTGATTTAGTGTCCACAGCAGAGCATGCACTTCAGACAGCTTAAACTCCTGAATGTGTACATAATTCATAACTTCTTGAATATAAAACATTTTGGAAGAGATTGTGACTCAGCAATCAAAAAGTTCACACCCTTTTGAACAAAAACACAAAAAAACGCTGCTTCTTGAAGATGGCCTTCACTTCACTTTCACTTTTACAGCTCAGGTAGGAGGGCGCCTGCGAGACTCCGCCTGCCACTAAGGCAGCTCCCTCATTAAATTCCCTACTTCCTTGGCGAGGTCACATGCATCCTCGTTGATTTTCTGTTCCTGAGGTGCATTGAAATGTCTTACACTACATTCTATACAAGGCTAAAGATATTTAATTGTTTTCAGCATAGCTCCATGTTTCAGAAGTGTACACCCCAAAATAATGTTTGCTTTGGTGCAGTCAGTGAATGCATGGATTATTGCAATTCTTAATTGGAATTAAATCAATTAATTTTAGACATGCAGCATAAAGCCTTGAAACAAATTTCTGGGTTTTAAATTTGACAAATCCTGAGGAACACACATGCACATTTGGTTTGCATTGCCCCTACATGTACTCCAACTTACTGTGAAAATGCAAGCATTGCCTCTCTTCTCAAGTTTGTCTTCACTGGTGTAGAAAACTGAAGGCCTGCATGACATTCAACCATGCTCTAATGAATTCTCGGTGCAGCTGTCGACCTGGGAAGCAAAGTGAGCAAAATTCTATTGTTAAACAGTAATCAGTTGTACTCGTAAATTTCAATATATATGATATAAAAATTACAATAATGAATAATATAATAAAAATGTATGTGGCTTGGGTCAGCTGCACCATACAACAAAACTTTAAAAGCAATTTCAATGCATTAGTCTCATATCTACCCTACCCTGCTAATGGTGGATTGTGATGGTCCCAAATCATCAGCATTACATAATTGCATTTCCCGTGGCTAGGAAGTGCAGTGTTAAAATAACTTGCATCTCTGCCGTAACTGCACTACTTCTCAAAGTTGCTGGCGATATTACATCCCCCACAAAATCAGTGACAAAGATTATTCTAGATGTTTTTTCTAGAGGGTTACTGTTTGTGTCCCCACCAGGGGGCAAGCTATTTTCAGAGACAATAGCGTGTACCACCATCTAATTTTTCTGGCTGAGATCAATGCGGTGAACCTTGTCGCTGGGCACTGCCTCATTAGGAACAATAGCAATCATCTTGTTAGGATGAGTGAAGCATACTTGTCCACAATTCTCACCTTCCATCAAAGCCTGGGAGCTCACCAATCACTGGGATGGTTAACTCAAAGTCATGGAAGGTACTGTTGATTAAGTAGCCTAATTGTTTGCGAGCAGTCACCTGACTGGTGTAGTTAGTCAGGTTCTGGACCAAAAGGTAAGGTGATCGACTTGTTATTTAAAGCAATGGTATTCCACAAAGGGTCAGATTTTGTTCAAGGAAATGCGGGGCAGGTTGAAAGAAGGCTTGTGAGCAGTTGAGCTCTTGTCCCTTCCAAACCATGAGACGGATGGCAACACCAGCCATCCTGGTGGGTATAGCCACCTCAAATTAACTTGCAACCCCGCAGGCCTGAGGGATGGTTTGTCCCGACCACATGTGCTCTGCCTGAGCCGACAACTGTTTATCTCCAACCTTAGCCTGGGACCACAGCACCTCGTTGATTGTATCCAAACTGACTCCAAATTGGATCAACAGGTCAGCGCCAATATAGAAGGAGTGAGACAATTGCGGCGTCACACTCACGTAGTGTACAAGTCGTCTCTTTCCGATCTGGACAGAAAGTGCGGCAATCTGGGGGGAACTGGCGGACAACAGCCGATGGCTTTGGTACACAAATGGTGAGGGGGCATCATTCTGGCAGAGGGTTTTATACACATCCTCCCTTATGGCGGACTTCTCTGACCATAGTGCCACAAGAGCATATAGATGTCCCATTCACCATTATGTCCCCGGTGACAAGGGGACTATACAGTGATGGGTTGGAATTGTCTAACGCACAAAGGAAAGATTTGTGGCTGTTCAACACCTGACTCACTCAGAGAGTGGCGCTGGTTCGTGTGAAGCAGAAAAGTTGAGTCTTGTTTGGTTCTATCTGGCTCTTTTAAGTCCAGATCTATGGTAGTACAAGAGCTCTTGGCTTGCTCCTCGGCTACCACCGTAGCACATGGCTGTTGGTTACGAGTACCCATGTCAATGGGTTTCAGGACCGTGATTTGGGCCCACAGCTGCCCGCAATGGCAATCAATCAGAGGAGCTAGCCTATTTAACAGATCCTGGCCGATCAGCAGTTCCTCTGTGTCGAAACTGGAGATGTATACGGGGTGCAGGATTTTCATCTCGTGGAAGGTGAATTCTAGCCAAGCTCTCTGCATGATTGTGGCTCGATCTTGAGTGTAGTGTGGTGTCCCCAGGGGTTGGGCAACACACACGGACCTTCCAGAGGGCGTAGGCAAGTTAAAGAACAAGGAGGAGGCAGTATTCAAAAACAAAACAATGATTTATTTCTAATACTGACAAACACAAAACAAAGGGTGGGGTCTTCAGGGGAATACAAACACACAAAGTCCGCAATCCTTATCTCGTTGTCAATGTCCGTTCCAATTCCAAATCCAAGTCAGTTCCGCAATCCAGTCCGTAGTCAAAATCCAAAGCAAACCAATTTTCCACACACACAAAAACACACTCCAACACTCTTTCCAAATCCTGGCTGGTCAAAAGACTTCACAGGTATTCACTCTCCAAACAAACACAGCAACTCCTTCCCAAACACGTTCCTACTCCTCTCCCAGTGTGATGGAAATAAGACCTTTAAATAGGCCTTGAAATGGCTTTCAGCTGGTCGTTAGTCCCCATTGCTTGACTTTGCTCAGGTGTGACTGTGGCCTGCTGGGAAATGTAGTGTTTTGGCTCCCATGTGTCGAAGGACCCGGCCGCCATTTCCTTGTGCAGCCCCTCGGGCTGCCACAGTAGCTTGTGATGTTCAGATCACAAGCCTCCATTCAAAGTCGCCTGCCAGCTGACAGCATAGTCTGGGTGCCTTCACCAAAAGTGTCAGGACTCATTAAGCTTATTTCAGACCCTGTGTCCAGCAGAGCCTTAATGTATATACTACTTTTGACAAGAACCGAAGTGTATATGCATTTGGTATTGCCCTTCTGGATTAAGTCACCTGGGAACTGCAAGAGAGGGTACGACCTGGTGGTCAATAAGGCAATGGAGAGGGTTCCCATAGCGAAGGAAGTGCCTCATCCATGGGTTCCTTCCCCCAACCAATGAGATATATTCTCAGCTGCTGTGGGGAAGGTCCATGTGCTAGTCATGCACTAGTGGGGCTACCTTTATCTTTATCTGAGCTTTCCTCCTTGTCTTTTGGAGGAGGCTTAGCCCAGGAGGACATACTCTTAGTGAGCATCGCTGGGGAATTTTGAAGAGAAGTCAGAAGAGAGACAGGTCGGTAGTTTGAGATGACAGCGGGATTCAGAGAGGGTTTTTTGAGGAGGGGGACAACATGAGCACATTTGAGGGAAGAGGGGACAGAGCCAAAGGGGAGGATGTCCATAGCAATGGACTGGAAGAGGGGGGAAGGAATGGGATCAAGAGGGCAGGTGGTGGGACGGTGGGAGAGGACAAGTTGAAGGATGTCTGAGTCAGGGAGGGGCGAGAAGGAGGACAGAGGGGTGAGAGGTTTAGGTAGCGAGATGGGTGAGGGAGAGGTTGGGGGAAAAGAGTTGCGAATGACATCGACCTTCTCGTGAAAGAAGGATGCGAAGTCATCCGCGATTAGAGAGGAGGGGGGTGGGGGAGGAGGAGGGGTGAGGAGAGAGGAAAACATAGAGTAGAGTTTACGAGGGTTAGAAACTGAAGATTGAATTTTGGAAAGGAAAAATGCAGACTTAGCAGAGGAGAGGTTGGAGGAGAAGGAAGCCAGGAGTGTGTGAAAATCAGTCAGAGCGACAGGGGATTTGGGTTTTCTCCATTTCCTTTCTTCCGCTCGCAGTTTCAGTCTGTTAGCCTGAATGGAGTCGGTTAGCCAGGGGGCGGGGGGTCGGAAGCGCGCAGATTTTGTAGATAGAGGACAGTGTGAGTCAAAGGAGGAGGAGAGAGAGGAAAGTAGGGTGGACGATGCCTCCTCAGCAGGTAGGTGAGAGAAGGCATCAGTAGGGGGAAGGGAAGATAGAACAGTAGCCGACAGGGCAGCGGGGGAGAGAGAGCGGAGGTTGAGACGGACAAGGACAGTGGGAGCAGGTGAGGATGGTTTAGGCACAGATTCAAGATTCAAGATTCAAGATTAACTTTATTGTTCCACAAGTGGAAAATTTGGCTTGGGCTTTCACCCATGCTGCAGCCATAAAAAGACAAACATTCCACATACAAAAAACATACAAAAATGACCTGCTGGTCATCCACATACAAAAAACATACAAAGATCTGCACAAATCCCTTAATAAAACAACACAAAAATCCTCCAGTGTCCATCCTGGCCTCTGTTTAAAAGTTGTAAAAGCTATTTAAAAGTTTTATTGACACAGGGATAAATGAATTTTTAAATCGATTTAATCTGCAACGAGGGACTCTGAACCTCCTCCCAGAGGGCAGTAGCTGATACTCAGCGTGTAGAACATGGGATGGGTCAGTAACTATCCTATTGGCTTGCCTTAGGGTAGCCTGTTCATAAGTAGACTGCAAGGATGGGTGCTGTCTTACCCCTATAATCTTCCATGCAGTCTGCATCAATCGGACTAGTTTGGACTTTAGCTGCACGGAGAGATTACCAAACCAAGCTGTGATGCCGTATCTAATAAGGCTCTCTAAAACTGCCTGATAAAAGACTAACATACATTTTTGATCAACACCATGAACTCTAAGTTGACGCAGGAAGTGCAGTCGTTGTTGTAATCTGCTACAGAGACTGTCGACATGGGTGTTCCAGGTTAAAAAGTTGTCAATAAAAACACCAAGGTATTTGTAAGAGGAGACCTGTGCCTGGCAACAGGCCTGTGGTCGCCAACACCCCTGGGGTCAAACACCATATCCTCTGTCTTTTTAACATTCAAGACAAGGTGGTTGTCATTACACCATTTTACAAACCTTTGTATCTCTGAATAATAGTCAGATAGATCACTATCCTTTTTCATTAAAGCTAAGATGGCAGTATCATCTGAGAATTTTATGATGTGGTTGTTCGGATTATAGCTTCTATACTCGTTAGTGTATAGGGTGAAAAGGACAGGTGAACTGACACAACCCTGGGGGGCTCCTGTACTCAAGGTTCTAGGTTCTGAGAGAGTACCATTAACACTGACCTGTTGTTTACGATTGGTTAAAAACGAGTGGTACCATCTAATAATGAGAGGGTGGACATTAAGGTCATTCAGCTTCTTAATTAATAGATGCGGCTGTACTGTATTAAATGCTGAACTAAAATCTACAAATAAAAGACGTACATATGAGGTAGGATCCTCTAAGTGCTTAGATATCAAATGTACCATAGCTAAGGCCGCATCGTCCGTACCTCTATTACACCTATAGGCAAACTGAAAAGGATCTAGTGAGCAGCTGACTTCTGTTTTCAATAGGTTGATAATGATTTTCTCAAAACACTTCATAACTACTGAAGTCAAAGCAATTGGACGGTAGTCATTATTTTCCTTACAGCATGCTTTTTTGGGAACAGGAATAATGATCTAGTTTTTCCAGGTGGGAGGAACAGCATGTAAGTCCAGAGACTTCTGGTAGATAGGACACCAGGCCTCAGCCAGCTCTTCACTGCATGATTTCAGCAGAAACCCAGAAATGCCATCTGGTCCAGTGGCCTTCCTGGGGCAGGTGCATGAGAACAGGCTCTGTACTACATGCTGGTCAATGGTGATTTTTGGATAGTTCGATGCAGGTAATGTATCTAGAGCCACTTTTTGCTCCTGCGAGAAGTCAGCTATTTCAAACCTCACATAAAAGTTGTTTAATTCATTGGCCTTCTCACCCTCATTTAAAACACTAAGACACTTTTTAGCTGGAGCCATGTTGGTCATAAATTTCATGGAGTCCCATAGTTTTTTGGTGTTCATAGAAGAGCAATGGGTTTCAAATTTCTCCTTCTCCTTCCTCCTTAATTTGTGGTTGAGTTCTTTCTGAATATTCCTCATAGCCACAAGATCCCCACTCTTAAATGCTATTTTTTTCTGAACTATGCACTTTTTAATTTCCTTGGAAATATAGGGTTTATTGTGTAGAGGGGAGGGGGAGGGAGAAAGACAGAAAGCAGTGGTCAGACACATGTAGAGGAGATACCATAATGTTGGGTGATGCGCAGTTCCTAGTGAATATCAGGTGCAGTTGGTTACTGGCCTTGTGGGTGGATGGGGATTCAGCCAGGGTGAAGTCGAACACTGAAGCAGGGGGAGGAATGCAAGGTCTCCAGCGGCAGGTTCTGACTCCCGTTGGTACGAGTCCTTTGGCTGTGATTTATTCTCTTTGCTTCCTTATAAAAGTTCCGGTTATGTTCCCCAGACCATTCATTTCGGTCTGGTTGTCTGCATTCCTGGTGGGAATAATAATCACCACGCCCTCCCCGGTCACCCTTTTGGTGCCTGTCACTATGCCCCTGGGGCTTGTTTTTCCAGCCTCTCCACTCCCATGACTCAGGCTGGTGGCGCACGGAATCATTTAGTGGTGTTGGCACCACTTGGGACTTAGCCATGGGGATCTCAGAGCCTTCAAGTGCTAGGTAGGCACTTGGACTCTGCATGTTAAGGACCCTTGAGTCCTCCTCCTTCTTGACGGACAACCATCTCCCAGGCAACCTGCACAGTTTTGCAAATTTCACGCATCGAGGAGCTGTCTTTTCAGGTCAACAACGTGACATGGGTCCGGACACTGGGGTGCAGGTTATGCAAGAACATAGCAATTTAAATGCTCGCTCTTCTTCTAATTCTGGCCAATTTCTGCCCTGGAAAAATGCTTGTCTTAAACGTTTATAATATTCCAGAGGGTTTTCAGATCGGCTGTGCTTAATCTGAATTGCCGAGATAGTTGCAGAGGTTTCATCTGCAAATGGGGAGTATTCCTCTATGAGGGCTCGGCAGAGCTGCTTATAGCTGTCTCGGATAGCCGAGGTCTATCCTTCTATGAAAGCGTGAACTGATCTGGCATGGATGTTTTCCAGATCAGCTTGGTTTTCTCACGTGAAGTTACGTGAGGTAAATCTGTCAGGCTATAATCTACCTCTCTCAGGTAGTCCTCAACATTATTGTCCTTCTTTTCAGGGTCGAAACGCTCAATATCCTTAGCTAATGCGCCAAGTTGTTTCCAATGAGGGCCGTTCCCCTGTTGAGGCATTTGCCTACGTGAATGGGAGGGTAGGCGGTCGCTCTCCGACCAGCCTGACTCTCCCTCTGACTGTGAAGTAACAGTAGTCTCGTGTGTTTCATGCCGTCTACGCCTTGGGGGCGATGGTGAATACTCTACTCGAGGCTTATGAAGTGAGGCCTCAGTCTCCCTCCTGGGTGGAGGAGCGGAATCGTAGTCACTCTCCCACTCTCTCACCTCATATTGGAATAAGAAATAAGAGGCTCATAATAGTGCTCATGGGGAACACTATCAAATTCCTCTTGGTATGAAGGCGTGAAATGCACTTCATGCTCTTGACGAGGGTGATGAGTCTCACCTTTCCCCTTTCCTTTGCGAAGGACAGGGGGAAATCGTTCCTGATGAGAGCTGCGCGGGAGGCGCTCAGCGGAATGTCTCTTCGGCATAGCCGACTGGGTAGATTCTACCCTTGAGGAACGAGGCTCATACTCATAATACTCAGTTTCTTCCTCAGAAGTTGAGTATTCTCCAGACTCCGACTAATAAGTGGGGCGGGAGCTGGAAGCACAATAATGTTGAGAACTCTTTATGTGGCGGAGGTTCAGGGTTAAAAACTAGCTTGGGACGTGTGTCTGAGTTTTCTGATCCAACTGACAGATGTAGGCCCCGGGAAGGGCCTTTGTTTTTGTCAGTGTGGTCAGAGGTGCCAAGTCTAACAGTCAGGAGCTCCTGTACTTTCATACGGGAGATCTCACTTTCCCTCCAAACTCGGGTAGATGTTTTCATACTCTGAGACTTTGGCTCAACATCTGCTAACCTCAGCGAGCATTCACCGAGGGCCTCAGTAGCTAGAGTGAGTTGCTGCTGGAGACCCTCCACCTATCCTTGCTCTGACTCAACACTATTTTCTTCATGTAAAGCCTCTAGCTCTATACTAGTCTGCCTGTGGTAAAATAAAAACAACCTACCAACAGTTTCTTGAACTGTCAGGCTGGCCCTGGATGGATCTTGGACCTGTTGAACTAAGCGGCTCACTTCCACCTCACACTCCTCAGCCGTATGTAGGTTAAGGTCTTGCACCTCATCTTCAGACAGTTGAAGCATCCGCGCAACAAATTCAGAGATAGATATCTGCTCTAAGGGTGAGTGAGTGCCCTCCCTGGCGGAAAGTATGTGAGGAAGAGAAACTCATCTCTGAACCTATTTAGCTACTTAGCTTAGAGGAAGTCGGGCACAGAATGGGCACAATACCTTACACGGTGATTGTGGTACTGGGCTTGTGATATCTAATGCACAGAGCCAGATGAGAGCAACAACAGTGTTGAATGAATGCTAGGTTAAGTACAACTGAAGTACACGGGTAGTACACAGTGTTGTAGCCGGGGTGCTTTACGGCTAGTAGCACTCACAATAGAATTGCAACAGCAAACACAAGGTATACCGACACTATTACTTTCAATCAAAGCAGGCAGCTTGATTAAAGCAGCACTGAATCACCACAATATTCCGGTGCCTCTGCAAATCTGTGAACAAATTGTATGCTCTAGAGTGGACAAAGTGTAGTCAATTTTACCTTTTTTTGACATTTTTATTAATTAAAATAAAAAGAAATAAAAAAAAAAGAAATCAATGACTTAATTTCTTTTTAAACAATAGCCTAAAATGGCAGGAGATAATAGTAATTATGAATTAATTTGAATTAATTAATCAAACTATTACTAATTTGTACATCCTACAGACACTAGGTATCTTGCTTTGAACGTGGATCGATCCGACTTCAGCCAAATTGTAACAACAAATGTATGAAAATTCAAATTAAAAGTAATATCACCTAAATTAAATCATTAATTAATTTACTAAGCAACAAATATTGCAGCAACGATAGTTTGAACTGAGTAACGACTATCACCACAATGCAATCGTGTGCGTGCACAATCAGGCCTTGAAATGGTTCAAGTGGCTCCACCTGGTGGCGTCCTGTGGTTACTTAATTCTGAGGAATTTAGTCCAGGATTATGTTGTTAATACTGTATTGCGCAAATGTTAATAGAAGCCAACCATTCTATATCCTCACGCGGGGCGCCAGAATGTAGGTGCGGTGCGAATAACTTTAGTAAGTAATCAGTCTCATTGAATTACTTTAACACTATAGTTATTATAAATAATTCAAGTGTTAATTTACTAAATTATTGTATTACTATCTAGCAATACATTAACCCAATCTATTTAGTAATTCATTTGTTTAGGTATCTGAAGGTATTCGTTCTTTATATAGAATAGGATGGCTTCACTTAAATTTGACACATCAAACAACAACTGGTATAAACATAGATTATTTATTAATGGGTAAAAACAGGGAGTGAACACAATTGATTATAGTAACACCACATGTTGTGGAACATTGGTGGAAACAATGGGGAAACGCATGTGGGAAAGGAAGGAGCAAACGGGGAAGATAGAGGAATGTATGGAATGTAGTTGCAACCGCGTGGGGGTTGCCGGAAGAGGGTTAAAATGGAGGAAGAATTGAAACAGGCCTTAACACCCACGTGGCCAGAATGTGGCCTGAACGTGAGATTTTGAAGTTAGTCCTAAGTGTTCGACGATTGGTTAAATGTACATTAAAGAAACAGAGAGAGAGCGGACCACAATTAATTTACGGCTGATAAGAGAGGGAAGAGGCTCCTAGCGAGTATGCGCCTCCTATCTAATAAAGGCCACAGTTTGGCTAGCAAATACAACAGAGTTTCCGGGAAAATACAGAATAACTCTATGCATGTACCGGAACAGAAAGCACACAACATAAAACGGTCTATACATAGACAGATGGCTATATATATAACTGTGCCTAGATGCTACAATCTTACTTGAGGTTTACTATCTTGAGATAGTAAATGTTGCAGTCCTGTCGAGGAGGCGTGTGCGTTCCTCAGTCCTTTGTCCAAAAGGGGGTTTCCTCGCAGCACGGAACGCAGGCTTGGAACGGTGTAAACGCGATGTCCAGGTCCGTTTTTGGCTGATGCGCTTCTCTGGATTTTCTCCCAGGAAAGATGTCATCAATGTAGGGGAATTAGAAGAGAACCGGTCGTGTTCATCCGCTGATTAAGCTACTTTATTTAGGTAGCCTCCAATGCTGCTTTGTTGGGAACTTGCAAGTAAATTAGATAATCTTTTCGAATCATAAATATTTCTATACTAGACCGTGATCGTACTTTTGAAATATTTACTTTTACAAAGTTGCTGCAGTAACTGGATATCTCTATGTGCGTACAGTGCGAGACCATTGGCGAGAGAGAGAGAGGTATCATGTGTCCATGGGTTTTATACGTGATAATCCCATTGCGTATTTCCGTTGCTTACAGTACCGACCTACAGTAGTTTGAATAGTGACATTGTGGGGCAGAGCTTGGTGAAGTCATCGGAATTTCCAACAATATCCTGTGGGTGTTGTAGTTATTTTGGAGGAAGCTGTAACACGTTGTCCCAACACCACTCTACTTCTTCTTCCAGTGTGACTGAGAGGGTCTCCCTCTTCTCAAAACTCAGACCACTATTCACCCCCAATATACCGGTGGTTGTGGGGGGGATTTCAGCTGTACCCTTAGGGACAAGGACTGCAGCAGACTAAGGAGTAACCGGTCCAGCAGGAAGCTGTGGTCCATCATAGAGAATTTCTCGCTCCACAAGACCGGAGGCACCTCTGCTCCCCAATTCACATGGGTGAGTTCCTCTGGTGCTGCATTCTCCAGAATGTATATGATCCTGCTCTCTCCAGGCTTGAGAGTGTGCTCCAGCGGAGCAGTGCACTTCTTAGACCTCCACAGGGTTACCGTGTCCTTGGACTGGGAGAAGACCATACTGATGGGTAGGGGTCATTTGATGATGAATACCAGCCATCTCCAGAAGCCTCTCTTTCTCAAGATGATACCTGGAGTGGTTCACATTAAAACATCCTTTTGACTCCATAATAGAGTGGTGGGAGATGGTGAAAGAATGGGTGCAGGGCTACTTCCGGGCAGTCGGTCAGAGGAAGGCAAAGGAAAGGAGAGCAGCATATAACCATCATAGCGCTGCCCTCCAAAGACTGAGCCTCCTCCAGGTACGAGGACTGGAGGTTGGCGCAGAGGTAACCCAGGTGAAGCAGCGCCTCTGCACCCTCTGTTGGGAGGAGCGGAAAAAATGCACCTTCCACTCCTTGTGTAGATTGAGGAGCTTACCCGGGCCATGCGCTCCCTCAATCTACACAAGTCTCCGGGTCCTTTTGGAATCCCAGCCAAGTTCTATCAGGCCTTCCGGGATCTCCTGAAGGAGGACTTAGCAGACGTTTTCAGGGTGGCTTTCAGGGAGGGGCGGCTGGGTGACTCACTGTGACAGAGCTCAGTAGCTCCTGTCCCAAAGAAGGGGGACCTGAAGGACATCTGGAGCTGGCGACTAATCAACCTCTATGACTTTAAGATCATGGCTAAGTCACTGATAAGGAGGTTCCAACACCTGTTGCCATCGGTGATCGGCCGACCTGTAGTGTTCCTGGGAAGTCCATTAACAACAATCTTCTCCTCATGAGGGATATCATCATACACTCCGGGGAGCGTAGGTCCCCCCGAGGCCTTCTCAGTTTAGATCAGGAGAAGTCTTTTGACAGGGTTAACCATGTGTGCCTGGAGAGGTTGCTGGAGAGATTCAACCTCCCCGGCCATCTCTTGCACTGGACAAAGATGTTTTGGAAGACATCTTGGGCAGAGTGGTGGTTAAAAAACACCTCTCTGCCCCGTTTGCCATCAGGTTCGGCATCAGGCAGGGATGCCCTCTAGCACCCTTCCTGTACATCATCTACCTTGAGCTATTTCTTCAGACCAGCTGACTGAATGACAATATCCAGGGCTACCCACTGCCAAGTGGCTGTGGGGAGCAGCTCGGGGTGATGGCGTACATGGATAACATCACCATCGTCGATACGGATAGTCGCTCCATCACCACTGCTACCAAGGAGGTGGAGGACTTATGTGTGGGCAAGAGTGAGCTATTCCTGTCACAGTCATGGAGTGAGTCACTAACCTGTCCTTTCCCTATTTGCACAGGAAACACTAAGCTCCTTTGTGTCACCTTCCAAGCTGATGGGAGGGGGAGCTGGAGCTGGAAGGAGGCCCTCCGCCACGTCCAGAAGAAAATCGGGAGCTGGAGCGCACGGCCCCTCACAATGACAAGATCCTGGTCCTGAACACAATAGTCCTCCCCAGCCTGCTCTATATTGGTGGTGTGTTTCCCCTGGACAAGGCCACTAGCAAACTCATTGCTAGAATGGCTTTTCCTTTTGTCTGGGGAGTAATATGGAGAGGCAGAGGAGGACAACTCTAATGAAGTAGGAAGAGAAAGGGGGCAGGGGCGTAGACATCGCTAACATTATCTTAGCAGTCTGACCGCACTGGTCCAGAACACCCAAAGGGGGGAGTCAGAATTTCGCCTTCAGGACGAGATTGTCCAGGGCTGGGCTGCCCTCTTGGACATACAAAAATATCATGTCATTTTTAAGATCGGAAGAGACTATGATGCTGCCCAGGGGCATCTTGACCCTGACCCCGCAATCAATTTGTAAAAATTTCATCCATAAAACATTAAATAACAAACCGGAAAATATAGTATAGATGTCTGCTCATGGTTGTCTCTCCACCAGGTCATTCATGTTTATATGGCACTTAGCCCTTACTGAGAAGTAATGGATGCATTGACTCAGAAGTTGAATACCACCTGTTCTGGGAGTGCTCCGTAGTTAGACGAGTCTGGGACCTTGTTGTTTCCTCTGTCTCCCCTAACAGACCCTTGCTGATATCCTTCCTGATAGCTGAGGCCATTCTGTATGGCCCACCTGAGGGATGTAAGACCCCAGAAGTCATCAACACCATCAAGCAGGTCCTGTGGGAGAAGAGAAACATCAAGGTCTACCAGAAACAATCAGTGGACTTAGTCACTCTCAGGACAAGGAATCAAAACCTCCTAGATAACCTATTGTCAGACTCTTTAAAGTACGAGAGACGGGTGGGGGGTGAAATTGGGTGTGAGCCACTGGAAAGAACTGGTCATATAGCTCTCCCCCCAGAGAAGGAACGCTTTGAGTTGCCAAGAGCCTGAGCACAGAACCCTTCCTTTTATTTCTGCTTAAAAAAAAAAAACTTTTTAGAATTTTCCTTACTGAGCATAAGCTCACTATGTATAAGAATGTCTCTGTGTGGACCAGAGT
This sequence comes from Aldrovandia affinis, assembly GCA_029706075.1. NCBI lineage: Eukaryota > Metazoa > Chordata > Actinopteri > Notacanthiformes > Halosauridae > Aldrovandia > Aldrovandia affinis. The sequence continues at coordinate 3,066,660 of JAINUG010000047.1, forward strand.
TACAGTTGACAGCTTAGCTGGTTCCGTCTCGGAGGAGGTGGTTCATCGCCTTTGTCACTGCCGGTCCCATAGCTGCGGTGGCATGCTCATAGTATGATGGGGGGATAGTTGACATAGAAAGGGGGTACAATTTGCTACTAAATTTAGAGAAAATGGGGAAAATATCTGAAACAAACTTTGGTGTAAAGGCACCACCCAGAATTTATTTTTGGATATTGTGGCAGCCGCACGGAGGCATGCCGAGGGGCGGTGATTGAGGGGCGGTACGTGGTGTCCCGCTGGCTCCACCCCCGGACCTTAATGGGAAGTCCAGGGCGGATGGAGCACACCAGTCCCAAATTAAAAGAGATAAAAGCGCAAAGTACCTGGCGCAAAGTAACGAATTAGGGAAACGCGTTGGTGAGTGGAGGATTACTAGAGAAAGCATTTATTTTGATTGACTACCTGGCTTGATTTTTGGACTGTTTTTGGATAACCCCCTGTGTGTACCAACTTTTTGGATTTACTGAGGAACTACCTGGCTTTACGACTTTTGGAAACGGACAACGACCACGATTACGGATTACGGACTTTCCCCCCTACCCTTTTTGTGTTGATTCCCTTGAATAAAAGTATATTCCGATTTATATCGTTGTATGGTAATTTTATTATTATTCATCGGCTGCGTTGTACACCAACACCCCTGATCCTGCCACAATATTTTATGAATTTCTTTGGCAAGGTGACTGTTGGCTCATAAAACCCATCTTTTTGGTGACCAAAAAGTAGCAATGTTTAAATAATCTGGTTCTGTTTCATATTACTGTTTGTTTTAAGTGAACAATCAGGGTTGTATGACCTACTCATCATTAAAACAGTTTTACTCAAACAATTTATAGTTTGGTCCTAAATTTGCTTATAGATGTTTTAGTTTGCTCCTAGGTTTTTTCAATTTACGAGTAATTTGCTAGCATAGAGCCCTGGCACGTTTATAGTGGGCCACATTTGTCCCCCAGTCCGCCAGTTGAATAACCCTGCTGTAAGCGCTTTTCTAATGAAATATAATCATATAAAGTCAGAAATTCAAAACTTTAAAAATCCACAAAATAAAGTGAACCAAACACTGAATCAAACCTTTTGTATAATATATTCAATTTAGTATTTAGTATTCAATTTAGGAGGATCAAAATTGACATTAAATTAGGTTTCACAGAGGGCCTGATGGGAATTTAAGTCCACAGCTAGTCATTAAGGAACTCCATTACTCTAACTGGGGACTTCGTTTCCCACCAGCACCATAGCAAAACTTGACTTTATGATTTCCTATTGATCTCACCCCAGGAGCTTGTCATTGCTGGAGGTTCTGGTCCATTGTTTCAGGCACTGGCCTTGACCTTTTTAATCTCAATTAAGTGTTCTTCAACAGGTGATATTTTACAGATGAGCGAACTTCAATCCCATCAATCGTATTCAGTTGGCTAGCTCCTATCAGAGCTGATCTAAGGACGGCACATTATGATTGTGTGGAGCCTAGCCCTATGCCACCGAGAACTTCAAAAAGCTATTTCTGCTTATTTTGCGCTACTCTTAAATAAAGCGTTATAACTTTGCAATAAAACACTGCAGAGACATGGTTGATGGCAGGAAGGGCACAAGTGTACCATCAAGACCCACATTTCAAAACCTATGAAATATGTGAGAATATATTCATGGTATACACTTAAAGTACATGAAAAAAACATAGTTTCTTACTTCACTTTTAATTACAACAAATTATACATCAGCCAGGGGTATGAATTGTTAGTTCATCCCCAAAACGTATACCACATGTGCAGCAAATTTGGCGCAGATTTACAGTATTAAATCTATATATATTGTGGTGTCCCTTGGGATTGAGCGACACTCACGGACCTCTGCAGAGGGCTTAGGCGGTTAAATAACCCAGAGGAGGCAGTAATATAAACAAAACAATTTATTAGACGAATCTTGACAAAACACAAAAAAAAAAGGTGGGGTCTTCAAGGGAATTCACAACACGAAGTCCACAATTCTTAGCTTTGTCGATGTCCGTAATCCAAGTCCAAACCCAGGTCAGTTCCTCACACAGTCCAAGTCGGTACACAGGGTCCTCAAAACAATCCAATTCCAAACACAATAAGCAATCCAAAACATGTCTCTCTTCACACTCCAAACCACTCCAAACCACTCCAAACCACTCCAAACCACTCCAAACCACTCCAAACCACTCCCCACAACCACCAACCTACACCTTCTCCCAGTGTAACACAAACAAGTCCTTTAAATAGGCCTTGAAATTGCCTTCAGCTGTCCGTAGTTCTCCGGCTTTAGCTGTGGGACTGCAGGCTGCTGGGAAATGCAGTCTTTCCCTCTCCAGTGGCTCCCAAGAATGAAAGAGGCAGGCCACCATTTCTTCATCCTGCCCCTTGGGATGCCACAATATATATATATAAAAATAATAAATTCAAATTCTATAAGGCCTGGAATGCTTTCTGTGTGTTTTGCATTAACTCCTGTCAGTTTCTTTAAGACTCTTTATATGCGTTGTTTATTCTGTTCTCAGTTCAGCTGTGCTGCTTCAATTGTTCCCTCTTTCCATATAGGGAAATGCCACCTGAGGCTCCCTGGCAGTAAAGAATGGAATCTCGCCAGACAGATTTTCTTGACATGATCGTGCATGTTACTGTGGCTGTGTTTGGAACCGCCTACGTAAGGCGTGTTTCCACCAAAAATTGCCAGGAACTTATAGTCGCAGGAACTATTTTCAAGGAATTAAAAGGTTCCTTCAATCCATTACGTCTGCGTTTCCACAGGGGTCTAAAGAACCGCGAAGATTAGGCTAATTAGTCCACTGACGCATGTTATTATTCTTCTTGTACGCCAATGAATGACAATTTAAGTTTTTCAATTTAAGTTATTTCACTAAATCTTTATTCGAAAATTTCACAAAATACATTTTTTGATTCAGTACGCCTTAGGCGATTTAACTAGGGTGGTCTTATGCCTTAATTAATTTAATACAAAATTTAAAGATCGCACATTTTTACATTTTATTTAATTTGGTTGCATTTTTAAAAACCTGCCTCCCAGAAAGGCATATGTCGTATACTTTCTTTTTAGTTTGCTCCATTGATTTATAGATAGATTTTCTGTAGATTTTTCCAACTGCTTTGCTAATGGCAATTTTTAAAAATGGCGGTTGAAACAGAACACAGCGAGTCTTTTACCATACTCGACCAATCAGAAATGTTCAGCGCTGCAAGCCCCACCACCAAAAGTTCTGTAACATCGAAAAGACCTACCTCTTGACTAGGAACATTTTGGGGGGTAAATAAGTTCCTGGGAAAAGTTCCTGCGTTGGAAACGCGCCTTTAGATACTGTGTACTGCATTCTGGATGAGATGACTGAAACTGAGAAGGAGCTTCACTAGATGATCCACAAACTACAGTTGGAGATGAGCACCAGCAAGACATCTGCTAATTCAATTAATATTCTTCATGAAGAGCTGAAGGTGAGCTGAGTTCTAATAGGCAGTTTGGCCAGCTGATTAACATCAATGACCTCTGACACTGTGGTATAGATACGTCTGACTCAAAACTACATACATACTTGGAACGGAATATGGAATCTGTGGGTTGAAATATCCAACTTCTGTCCATGCAACTATTTATGTATTTCTATAATTCATAAGGTAAATGTTATAGTTTCATATCTGGAAAAAGGAGTCATTCAGCCAGATTCAGGAGGAGGCTACTTTCAAGGCTGAGGAATATTCAATAACAATAAAAGCTGAATGAATGAGAAACCTTGTTCAAAGAAGAGCTGGCAATGATTACAAATATCTGCTAGAAGAAGGAGGAGAGGCTGGTAGCCATGACTGTGAAGTGTGACCTGAAAGAGGAGAAAATCACAGCCATGGCCGTGAAGAAGCTGGAAGCTATGGCAACCAAGATCAAGAGGAAGGAGTAGGAGCTGGAGGCCATGTTGGAGCTTTGTGAGATCAATGAACAGAAGCTGGCAGCCATTATACAATTGTGCTAAGAGAAGGAGGCTACTCTGCAGCAGTAAGTATCAATGCTATCGAGGGCCAGGTGGATTTAAATAACGTAAATAAGGCAACAGGTGCCGGACTCAGCTTTAGGAAGGATGGTGGCTAAATGCTAAATGCTAAAAATGCAATATTTTTCTGTGATTACATCAAGCTATTACATCAGATGAAATGTGTGCTTATGAATAAGCAGGGGAAGGCTGAAGCTGGGCAGGGGAAGGCTGAAATTTGTGTGCTTTCGAATTTTCAAGAAAATGGCGCAGGAGGCCCAGCAGCTTCAAATGTAGGAATATGAAAAAAACTATCTTTGTACTGAAGAGGGACATGGAGAGAAAGGAAAATGCCCTCATGGTCCTGGTGATGCAATATAACCCATGCACTCTGCATTAGATTAACCTCTGCCCAGCAGTTTCCTGTTTGGTATTTAGTACATTGTCCCAAAGGTTTTAAAACATTTTAAGCTTCTTTTTGTACTATTCCTTACTTATTAACCATATTTTATGAGTGCAGTATCTGTCAAATCTGGCAAACATTTGTGAAATTATGGCTGTGATCAGAACAAATGGACTGGTCTTTGTGGTCAGTGCACACAGACCACTACTTTGTAATGTCTGCAGCATGTGTATGTCTCGTGTTGCTCAGTTAGAATTCCTTATCGGAATGCCACTTGTCAGATCTTAGTGTTGACTGTTACTGGTTTCTCCCCCAGGTGGAATTCCACAATAAGGGAGGGACTGAGCATTTTAGCTACCATCATGACTACAAAAAGGACATCAAATGCTGTAATCAAGAACAAAGTTGCAATAGAAATAGTCAATTAAATAAATACTCAAATGCTTTATTGGAGAAAAGATATGATAGGTTTGAGTGACGCAGGCATATAAGGGTGGAATTCGGCACTTACCGCCCAATGGCATCTACTGACCAGTGACATGACAACCAATGATTCAGCAAGACACAGGTGAGGAAGCTCTACCAGAATTAAACCAGCACAGTTAGCCAGTGCACTGAATAGGAATTCAGAATGGCAAAGCAGTACACTTGGGTCAGTGCTAATATGGTATGTGAATTCAGAGCAGCAAAGCAGAACTGAGGTAATATAGCACTAATACAGCACATTTAGCCAGAGTTAATTCATAATGCCAATAAAGGGCTCTTCCAGAAATATAGTACAGCATGCTAATACAAAGCGTCAATACAAATACAGCACATTTGAGCCATTGCCATGCCTCATTTTTTTCCTCCTGTAATTTCAAAGTTTAATAATGGCTTGTAATGGTTTGTCCCAGTGGTTAAAACAAGTAATTGAATCTTGTCATTGATCCTTATTAGCACATCATTATTATTATTAGTACACATCAGAGAGTGTTCTTTGTGTACTCCATACATATACATATTGTGGCAGCCTAAGGGGTGGCCCAAGGAAATGGCTGCCTGGCCCGTCAATGCATTGGAGCCACTGGAGAGGAAAACAACTTCATTTCCCAGCAGCCCGCAGCCCATACCTGAACGGAGTCAAGCCATTGGGACTAACGAACAGGCGAAAGCCATTTTGAGGCCTATTTAAAGGACTCGTTCCCATTACACCGAGAAGGAGTAGGAAAGTGTTTGTGAATGTGAAGAGAGAGAACCGTGAAGTCTGTTGACCAGCCGGGATTTAGAAAGAGAGAGTTTGAAAGTGAGTTGGATTGTTTATTGTGTTTTGACCTGGATTGTTTGAGGACCCCCCTTTGTGTACCGACTACTGGACTGGATTACGGAACTGACCTGACATTGGATTTTGGATAACGACGACGAGTAGGATTAGGTTGGATCCCCCGAATACCTCGCCCTTTGTTTTGTGTGTTTGTCAAGGGTATTTGTTTAATAAATTGTTTTGTTTAGAATACTGCCTCCTCCGGGTTATTTACCCTGCCTACGCCCTCTGCAAAGGTTTGTGAGTGTCGCCCAACCCCTAGGGACACAATATATTTATGTACACATAAACTATGCAGGAGAATCCGGTAAGAAGGACACCAATGAGGCTTTTAATATAGACAAAATGCTCACCCCCCCCCACCTCCTTATCATGTTACGCATTCCCTCCTTTTGGCAGCATGGCTGTGGCAGTGAAACGGGAGGGGTGGAGCTGAACAGACTGATAGAAGAGGTTGGGGACAGGGAGGGTGGCATAGACCGCCACCACACCAGAGGGAGTGGATGCAGCATTGCGACTGCTGAAGTCTTCATTTTTTTAATAACCCCAGGGTCCCAAGAACCCTGTTCACGCCAGGGTCATCTGTGGCCAGGAGACCTGCAAGGGACACCTATATATCCTCATCTATAATACTCAATGGCCACACAAATACATTGTCCCATGCCACATGACAAATCCCCAGCTGTGAGCAGAGCAGCCGATGGTAAGAAGTGGCAGAGGAGTCAAATCAAATCAAATCGAATTTATTTGTATAGCGCTTTTCACAATAGAATTGTCACAAAACACTTAACAGAGGGGGAACCCAGGCCTTGACCCCCCCAAAAAGCACTAAAGGCAACAATGGCAAGGAAAACTCCTTGGTAGGGAGAAACCTTGGGAGGAACCAGACCAGGAACTGCACAGGATGTTGTCATGGTCAGTGGGGGTGAGAAAGGTGAAAGGGGGGGGCGGAGAGGGCTCCAGGAACTGGGGTTGGTCGCAGGATCTGAGGGCTTGGGGGCAGGTGCCCCGAGTCAGAGGCCGAGGCAGAGAAGAGAACATGCAGTCAGAAAAAAAAGCAATGCTATAGCCAGTAGCATTATGTAAGAGCAGGGGAGCACAAGCATAGGAAATATACAGATAGCCTCAACAGGTGTAAACTATGGCAGCATACCTATTAGGAGAGGGACAGAGAAAACACGCAGCCATGAGAGAGTTCCAAACAATCCACACCTGATCAAGGATAACCAGCATAACAGTGGTGGTAACACATTGAGGAGGTGACAGTATGGAAAGTTTCTCACTCCATAAGACACTAGGGCACGACCTTCTCCATCTCTCCACCTAGACTATGTTTGGCAGTAGGCTAGGCTGAAAAGATATGTTTTTAATCTACACTTAAAAATTGAAACTGTGTCCTAATCTCTAACATACCTTGGTAAACCGTTCCACAACAGAGGAGCTCTAAAAGAGAAGGCTCTACCACCAGCTGTGCTTTTCAAAATTCTAGGGAGTAATAGATGGCCGGCTTCTTGTGAACGAAGCAGTCGTGTCGGCTTATAGGGGGCAATCATTTCGGTCAGATATAAAGGTGCAAGTCCGTTCACTGCTTTAAAAGTTAGCAACAGTACTTTATAATCAGCCCGATATTTAATAGGAAGCCAATGTAGTGATGCTAACACAGGAGTAATGTGCTCATACTTCTTGGATCTAGTCAAAATACGTGCCGCTGTATTCTGTACTAGTTGAAGACTCTTTAGAGAGCTACTAGAGGAGCCGGATAATAAGGCATTATAATAGTCTAGCCTCGATGCGACAAAAGCATGCAAAGGTTTTTGCATCCTCTAATGACAGAATGTGCCGAATTTGAGCTATGTTTCTTAGGTGAAAGAAAGCTACTCTGGAAGTGTTTTTAATATGAGTGTCAAATGTAAGGTCCTGGGCCCGTATTCACAAATAATTTTATCTTACCACTAGGAGTACTTCTAAATCGCACTAAAACCTTTTAGTTAGGAGTCCCACCTTAAAACCTATTCACAAAGCTCCTAAGTCAAACTCTTACTAAGGAATTCCTAGAATTGTGAAACTAAGAGTGAGGGCGGGGTTGACGTCGTTGCTAGGGATGACATTGTTTCTCATGAACGAGCTTACTCAGAATGCCCACAGTGATTGGCTGATATAGGAGATGGGTCATCATAGAGAAATACCGTATTGACCCGAATATAAGACAGGGTTTTTTTCCTAGAAAAAAGTCTGAAAAAGTCGCATCGTCTTATATTCGGGTCAATATGGTAGTTTTTCTGCCGCTGTTTTTACAGTAACAATTCCCTAAATCTCGATGCAGAGTTACAGTGAAGAGATAGAGAACCATGTATGTTTTGGTTTGCTTTGTTTTTCATACTAAATGCCTTTCTGGGAGGCATGTTTTTTAAAATGCGACCGAATTAAATAGAATTGAAACATTAGCGATCTTTTATTTTTTTATTAAATTAATTCAGGCATAAGACCACCCTAGTTACATCGCCTAAGGCATACTGAATCTAAAAATGTATTTTGTTAAATTTTCAAATAAAGATTTTGTGAAATAACTTACATTGAAAAACTGAAATTATCATTCATTGAAACGCGCCTTTGGTCCGTTATTATTTTTTTGCTGATCCGAAAAATGATCCGATGCACCCCTATTATATTCTAATAAAGATTCTAAAATACAAATGTAGGCTACGTGTCACTGATTTAACATGAAACCAAGAATAGGCTCCTGACTAGTCAATTGGTTACATGTCTGCATCTCGTAAACAATCTGAGGGTATCTATATATAATATATATAATATTATATATATAATACCCTCGCGATTGAGGCGGTACCTTTTTATGAGCTCTATATCATTCAATATCTCCAGTGTTGACACGATTGCGACAACGATTGCCGGCCGCAGCAGATTTTCGGATCGCCGTGAGTAGGTCTTTAGCGACTTAGAAGTCCTCTTGGCTGCTTCTAACTTCTCCTGGACTTAGGAGCTGTTTATAGCTCTCAAACCCTTTGTGAAATACTCTTATCCCAAAAATGTAGGACTCCTAAATTTATGAGTGACACGCTCATTATTTTTGGGACTTGCTCCTAAATTCCGGAGTTACGACCAACTTTTACCCTTAAAATTCTTTGTGAATACGGGCCCTGATCAATAATAAAACCAAGGTTCGTGGGGTTCGCCAGTCTCCGGACCGGATCTTTATTTTCGTCTCTCTATCAGACGACAAGAGAGAGAAACGGCGGGAGAGCAGGTTAAATAAAACAAGCACAAAACAAGTCTTCACCCTATTCGCCACAAAGCTTTCGAGCAAAAACAATTAACTAAAATAACAAACTAAATTAAAGCCTGCCTCCTCCGAGGGGGGAATCCTCTTCCGGAGAAACACACAACAAACACAGACAATCAGCGGCTTTCCACACCGCTTTCATATATCATTTAACAAGTATCAACACTTAACGGGACAGGGTAGAACTCGACACATTGTCCCTACGCACACTCATCACACATACCAACAGGACACCGTGCCTCTTCAGTCCAGAGTTCCACTATAACCTCACCAGGCACACACGTATCTCAGTGACTTTTCAAGTGCTTCCCAAACCCATGCTGTTACGGTTCCTTGTATATGTGTGCAGGGCCCTACTGCTTTTTATCTTTCTGTGCAGGACAGTGCAGGTGGCGGGGCTTAATTGGTCGATTGGAGGACCAGAGCTATATAAGTCCGGACGGTGTAGGCGGTCACTCTCTCCAGTCCAGCCAAATGGATGTCACCACGTTTTTCCTTTATCAATGTTATCAATCAATCAATATTATTTTCATTAATTCATTCACATCTGTGATGACTTGATGAGCTTCATCCAGCATTCCCTGTCAAGCATTGCATTGCGAAGAGACGATCCGCACAGTCCTGTCTCCAGTTCGATGGATGATTTAAGGGTGATGTTAGGTCAACCTCTACGACGGGGAGAGTCTGGCATCCAAAGGAGGACACAACTGGCTGGCTCATTGTGCCGAAGGATATGTCCGGCTAGCCGAAGACAACGCTGTCTGATGACACTTGAGATGGAGGGGAGGGCACCATACAGGGCGCAGTTTGGAAGGTGGTCCTGCCAGGAAACATTCTGGACAGCACGCAACATCCGTGTGTAGGTACCATCGATGGACTTAGTGATCTTGCTGGTGAGGGCCCAAGACTCGTGGTTCTCTGTGGCTCAGTTGGTAGAGCACAGCGTTGGCAACGCTTAGGTTGTGGGTTCAATCCCCACTGGGGCCACATATACTGAAAATGTATGCATTCACTACTGTAAGTCACTTTGGATAAAAGCGTCTGCTAAATGGCGTATATTACTATATTAAGACTCACACCCATAGAGGAGAATGGACTCCACAGATGTTTTAAAGATGTTAATTTTGGAGCTTTTACGGATTGAAGATCCATAAAACATTCCTCAATGAGTGGAGAGCAGACCAAGCTTGAGCCTTCCTACGTTCAACATCGTGGGTCGAGTTTGTGTAGGAGCCCAGGTATTTGAAGTCATCAACTTTGTCGATCTTACTGCTATCAAGCACTATGATGTCGCCAGCGGTGGAGGGATTGAGGTGAATGTACTTAGTTTTTTTGCATTAAGAGAGAGACCAATGGACTTGCAGCAAGTTTCTACTTTGTGGAGGAGAGATTCTGCATCTCGAAGGGTGTCAGCAAGCAGAATAATGTCATCAGCATAATCTAGGTCAGAGAGGTGTTGAGCAGGATATCTACTACTTCTACAGCAAGTCAGAGTTAGACCATCAGTGTCATTTATTGCTATCCGCAGGGCGTAGTCCAAAACTATGATGAATAGATAGGGGGCAAGTGGACCCTGGAGAACGCCGGTGTTAATGAAAAATGAATCAGTTTCGCCTCCCGGAGTGAGAACAACTGCACTTGTGTCCTCATACATAATTTTGATGGCATTTACAATCTCCTCCGGAATTCCGTAAGCATTCAAAATTTTAAACATCGTGGGTCTGTTGATAGAATCGAATGCTTTGCGGAAGTCAATTAACCCCCTGAGGTCGATGGGATCGCCGACGATCCCAGCAGTAATAAAAGTATATTACTATTTCTAACGTTGCAAGATTTTATCATACACACGCGGCAAAAACATTGACAGAAACCTTAGAATCGTGACTTTCAGATTTGAGCACTGGCAAATAATATGAGATTTTTAAAATTAGGTTAATTAGACCAAAAGTAAACCTTGCCTTTTACTCTCTTTTTTACCTGGAAGTGCCATCCCCCTTCTATTGACATGGTAACTAGGTGCTAGTCTCGGGGAAGGGCGTGGGGCCATGTGTGAAATCGCAGCGTAAACAATGTCCCGACATTATATTCCATCTTGTCTGTGTTTACGGTTGTGATCTGCCAGCAACAGACGGTGTATGCTGATATTTATTTTATTTCCAAATATATGAATTCCGCGTCTTGTGACGATATACGGAAACAATCAGAATCATTGCGAACTACTGCGAATAATTAACAGGAGGATATTTAACCAGCTGGCATTCTCTGTTTCGGCGCTTGGACATTATCTAGCTTAGCTTGATAGTACCTATTGTGATTAATGTTTCTTGCCTCTCGAGAACTTGTTTGTTTGTGTGCTTGTTGTTGTTTAGATTCCCAGCGTTTAGTTTATACCAAGTTTTTGGATACGTTTTGGATTTACCTGTTTACTTTGCTTTGTTTGTTCCTGATTGTTAGTTTTGTTTTGTTTGTCTTTCCGTGTCTTCGCAGACACAGATTTTGCTTTCGTTTTCCTAAAGACGTTTAACGATCAATATTTAAACGGGCTACTTTTGATCATGTGCCTGTGTCCACTGCCAAACAGACTCTGGATGTTGGCAAATTGGCTTCTGTTGGTTGCAAGAAATGCGTACTCTGCAAGCTGTCGGGGAAACAGCAGTTTGTGACACTCCCTTGTGTCTACAGTTGACCAGAAACTGTTTAGAGAAGTGGCACCAAAGACCGTGAAAGAACAGATTGTCTCACCATGTTTTAATATGGATTTTTTTAAATAGTTTGTTTTCAATGAATCTTCCCAAATGAAAAAAAAGTCTTTTTTTCTGTCTTCTGCATGGCTCACTGACTATTGCTTACTCTGATGGCTTTTCTTTTTGTCTGACGGCCTTTGAGAGAGAGATGGCCCATCTGACAGATCTTACAGGTGTGGACAAGCCTCAGGTGTGGATCATGAATATTCATGAAATTAGCATATAGCCCTCCCACAGCCTGAAATAAATGTGACCAGTTCTGATAAAAACAGGTTTTTAGCTATTTAGATCTCAGATGTGCAAAACTATTTTCACACCCTTACATAACCAACCATAACGCATATTGGCAAAACAATTTGTCACTATAGTTTAGTGTGTGCTTTCACAACTTTTGTGACGGCAGAAAAATGCTTTTTATAACTTGTGTGTTTGTAGATCTATTTCCAAGCTGCATATGATACTGACCAAACTATTGATGGCATATAAATGTAGCTGTGATTGTCCTTCAATTAAAAATATCAAACACTTTGGAGTAAGTGTGTGTTAAATTGATGAAATTGAGATAAATATCAGACCAAGCCAAAATCACAAAACTTCTCTAAGCTTAGCACGGACCTCAGAGGGTTAAGATTATTGCAGCTTCTTTCTGATGATTTCGAATTTCCTCAATTATTCGTCTGAGAGCAAGGATTTGTGAAGAAGTAGATCTCAGAGGCCGAAAACCATTTTGGTTGGGGCGAAGGACCTTTTCCAACTCAGGACGAATACGATTCAGCAAAAGACGGTTGTAGATTTTTGCAGCTGTTTGAGTTAGACTGATTCCCCGATAGTTGTCTGGGATGGTCAGATCACCTTTTTTCGGAACTGGCACAATGCCGGAGATGCCCCATTCAGGCGGGCGATTTCCTTCCAAGGTTGTATTACAGAAGTGTGTAAGACACTTCTTCAGTTTGGGAAGCCTCCAAACTTCAATAGGGATGCTGTCCATACCAGGGGCCTTGCCAAGTTTCATTTGCGCGATAGCCGTATTGACCTCGGCTTGAGAAAATTTGCCGGTGGGAATATTAGAGTTGGTTTTAAAGATTGGGTCAATTGTACCTTGAACATTGGTATTATTACCGGAATTCAGAAGGTTTTCAAAATGAGACTTCCATGAGGCCATTCGATCTTCACCTTGGAAGAATACAGTGTTGGACCACTTACCAGAGAGCTGTTTAACTCATTTCCAGGCACATTGCAAGTCACTGGTGAATTCACGTTTGTCAAAAGTACTAAGTATGTTGTTGACTCTAATGCAGGGCTCCAGACTAACTTTTTTCACCACAGTCCCGGAACCGTCCCGAAATACAATTTTAACCGTCCCAAAGTGAATGTAAATTGTCCCAAAAATCGAGAATGTTGTTTCTTTATTTTGGTTTTGTCGTCTATAATTGTTATTGCCATAAAAAAACACCATTCAAATGATTAGGAAATAAATAATTGTATTTTTATTTGAAATAATTATTTCTCTTAACAATAGGCACATTAGATCAACAGGTAACAACATTCCATTCTAGAAGAAATTTTATTTTCCTTTTGGCCAGAGCTTTGTTTCTGTAGAGAAAGAGAAAATAAATGGATTTAGTCAAAAGGCTCCCAGGTGGAAAGATTTCACAAGAATCATTATGATTATTTATATATATAGTTAGTGTTAATGATGTCTTGTAGATTACTATGGATATTTGCAACTCTATTATTTTAAGGACTGATAGGATAGTTTATGAATGAATAAAACATGTAGTGAAAAGTACAGAAATCATCTGACATATCTAAGGGAGTCAAAGTGTCGAATTTCATGGATACTGTAAGGAATACGAGTGTGTTCATTCAGTCATATTTATTACAAACTGAAAATGTTCAACACTCACAATCAAATCAACTGCTCAACTGTTAGCTATTACTGCTGTGTAACGTTATGCCAAGTTGTAACTCATACTAACGTTGTGTCAGACAAAAACCTTTAATTTCTCCGAAACGCAGGTTCGCATTATCATTGTTTATTGTGTGTGTTCAAAGACGCTTGTAAAATACCTCTGTGGTGGACTGAACAAATGAACGGGCTGGCAGATTGCCGCCAGTCAATGCGGCCCCTAGCAACCGTGTAGCGCAGTGAAGTGTAGCATCAGTAGCCTGACGGATTTCTCCGCTTTTGTTTCGATAAATGTAACGTTAGGCCAATCAACTCGTCCTGCAATGGTAGTAGCTACTTTGTTGCAAAATGGTATACACAATGTATCTTGTGTCTTGTGCTTGAATTGAGACAACTGGCGAACTGATACAGTGCATGCCGTTTTGATGGCTCTGGTGACTGCCGTGCAGCCTACAGCAGTGGTGAAGCATTTGCCGGCCATGGCGTGAATCTAAAATTTAACTAATATCAACCAAAACATCACGGAATCAACCAATTAGTGTAATTAACTAAAATAATATACTGAAATAGCCTAAATGTAGCTTACACTTCGCTGGTTGCCTTGCTAATTATTGTGGGTGCTCGCACTCAGCACGGAGTTAGCGCTAACACCGTTTTTTCACACACGCCACACACACACAGGGCTAACGTTAGCTAGCAAGCAGCCCGCTATCTAGCTAGCAGCTGACTACTCTATACAGTTCCAATAGACTAACATTACACCTCTGTGATTTAAATGTGTCCTTACCTTAGACTCAGGGGTTGTACTAGGGTTGGATGCAGTTCCCTGTTGGTCAGTCTGTGTCTGTGTCTGTTCTCCATCTTCTTCTGCTGTGTTTATCCTCTTCAAATAGCGCAACATGTTTGCGAGTGCTCCCTTGACTGAGAGGATGGCCAGTACCGCGGGAACTTTTATTAAACATTCTGATATTTTTGCGGGTCTCGTGCAGTAGTCTCGTGCCACTGTCAACTAGTCGAGCACTCAGAAGACGCGCACCGTTTGCCAGTGACAGTGACATGCGCACTGAATGTCTGCTCAGTTGACATTTTCTAAGTGGAAAAAAAATCCTCTTCATCCCGACTGCGTCCCGGGGAGGATTTTTTGTTCGTCCCAAATACATATTTTATCGTCCCCGGGACGACGGGACGGTGTTAGTCTCGAGCCCTGCTCTAATGTCTTCTTGCTCGTCATACATGGCTCTGAGGTTGGACTGAGTAGCAGGGAGATCACCGATTGTGGAAGCTAGCACATTGATCCTAGCTAAGTTAACTGGGCTAGTGCACAGGGTTGGGAGGCAGTTTAGTTTGAGACAGAAGGATTGACTTCCCAATTTTCACACGTGTATCAATGAAGTTGCCGTAGGACTGGACGTCAGTGTCCATAGAGAACCACTCATCTGAAATATGGTCCTCAATTGCAGATGCAAGATTTTGATCCGTAGTCATGGCGGCCCAATTTAGCTTCAAGCGAGCAGATGGTTTTGCAGAACAAAGACTGAGCCTAACCTTAGCACAGACAATGCGGTGGTCAGAACCGATCGGATCAGAGGTGGAATATGCTTGGGAATCTTGGATGCTATTTCTCCATAGTTTACGACAAAGAATGAAGTCGATCTGTGATAGGAACTTATTAGGTGAGCAATGAGTCCAGAGTTTCTTTGACGATTTCTGAAACATTGTATTGGTGATAAGAAGGTTATTTTGGTTAACAAATTCAGTGAGAAACTGACCATTTCGGTTAGTAGCAGGGTGGTAGGAAAACTTCCTTGCTAGAATGGGCATTGAATCACCACCAATAAGAAGGAGGGCATGCTTTTGTTTTGCTAATGTTTGCTCATTTGTTTTGCATCCTAATTATTTTGTTATTAGTATACTGGTGTAATAAATCCCTTTTTTGCACCAAAAACTCACCTGATTTCCACTTTGTTCGGTCCACCCAACCCTGGATTGTAACAATGCACACAGAGACACTCAAACATTTCAGTCTGAGTTATCTTTTACCACAGATACACAGAGACCATGCCACTCATCACAGCGAGAATTCTCTGGCAACCAGCCCGAAGACACTCTCCACTCTTTCAGTGAGAGTTATCGGGCCGTTGTCCAAAAACACTCCACTGCCCTAGTGTGAGTTCTCTTCCAATCACACCGACGGACAGAGGAAGACACTCTTTCAGTACTCAGGGACAACAGGTGATTAAGTGAACCCAATCACAGAGATGAGGTGGAGACAGAGATGTGATGAAAAATGAAAATCTTTACTGAGGTTATAAAAGCTCTGATTAGTACAGACGTGATGGTAGGTAACACAAAAACTAAAACGGCTAACAAACAAAAGTGGAACAAACAAGGTTCCCAAAACATAGAGCTTGGAAACAGTAAACCAAAATAACACAAACACAAAAAGGGAAAACACAAAAGAGTCCTTGTAGGCATACAAAAGCTGGCAGTAACTCTGGGCAAGAGAACTCAAGACTGAGCACAGTTCACAGAAAACAGACAACTTAAATAATGAATGCAAACAAGACACAGGTGAAAACACTGAGTCGATAATCCACTCAAACAATCAAAACAATAAAACCATTAATCAATAATACAATAAGGCCATCAGGGAATAATCAAGTGTCCAATGCCGCCCTATGGCAGCAAACAGCAGGACGTGACGTCACACAACTATGATACAATTCCCACACAAATACATCTTCAGCTGATATTCACCTCCCAACTCAATGAACATTTTCTGACACTAACATGTAGCTGTATCATAGTGTTAGTGAATTTAAAACTTTGGTGGGTGATACCAGAAATCGATCCATTTCTACTGCCTCAAGCCATAGGCTATTTTCCTTAACCATGGATGAGATAAAATGTTGTATTTGAAGAAATCTATAGAATTTTATTTTGGTATATCGTATTCATCCTGAATCTGCTGAAAAGATTTTAAACCATATTTTGAAAAGAGGCTAGCAAAATTCAAAATTCCCTTCCCGAACCAGCCTGAGAGCCCTATGTTTTGGAGTTGAAGGGTGTTACGCACTGTGGTCGTGGCTGATTACCTGTTTGAAACCACGCCCAGGAGCCACATTCCAGGCATGCTGGACTGATTGGACTAAATTGTTTACTGATTTCCCTGTCTGTGAATGCTGCTAGCCCCTCCCACTCCCATAAGCTTATGAAGTGGACCAAACCCATCTTGTACTTTTCCATTTGTCTTGTTCCCGTCCGTGATTGTTGATGTCTGCATATTGTTTTTATGGTATATCAGCTTTTCTTTGTTTTTGTGCACCTTTTTAGGTAGGCAAAGGTTAGCAAAGGTGTAACGTCCGGATCTGTAGTCGAGTGTTCCCTGAGTAGAGTGGGAGGGACCTGTGAGTTGTAAATGAATCTCTATTGTTATCAGCTGGCATTCGCTACTTGGTGCGCCTAGCATCACTCAGCTTTATCAGTAACCTTAGTTCTGGAAATCGGCTGCTTTGTGCGGCAGCCTCCCCATACAAAGACTCAGTGGACAAAGACAAAGGAGTCTACCTGCAGGAGTCAGACTGTGGACAAAGACAAAGGAGTCTACCTACAGGAGTCCACCAAGGGAGGTCAGCTAGGGAGTGCCCGCCGCATGGTAAGTATCATAGTTTTGTCTCTTCCTGTTCTTCCTCCACATCTAACACCACATGCTACCTCCCTATTCCAGTCTGTGTCTCCTCTTCTAGATTTCCTAGGAGGAGAGATTCTACTCGCAGGCGCAACTCCTCCAATCTCATCCACCCTCCTAGATCTCCGGTGTCAACGTGGTGGTAGCAGGTGGACTATGGAACTGCCAGTCCACTGTCCGGAAGGTCGATTTAATCTCGGCCCAGACCTCACTACTCTCCCTGCAGTTCCTGGTGCTCAGGGAGACATGGATCACTCTGCAGAACATGGCCACCCCTGCTGCTCTCTCTGCTGCCTACACCTTCTCCCACACTCCATGACCCACAGGTGGAGGGACAGGTATACTGATCTCACCCCTGTGGAGATTTGGTATTGTTCCTCTTCCTCACTTTCCAGCCTCCTCCTTTGAATTTCATGCTGTCACTGTCACTGTTCCATGCAAACTGCACATCATTGTTCTCTATCACCCATCAGGTCCACTGGGGAGTTTCCTAGATGAAATGGATGTCCTACTCAGCTCCTTCCCTGAGGATGGCACTCCTGTCTTACTCCTCTGTGACTTCAACCTGCTGCTGGACATCCCTCAGTCCTCCGCATTTCTCCCCCTGCTTCAGTCCTTCAACTTCACCTTGGCTGAATCCCCATCCACCCACAAGGCTAGTAACCAACTGGACCTGGTCTTCACTAGGAACTGCACTTCACCCAGCATTGCGGTATCTCCTCTGCATGTGTCTGACCACTGCTTTCTGTCTTTTTCCCTCCCCCCTCCCCTCTGTGCCTAAACCATCTTCACCTGCCCCCACTGTCTTTGTCCGTCACAACCTCTGCTCTCTCTCCCCTGCTGCCCTGTCAGCTACTGTTGTAGTTTCCCTTCCCTCACCCATCTCGCTACCTACACCTCTCACCCTTCTGTCCTCCTTCTTGCCCCTCCCTGACTCGGACATCCTTCAACTTGTTCACTCCCACCGTCCCACCACCTGTCCTCTCGATCCCATTCCTTCCCCCCTCTTCCAGTCCATTGCTATGGACATCCTCCCCTTTGTCTCCAATGTTATCAACTCCTCTCTTTCCTCTGGCTCTGTCCCCTCTCCCCTCAAAAGCGCCCATGTTGTCCTCCTCTCCTGTCATTTCCAACTACCGATCTGTCTCTCTCCTCCTATTCCTCTCCAAAACACTAGAGTCTATAACCAACTGTCTGCTCATCTCCTACTGTTAAAAAGATACCCCTCCAATTCTATCTTTCAATTAAGTTTATCAGTTTTCTATAGGTTATTACAGACGTCAGTCAGCTATCATAGCTATCCAATTACACGTACAGATCATAGTTTTGTCCTGCGCACTCACAGTTAGTACTCCTCGAGAAGCAAGACGAAACTCACTGATAAGAAAAGTTATTTTGTCTGGTGCTGTAAACATTCAACAGTGTTGTGCGTGCATGAAAACTGGAAGCGTTGATTTATATTATTGAAGTGTAATGTGATTGTGGCCGAATATTGTGTTAAATGCAGAGTTCATCACTGTTCATAATAACCACGTTGTTGCAAGCCCACTATTGCTGCTAACTCTATTAGAATCTGTATTGTGGTGTGCAGATAGCATTCTAATCATTTGTGCATATAGTATTCAAATCGTTATGTGTATATGGGTATTCTAATTGCTGCATGCACGTTATATTGAGTGAAGTATTTGTTTATTAACGTGATTTAGGTTACTTATACACCTGCAACATTATGGTAGCAGATCACGCTGTTGTAGTAGTATCGCCTGGTAAGCTCTTAACTTTTCTGCAGCGAGGCAGTACAGCCGCGCATGTGCATTTTATACCTCATATTAGGGAAGCTGAAATTTCCTATTTGTTCTGCTTTCCCCATTTTGTATTAAGCTGCCTCAATTTGGACATGCATACACATGGGTGAATCTACAATTATGTGCATATATACTATACTGTATGCTGGTGCATATGCATGGGAATATGTATGTATGTATTTGTATGTGTATACATACCTGATATATGCATATTTGACTATGTTGTAATTTTCATTTCAGAACCACATAATTACACTTTTGGACATTGCCAAGCAGTGGGCGTGTGTGCGTGTTGATGTGCGTGGTGGTGAAGAAGCCTAATTAAATTTCTCAACTTCAATATCTGTCTCTTGACGGACATCCTGCAGTGTGTCTGAATCCTTTAATCAGCTACAGTTAAACAACGAGTGAGGGCTACATCAGCTAACCGTTCGACGGGTGAGGGCATCCAAAGCCAACAGTTTTTTCACAAAATTACCTGCTTGATCCTAACCAATCTGGGTTCAAAGCAGGCCACTCCACAGAGACTGCTCTCCTTGTGGTCACTGAGGCTCTTCACATGGCTAAGTCCCAATCCCTTAGCTCCGTCCTCCTCCTCCTCAACCTGTCAGCTGCATTTGATACTGTGGACCACCAGATCCTGCTCTCATCTCTCGTCGACATGGGAATCTCTGGATCTGCACTGACATGGTTCAAGTCCTACCCGGCTTATTGGTCCTACCAGGTGGTCTGGAGAGGATCCCTATCCTCTCCCCACACCCTCTCTACTGGAGTCCTGCAGGGCTTGGTGCTAGCCCCTGTCCTATTCTCCCTGTACACTAAGTCACTTGGTTCTGTTATCTCTGCTCATGGTTTTTCTTACCACTCTCTCCATCTGAGACCCAGGTCCCAGCACGGATCTCTGCATGCCTGGCTGACATCTCTGCCTGGATGTCCACCCACCACCTGAAGCTTAACCTGTGGAAGACTAAGCTGCTCTTCCTCCCAGCGAAGGGCTCCCTGATAATTGATGGTTAAATCACCGTGGAAGGCTCCATAGTGTCTCTGTCCCAGTCTGCCAAGAGTCTTGGAGTGATCAGCTGTGCGGGCACTACAGGATTTCAATCCATTACGGCGTAGTGTGTTACCAATGGTCATCTTGGTGACTGTGGTCCCAGCTGCCTTGAGATCATCAACAAGCTCCAGCCGTGTAGTTCTGGGTTGTTCCCTCACCTTTCTCATGATCAGGTTCACTCCACGAGGTGAGATCTTGCGTGGAGCCCCAGACCGAGGGAGATTGATGGTCAATTGGTGTTTCTTCCATTTTCTAATTATCGCACCAACAGTTGACTCTTTCTCACCAAGCTGCTTGCCAATGGTCTTGTAGCCCATTCCAGTCTTGTGCAGGTCTACAATTTTGTCCCTGATGTCCTTAGACAATTCTTTGGTCTTGCCGATTGTGGAGAGGTTGGAATCTGATTCATTGATTGATTCTGTGGACAGGTGTCTTTTATACAGGCAATGAGTACTTAATTAGGAGTACTAATTAAGTAAGAGGACTAATCTGTGTGCCTCCTGGTCACATAACCGGTCTGTGGGAGCCAGAATTCTTGCTGGTTGGTAGGGGGTGAAATACTTATTTTCCTCAATAAAACACAAATAAATGTTTAAAATTCATATAATGTGATTTTCTGGGATTTTTTTTATATTCTGTCTCTCACTGTTAAGATGAACCTACCATGAAAATTATAGACCGTTCCTT
Source organism: Aldrovandia affinis (assembly GCA_029706075.1). NCBI lineage: Eukaryota > Metazoa > Chordata > Actinopteri > Notacanthiformes > Halosauridae > Aldrovandia > Aldrovandia affinis. The sequence continues at coordinate 3,087,590 of JAINUG010000047.1, forward strand.
TCTTTGTAAGGGGGCAAACTCACAAAATCAGCAGGGGGTGAAATACTTATTTTCCCCACTGTATGCCTTATCTGGGCAAACCAATAGTATAATTTGGTACCCCGACGCCTCCCATCCCCCTTAGCTTCAGTAACTGTGTCAATTTCATCCTCGGTTTCTTAATATACCATAAAGAGCCATATCAGGATGCTGATTGGTCACTGCTCTCTCCAGTCAGTAGTGGAGCCTCGTTAACAAGGATGCAATGCAACTGTGCGGGCCAGTACATAAGTGCTTTTTAACTCAGTCTTCAGAAAATGCCTGTTGAAGTAAGAAGTGTGAGAACTAACTTGCAGACATCCTTAGACGGAAAGTTATAATGACTGTGTTTGAACACTCAAGTCTCTCTCTTTGATCAATGATTTCTTTGCTCCCAGTCTTTTATCTTAACAAAGTTTATTTCTGTTCTAAGCTGTAAGGCTTCCTAGTGGGTAGTGTCAAAACGACACTGCCTTTTTCAGAACCCCTTTCTTTTTGTTGAAGTTTGTTTGGTTGAGTTGGTTGAGTTTGGTTTTCTATGTTAGTTCCCTCGAGCGACGATTTTAGGTTGGGAATGTAACAAATGCAGGGACTGACTCTTCCGGGCACATTATGTACAGGAGAACATCATCAGTGTGTCTGTGTTCCTCCCCCTCATCCGTAATACCAGACAAACCTGAATTAGCCCTTATGATCTCAGCAAGCAGCTTTATGGCAAGGGTGAAAAGAAAGGGTGAAAGTGGACAGCCTTGTCCTGTGCCCCTGCCCATTTTAAAACTATTGGATGGGAGGCCATTAGTGGTTACCACAGCTTGGGAGTTAGAGTATAGTAATTTGACTAAATTGTAAAAAATTGGACCCAAATTAAATGTATCAAAGGTGACAAAAATAAAATCCCATTCCGCCCTGTCAAATGCTTTTTCAGCATCGAGGAAGACTATAAGTGCAGGTTTTCGATTTATGGTGACACAGTCGATAACATTAAGGAGGCGATGCGATGCCTCTGATCCAAATCCAAAAAGGGATTGTACAAACTGTCTGATCAGGTTAAACAATTTTATGCAAAATAACCTCTAGTCTACACGCAAGTACCTTAGCCATTACTTTACAATCAACATTTAGTAAGCTTATATGGGCCTATACAAACTACAACCGAATGGGTCTTAATCCTTCTTTAATAACAAACAAATGGGGGCCATATTCCAGGTTTCAATTATTGAACCTTGTTCAAAAAGGTCTTGAAAAGCTGGCAAAAGTACGGGGTGAAGCTCTGACCAAAGATTCTTATAAAACGCACTTGGATATCCTTACCTTATTTTGGAGGGCATTGACTGAACTGCATTTAAAACCTCTTCTGGGGAGAGTGACGCATTAAGAATGGTTCGGTCTTCATCCAGTAGGAAGTGACAACTTGTCCAAAAAGGATGTTATATCATATTTCGAAGCTGTGCTTTGTGATTATTATAAAGGGAATTATAACATTATTTAAATGTTGTATTAATAAGAACAGGATCATAAGTTCTGGAACCGTCCGCCAACTGTGAGGGACCGAATAAGGACCCAGGTGCAGACCAGGATAAGGCAGTAAAGGAACGTTTAATAATCAAGCAAGGTTCAAAAGTCGATAGTCAGAGTTAGATAAGGTACAAAATCGAAATCCAAAAGAGTAGTCAAAATAGGCAGTCCAAAAAACTAAAACCAAATAATCAGAAAGGCAAACAAACAAAATCGGAAGGCAAAACTTGAAGTCAAACAGAAGGGGTGTCTCGTAAAATACAAACAAACTCTGGCTTACACACAATCAGCACAGTGAATGATGATCAACATTCTGACGCAGACTGAAAGCAAACAGGGAACTTAAATACAAGCAGGGAAGGGAAACACAATAGGAATCAGGTGTGACTGGGAGGAGAGAAGGGCAAGAACACAGGTGAGAACGATAAGGATCACTAATACAATAACGAGGGGAGAAAAAAGACACGGACTGGGAAGCACATAAACACACTGAAAATAAACGACCTGGAATAGCAGGTAGACACGTGCACAGTTCGAAGAGGAGGAGCGCATAGAAAGAATCTGCGTGCAGGTAAAGCAAAAAGAGAGAAGCGTACAGGGATAGGACAACGAGAGAGAGAATGAAGCAGGAAATCACCCGAATAGTGCAATAACAAAGACGAGGAGTGGATTATCGAAAAACAAGAAACACAGACAGACGGGAAAGCAGACGTGAATGAAACGTAATGATGAGAAAATAATAAAATACAAAAACAAACAGAACAAACGTGTCAAAACATAACACCAACTTTATTGATTTAATAGGTCTTTCATTCTGCTCCCTCTTTAATTGGTGTGCAGGTAGTTTGCTCTGTTTGTTACCAAATTCATAATATTTCTGTTTAGAAAAAAGCAGTAGCTTTTTAATATGTTCGGCTTATTTTAGCTTTACAAAGTGCTGCCCAATTTAAACGGGATGGTGTATTTTTATGTCGTTTCTCTAAACGTAATACCTCTGACTCTAGGTCTCGCCTCTTTTGTACCAACAGTGTTTTTTGTAATGACGCATGGGAAATAATATGCACAAATATAGCTGTTTTGGTAACGTCCCACATAGTTGCGGGTGATATAGGGGACCCTTCTTTGGTCTCACGATACTGCATTATCCACTGTCGTACTAGATCACAGATTTTGATAAAAGGGAATAATTACATCTCCAAAATGTACTTCTTTGTAGCGCCGAATTCAAATTGATATCAACGTAGACGAGGGCGTGTTGTGACAATACAATTGTACCAATGCGGCAAGACTGCGCATTATAGATGTAGCTAGTTACACGGCATAAAAATATAATCGATTCTTCAATATGAGGCATGGAGGTTACAGTAGAAACTGTAGTCCCTAAGTATGGAGGGTTTAACTCCCTCCATACATCGGTAAAACCGATATCTTTGCACATGTTTTTAAGAGTGGATCTAGAAAATCTAGAATTGAAAACTGCAGCAGTTTAAGATTTGTCCTGATTATAGTCTAAAACACAGTTTCAGTTGCCAGTGAGAAAGTCTAGACCCCTGCAGTGCTGGTTAAACACCATCTCAGACATGAATTCCGGAGAATCCTCATTAGGAGCGTAAACATTCAAAATTGTGACATGTTGACCAAAAAAACTAATCTGCCCCCTGGATCATTAATCTGACTCTCAGAAATAAACAGTACATGTTTACTTACAGGGAAAGCTGTGCCTCATTGGTTTGAAGTACAAGATGAAAAATAAATCTTCCCCTCCCAGTTTTAGATGTTCCTTTTTAGACAAATGTGTTTCCTGAAGCGCAAGAATATCACCCCTTTCCTTCTTTAAAAAAGTTAATATTTTCTTCCTTTTGACGTTTCCCATGCCATAAATTTAAGTGGGTTCATAGTTGAGTATATAGTGAATATAAATGGGTAGAGAGGTTATTGTGTAATAAAGGACGCTACATCCAAGGCATTGTGGGAGGGAAATTGAAAGACTTAGTGACTGCAGCCTGTTAAGGTGCTGTGGCTATTTGGTGGACCGCATATAATTTGGTTCAAAAACAAGTGTTAATATTTAACTAACGGAGCACATGGAAAGCGCTTATAAGCGCAACAACGTATGCAGTGGGGAATTTGGTTCAGTTTTACAGAAGCGGTGTAGAAATGCATGATTGGGGCTAAATTATAAATGATAACAAACTGTTCTCACAATTACAATCACAATCAAATTCTCTATTGCCATCTGGAAGGGAAATCAAGAGGGGTTCACACTACATGACACACTCATGATCTATCAGTATGACTCCATAGCCATGATCTGTCATTACAGTTATTATTTAACATTATATCTTATTGAACTACTATTGTAGCCATTTAGCAAGTAGCATTATCAGTACATTCTTGTTACGTTCTGAGTGTCTGTTCGGTTTGTTTTTGTACTTTGTTTATTTTTCATTCTTCGAGTCATGTTTCTTTCACGTTCTGTTCCCTGTCTGTTATTGTTCCTGTTCTAGATCCACTCCTTGTCTTTGTCATTTGCACTTCGGGAAATTCTATGTTTCGGTTTTTCTGTCTTCGTTTCTAATCTCGTTTTACTTCCTTCTTACTTTCTAATTACACTTTGTATATATTAGTTAGATGTATATAGTACTAACCAACTAATCTACTAACATTAGGGATTTAGATTAAGCTACTAACACTACTAATCACTAATTATCTCACACTTCTAACTATCGCTATCATTCTCTCTCGATTGTCCTATCCCTGTACACTTCTCGTGTTTTCACTTCAGTCTCACGCAGATTCTCTTTGCATTCCTCCCATTCTAACTATGTACGTGTCTGCCTGTTCTTCCAGGTCGTTTATTGTCTATGTGTTTGTGTTATTCCCAGTCCGTGTCTTTTGTTTCCCCTCGTTATTCTATTAGCGAATCCCCTCGTTATTAGATTAACGATTCCCATTGTTTACACCTGTGTTCCTCCCCTCTCTCCTCCCAGTCACACCTGAGTCCTATTGTGTTCCCTTCCCTGCTTGTATTTAAGTTCCGTGTCTATGTTCTTTCCTGTTCTGTACTGATCCTTATTCCCTGAGCCTACTCTTCTTCAGCCAGTGTTTATTGATTTATCCAAGACATCCCTTCTGTTTACTACTCCGAGCCTGCCTAGCGATTCTGTTTGTTTGCCTATCTGCCTACCTGTGTTTTGACTTTTTGGACTGCCTTTTTGTGACTACTCTGCTTATTGATTCTGTACCTTCGCTACATCTGATTCCTGGTTTTGACTCCTGCTTCCCAATAAACTACTATTTTGCCTAATCCTGATCTGCGTCTGGGTCCTTATCCTGATCGTCACAATTCTATAGATATACTGTATATTGCATAGCTAGGTTAGCTTAAGTGATCGTTTATGTTTTATTAAAGAGTGAAGGATAGGGAAGTAGTGGTGGAGAATGTAAACTACTGAAGAGGCAGAATGGGAAACCATGGGGAGGAAGTAATGTAACCAGGGGAGGGGTTGAGTCAGGGGGGAGTGGTATGATGTCAAGCTCACCAAAGGAGGGGTTAAAGAAGAGGAAGGAGGATGTATGCTAAAAGGTGTTAGAAGCTGCTTCACAAACCAGCCCGGTTTCTTGTATGTAATCTCGCATCATATACAATAAACCCTATTACATCAGACTGAAGATTGTGCTGTTTTTTGAAGAAGTGTCCAGTGTGGTGGGATCCCTCAGTCTAACTGGCCCTGGCTGAGGTCAGATTCTTCCACAGCATCTTCATTGTCTCTTTTTTTCCTGTAACTCTTCCCAACTCGCCACATGGCTCGCTAACGTAAATCATAACGGTTGTAAACCAGCAACATATGAGATGATGAGAGATGAAATAATGCTTTATTGTCTGCTAACACAGAAAATTGTTTTTCATCCAAACAGCTTCCCATACACAACCATATTACATATACTGTACACAAACCATGATAACACAAAACCCATCCATCCATCCATCCATTATCTAAGCCGCTTATTCCTGGTCAGGGTCGCGGGGGGGGGGCTGGAGCCTATCCCAGCATGCGTTCCGGGCGAGAGGCAGGAATACACCCTGGACAGGTCGCCAATCCATCGCAGGGCACACACACCATTCAATAACACAAAACATCAGTACATATTATTACACAGTCGTATTGCTCTTCCCTAGTTATTGCACATGGCCTGCACTATTGCCAATTCAGCATTTTAATAGAATATGGAACAAAATCGTTTTTAAATGTGATTTTCTTTGCATTGGGGAGTTTAAAGTGCCTTCCCGAGGGCATTAGTTGGTTCTAACTATTTACAACATGGCTGGGGTCCGATGAAATCTTGTTGGCCTGTCTCAACATGCTATCGTTTTAAGATTTTTGAAAGGTCTACTCGAGTGGTTGTCCAACAATCTTGAAGCAGAACCTGAGCAGTCTGGAAATTTTTGATTCTAGCCGCACTGAAAGGTCGTTATACCAGACAGTCATACCATACTGTATCACACTCTGAATGGATGAACAGAAAAATAAATACAGAAGTTAGGGTGGTGAGCTGATGCAACCTTGGGGTGCTCCACAGCTGGTTGATAGAAGAGAGGAGAGTGTATTATTAACCTTAACCAGCTGCTGTCTGTTTGAAAAAACTAACAAAAAAATAAGATGGGGATTGATTTGTAGTTTTAGCATTTTTGAGAGAAGAATATTGGTTCAAATACTATTGAATGTAGAGGAGAAATCGATGAAGCACACCCTAGCAAATGCTTTGGGTTTCTCCAGGTGTTTTGATATGAGATGTGTCAGGGTGGCCACGGAATTGTCTGTGCTGCGTCCGTGACAATACACAAATTGATAGGGATCTAGTTTGTTTTGCACTGACACTGAGAGATTGTCAACCACAATTCTCAAGCGATTTCATTAATACAGACATGAGAGCGACTGGTCGGAAATAATCGCATTCTCTAGGGCAGGGTTTCTTAGTGAGGGGAGTGATATAGGAGGTCTTCCATACTTTTGGTATGTCTATCAAGAGACAATTGAAAGATAGGTTGTCAAACTAGAGCCAATTCATTTGCAAAAACTTTTGCAATGAATGCACTGATATTATCGGGACCAGTCGCCTTATGTGCATTTAGCTGTTTAAAAGTATTGGTAACTTGAGTAACAGTGATCACTACTCTGTCTGAGTCAACAAAGGAGATTGACTGTAGGATATCAGTACAGCCCTTTGAATAGTCCACAGTATCAAACCTGTTAAAGAATGAGTTCAGTTCTTTCTTTCTTGATAAATCAAGTTCATTATCAGTGATTATAGGCTTGTTAGCCGCTGACATACCTGTCATATTGCTCATTGTTTCCCACATCCTTCTGGGGTTGCCGGCCTTGAACGCATCCTCCAAGCATTGTGTACTTCTTTTGCCTTTCTGACTTTCTATTTTAACTCCCTTTCAGTTTGTTTCAGTCCTGGAATGTCCTTGTTCTTAAAAGCAAATTTCCTTAGGTTTATTGTTTATTTGAAGTCTTTGGTGATGTACTGTATATCTTATTATTATTTTGGTAAACTTTTATCAGTTTTGTAGGGATAATTGACTGCACTCAGAAATGAATTGAGTCTGTTGTGACTGTAGTCATATCATCAAGGGTACCCTGTTTAAACAGTTCCCATTCAGTGCAGCCCATTTTCCTTCTCTTCTGGTGACCATACTCTGATTGAATTCTGTACAGGTTTGCTGCTCTTTAGTTTAGTGTTGTATGTGGGTATTAACTGCATTACATTATGATAAGAATTGGCAATAGGAGGTTTACTCCTTGAATCATAAGGATCTTTCAAGTTCACATAGCACTTATGTAGTATGTTTACCTTCCTCATTTGGCATTTCACATACTGGTGTCGTCTCCAAACTGCACTGGTTCAAATCTCCCAGCACAATAGCTGGAGCTTCTGGATGTTGTTGCTGAAGCTTTTGAACACAGCCCGCTATAGTGGCAGCAGCATGATAAGCTTTCCCACTTGGAGGGGCGTACACTGCAAATAACAGCACGCACCCAAACTCCCTCGGCAGATAAAATGGTCTTAAACCAAGGCATAGGATTTCAACGTCACCATTACAAACAATGTCCTTGATCGTGTACTGGCGACACCACTTGCATTAATATAAAAACAAATTCCTCCCCCTCTGCTTTTTCCCAAATTTGCATCTCTGTCAGCTCATAAAAATGTAAATCCTTAAATTTCATACAGAGTCTGGTATTGCAGTGTAGCCAGGTTTCCTTAAAACATAGAAACAACGCCTCTCAGAATTCAAAACAGTGCTTTGAGAAGGCACAGATCTCATCCATTTTGTTTGTAATTGAACGCAGATTTGACAGCACTATGGAGGGGAGTGGTAGTCGGCTTCTCCTTAGTCGTAGTCATATCCGAATGTCGCTCCTCTTCCCTCATTTATTTTGTCATCCCACCAATTGCCTTAATTCCTGGGGAATTGTGTGCAGGACCTCGGGAAACAGGGACTGTCCAGTGGGGCTTGATGGACGCATGGCGTGTCGTAGCCCTAGTAAAGCCTCTTGGGCGTAAGAGAGAGTGAGCCCGGTGTCTCCCAGTGTCTCATGTTGCCTTTGCAAATATAGCCCAAACAGCCATAATCCTCATAACAGTTAATCCAACATTAATGACTTCCATCACATAGTGGAAAATATTTAAACAAGAGCATAGAAAACATATAACTTAACAGACGTACTAAAAACAAAACAAACGGTGTTGGGAGAAAAACTTTGAACACAGTTCGCCAGCAGAGCACACTGCACACAACACTGCCATAACCTAAATTGTGTACATTTTCCCCCCTTTTGAAAACATTGTTCCCCAACAAAATAATAGAAGCTATGAATAAACAATAGTGCAACAGAAACGAGATAACAAGAGTAAGTCCAGATTTAGGGTGGACCCCATGCAGTTCAGAAATCTGTAATAAAGTCCCTGTAACATTCAGGCCGGGAACAAATTCAGACAGGCTGCAGGGAAGGTACAGCTGGAGTCCTAAATTTATTAGTGACACGCCCATTATTTTTCGGAGTTGCTCCTAAATTGCGGAGTTAGGACCAATTTTTTTTTTTTTTTTTTTCTGATTTTTCCCCCGTTTTTCTCCCAATTTAGTAGCCAATTATACCTCTATTTTAAATTCCCCACCCTGCGAGTCCGCCGCCCGTCCTGTGATTCCTGGACCTATTTCCCCGCCTTCGAGACGGAGATCTTCCACGGACTCCATTAACCATCTCCTGGTTCTCTGCCGGCTCTCCCTCCCCCCTTCCCCGGAGGTGGACAGCCAAATGCCGCCTTCGGGCTGACCAGGGCCGGTCTGGTAGAAACGCGGGTTTCGATCCGCGTCTCTAAAACTAGACCGCTGGGCCATCCGCCAGCCAGGACCAACTTTTACCCTTAAAATGCTTTGTGAATACGGGCCCAGGATCTTACATTTGACACTCATATTAAAAACACTTCCAGAGTAGCTTTCTTTCACCTAAGAAGCATACTATACCTAAAATTAGGCACATTCTGTCATTAGAGGATGCAAAAACCTTGATGCATGCTTTTGGTTTGGAACTCTCAACTGTGTGTATTCTCTGTCCCTCTTCTAATAGGTATGCTGCCATAGCTTACACCTGTCAGGGCTATCTGTATATTTCCTATGCTTGTGCTCCCCTGCTCTTACATAATGCTACTGGCTATAGCACTGCTTTTTTTTCTGACTGCATGTTCTCTTCTCTGCCTCGGCCTCTGACTCGGGGGCACCAGCCCCCAAGCCCTAGATCCTGCGAGAAGTGTGAGCTGTCCCCATCAACCCTCACCCCCACGCCTACCCCAGTTCCTGGATCTGGACCCCCTTCACGTGGTTTAGCCCCCCACACTGACTACCTAACTTCACGCCACGAGCCTTCAGGCAGCGGGATCAGCTGAAGTGGTGCAGGTTGTGTCTTGGCACTTTTGTCATTTGTCTGGCATGTCACGCAAATACTGATGCTCTCCTGCACAAATGTGTCCATGCCTGGCCACCAATACAGGTCACACAGTCTCTGCTTCGTGAAAATGACACCCTGATGTGTTTCATGAGCTAAAGCTAGTAGCTGCTTCCTAAGTGCAAGAGGAACGAGTAGTCAGTGTGAGCCCCTGTACACAAACACATCTTGAACTGACATTCAAACAACAACAACAAGCAGGTGTGAGTGCTGGCGGTACAAACTTCACTGTTCTAGGTCACCCCTTTTCAATTTGTCCTTTCAAAGCACTGAGCTCGGGGTAAGCTGCACAAATTCCTTCATGGACAATGCTTTCAGATCTGTGTCCAACAGAGCTACTAGTTCAGGCTATGTAACTGTCTCGCCATTCTCTTCTGCTGGCAGTGGTAAATGGGAGAGGCAGTCTGCTGCATGGTTTTGCAAACCAATACGAACCAACACGATACACCACATCATATGTGAAGCACAGAAGTCTGGCTGACTATCGTACAATGCGCATTTCTGCGTGTCCTAAGTCCTTTGTGGCTAGCAATGTGGTGAGTGCCTGGTGATCCATGTGCAGAGTAAATTTTGTTGCTAATAAGAAAGTCCTCCATTTTTCTACATTTACTGTACTGTGGTTCTCTGTGGCTCAGTTGGTAGAGCATGGCGTTGGCAACGCTTAGGTTGTGGGTTCAATCCCCACTGGGGCCACATATACTGAAAATGTATGCATTCACTACTGTAGTCGCTTTGGATAAAAGCGTCTGCTAAATGGCATATATTACTTGCATTCACTGCAGGTAAATGAGCATGAGGCACATGCAACCGTGTGCTCTGTCTCATCAGGGTGAATCTGTGTCAGTAAGGCTCCTAGCCCATAATCTGAAGCATTAGTGAACTTCCTATGGTAGGAAGTGCCAGCGCCAAACTATTTATTATGTACAATTTTACAGTGTCAAAGCTCACCTGTGCTATTGCAGTTCATTCAAATTTGTTGTAATGGGGGCATTCTCGCATGGGCTCCATTCCAGATGCGTAGTTTGGCACAAACTTTCCATACCATGCTGTAAGCCCCAGGAACGAGCATAGTGTGGTGGCATCAGTTGGCGTAGGAGCTTCCATGATAGCTCTGACGTGATCTTTGTCAGGTAACTGTAACTGTGTGGCCCAGGAACCGTAGACTGGTTTAGTTGAAATTGCACTTTTCATTGTTCAGTTGGAAGCCAGTTTCATTTCCAGTGCAGCTAGCATGACTGTAAGATTTCTGTCATGCTCTGTCGCTTCCTTTCTGAAGACAATGACATTGTCTGGGCATCAGCTTGGAGAATGCGCTTGAGGTTTAGCGCAATAGGGGACCCGATAAAGCCTGGATAGACCTGTGCGTTATGAACGTAATCATGTCCCGGCTTTCCTCTGCCTGTAACACCTGATGGTAAGCATTCACTAAATCAATAGTTGAGAACCTAGTAGCTCCAGGCAGTTCAGAAAATAGGTCATCCATGTAAGGCAGTGTGGATGTCCATTATGATTGCCTTGTTTGGCTGACATAAGTCCACACACAGTTTCACAGCATCATTCTTTTGACATGTGATCACAATGGGCGAAACCCAAGAGAATGTGTCAATCCTGACTATCACATTAGCTTCTAGCAGCCTTTTTAACTCAGCGGAGACAGCATCTTTAACAGAGAGCGGGAGCCTCCGCAGCTTTTGCTGGGCAGTTTGTACATCCTCTCTGACTTTGACCCGGTGAACAAACCTGTAGTAACTAAGTCCATACAACATTACTTCCAAGAGGATTTAATATAGAACCGCACAATGTACACATTTCACATAGCCCCCGCCATCTTACCCCAGACCCCACCCCCAGTATTCCCATTCAACCTCTGGCCCGTTGACATCAGCCCCACTCCACATATACTACATTCCTCCCCTTTTAGGCTAGTTTGGACCCCCCAAAATAATGTATATGTAGTAAACCCCACATTTTAGCAATTACATCTGAACACTGTCTTTTAATTTTAATTTTTTACAGCCACTAAATGAATATTAGCAGGTATCACCAAAGAAACAAAAAAGTAATTTGAACAAAGCATTGTTCCTTTTCTTTCTCTTTTTTTCTTTTTCTTTTTTATATAACAACAATATTAACCGGGTGGGGCAGGGGTGGACTACCCTACCCCCCACAAGGCAATGATGAGGGAATATTCTGCCCTCTCTTCCACACTGCTTTCAGTCCTCTCTAAGTTACATACTCACCAGGACTTTAGGTTTAGGGCGCAAGCTGAATGACGTAAGGGTAACTGTCCACTCTCCAACAGTGGAGCAGTGTCGGCTTGCTGCTGCACCATGCCTGGGGTAGCATTGTCCTCTACAATTTCCTCTGTCTCCCTTCTCTCCTGAGAAACTTCGAAGGCCTGCTCTGTCACACCATCCTCTGCTTGCAATAGATCCGTGACTGATGGCCCCTCCAACTCCCTACTGCACAGTGACGCACATGATGCTGGTGTCTCCTCACCTGTCTGCCACCCTCCAATCTGATGACATAGGACACAGGGCCCGTTTGGATGAGCACCGAGCCCGGCAGCCACAGTGGTCCTGAACCAAATTTGCGGGCGAACACCTTGTCACCCACCTCCAATCGCCTCTGCCTTGCCTGTTGGTCAGCTGTTGCAGCTGCTTCTGCTCCACCCTCGCCCGCTCATCTGGATAGAACAAGTCCAGATGCATCTTCAGCTTGTGGCCCATGAGTAACTCTGCTTGTGATTTACTTGTGGTGGTGTGGGGGGTTACTCTGTATGTGAACAAGAACCTTTTGACCTTTGCCTCCACAGTCCCTTTATCCATTTTCCGCAGGCCTTCTTTAACCGTCTGCATGGTCCTCTCTGCCAGCCCATCAAAGCTGGGTGACAAGGGGTTGTTGTAATGTGCTTAATTCCATTCACCCTCATGAAGTGATTGAACTGTTCACTGGCAAATTGGGTCCCATTATCAGTGACCACTAAGTCTGGAAGACCCACAATGGAGAAAGTCACTGTCAACTTCTTGATGGTTGATGGTTGACGAGGTCATGACATGAGTTTCAATCCATTTTGAGTGAGCATTGACTATGATTAACAGCATTTTTCCCATGACAAGGCCAGCATAGTCCAGATGGAGTCTAGAATAAGGCCTAGCTGGCCACTCCCAGGGGTTCAGTGGTGCTTCTGGGGGTGCATGATGCTCTTCCTGGGCTCTGACACATTCCCTCACCTTTCTCTCCAAATTCAGGTCCATTTTTGGCCACCACATGTAGCTCCGCGCAACACTCTTCATTCTGGCTATGCCAGGATGTGCGTCATATAATGTTTCCACAATCTGTGTTCTCAAGGACGGTAGCACGACCACCCGTGTCCCCCACAACACACATCCCTGAAGCACGCTCAGTTATTCTTTCTTGCAGAAGAAAGGTTTTTCTCCATCTGTCGGGGTGTCCGTCCACCCCACTGTGACCATCTTGCATATTCTTGAAAACACTGGGTCGTGCTCCATTGCCCTGGCAATCTGTTTTGCATCCACCGGAGATGTGGACAGCCATTCCATCAAGTGGACTGTCATGGCGGGCACTGGTATGTCTTTGCCTTAAGTTTTATGAATAAGGGTGCAGAGGGATCAAGTCGGTTTGAAAATGTAGCTATTCTAACAAATATCTTCTGTATTAGATAAATGTTATGGAGGTAAGAGGCATATGTACTGGCCCACACAATATTGCAGTATATGAGATATGGATAACACAAGCTGTAATAAAATGTAAGTAGACAATTCTTGTCATGGAGAAAAAAACTCAGTAGGATCGGAGAGGATTTCTTAAACAGTATTAAAAGCTTTCATTACGCACAGCTGCAGGGGGACCCGTGTCACGCAAGACATCTTATCTCCTACCTTCAGGTTTAAATGGCATATTTATAACAAACAAACCAGAAGGGGAGGAAACCAGATAAAAGGGGAGGTAACAGGTCGTTAACTTATGGGAAATAGGAGCCTAGGCGCCACCTGAAGGTAAAACAGACCGGAAAATTACTGCAACTCTGCAAAAGTTAGTAACACATCGGGAGGGAGGTTTCCTGCAGTGGGCAAATGTCATAAAGTAACAGATGTTCCTTTTACCTTTTGGCGTGAATAACTTTTTGGTAGCCTGGCCATTTAGAACTGCAGTGTCACAAAGAGCTAAATAGTATCAGTGTGTCTTCCTGTGGATATATCTATAGTATTTCAACATTACAAAAACAGGACAAATTTTATCCTTCCACATTCTGATTAACTAAGCCACACATTTTCCTGATGACACCAAGTGATTTTGAAACTTTGCTGCATACAAAATTGATGTGCTCTCTCCAGTTAAGCCTGTCATAAACCAGCACTCCAATAAATTTGGTGGAGGAAACCTGTGAAATTTCAAGTCCATTGTCACCTTATAGTCCCCACAGATTCTTACACTCCCATCATGCTTAAGGAGTGGTGCTATGGGGCTTGCCCATTCTGACCACTCAACAGGCTCAATAACCCCCTCGGCTAGTAATCGGGCAAGCTCCTGATCAACTTTGTCTTTCATTGCGTAAGGGATGGGTCGTGGTTTAAAAAACGAGGCACACTTCCTGGGTTCACATGGATTTTCCCTGTTATGCCTTTAAGTCTTCCTAACACACTCTTGAACAGCTCGCTGTGTTTCTCTACAAGTGTGTTGTGTGACACTGCCCGTTTCAAGAATAGCTCTGCCCAATTCAATTTCAATTGCTTTAACCAGTCCCTTCAGCACAGTGAGTGGCAACAGTGCTTCTTGATTTTGGTATGTAACTTCAACAGTTACTGAGCCCAGAGTGAGAACCTGCTCTCCTGTGTGTGTGAAAGCTTCACCCTGTAATACAGCAGCTCCTCACTGGTGGTTTAGCTGGTAGATTTCACTTTAATCCTGTCTTTGTCTTTCAAGCCAACCCAGTCTGGGCTATTCTCTGGAATTTGTCATTCAAAACATTTGAAATGCTCATTTCTGTCAACTGCAAGGGAACTTTAATAGAACTGTAAACAATTATATATCAAAAACAGAAGTTAATGTATTTAAAAATATATTTAAATGAATGTGTCCTATCCTTGTGGAAAACTCCACAAGGAGTTAGATAAGGCTTTCCACCAATAATCAATTAAAGGGCAGATCTGTATGTACTGTAGTGCTGGGAACAGACCATTTTACAATAGCTTTCAGCTCTGTCAACGATTAACTCTCCTCTCTGCATAAATAAAACATTTGCGTAAGATGGAGCTATTATTCTACAATAATATGTAGAATTATTGGAGGGGACAGATAAGCATGCGTAGATGCGTGCAGATAAAGCGAAACGTGAGAAGTGTACAGGGATAGGACAACGGAGAGAGAGAATGATAGCGATAGATAGAAGCGTGAGATAATTAGTCATTAGTAATGTTAGTAATATATACGCCATTTAGCAGATGCTTTTATCCAAAGCGACTTACAGTAGTGAATGCATACATTTTTGTGGCCCCAGTGGGGATTGAACCCACAACCTAAGCATTGCCAACGCTGTGCTCTACCAACTGAGCCACAGAGAACCACATAGTAACTTAATCTAAATCCCTAATGTTAGTAGATTAGTACTATATACATCTAACTAATATATACAAAGTGTTTTAGAAAGAAAGGAGGAAGTAAACGAGATAAGAAACCAAGATAGACAAACCGTAAAGTTGAATTTCCCGAAGTGCAAATGACAAAGACAAGGAGTGGATCTCAAACAACAAGGAACAGAATGTGAATGAAACGTGAATGATAAGAATAATATATAAACAAAGTACAAAAACAAACCGAACAGACATTGCAAAACATAACAGTACCTCCTCCCTAAGAAACGCCTCTTGGCGTTTCAACCAGATAAGGCACATGAAGACGGATAAACAGACAGTCCAGGATGCTAGGTGGAGGGAAGTAAGGCAGATGCGGGTCAAACACTGGGCAGGATCTCAGACAGGTCAGGATTCGGCTAGGCGGAGGGAAGTCAGGCAGGCAAGGGTCAAAACACGGGGCGGGATCTCAGACAGGTCAGGAATCGGCTAGGCAGAGGGAACTCAGACAGACGAGGGTTAAAGCACGTGGCGGGATCTCAGACAGGTAAGGGGTTCTACTCGGGAAACAGGGGACTCGGGAACTGATGGCGCAATCATAGGGGCGATGGGGGAACAAGCAGGTGGCTGGCTCAGAACTTACAGAAGACTTCTTTGAGGTCCAGGTACTCGGAGGGAATGGCAGACAGGTCAGGAGGTTTCTCGGGAGAAAGGGAACTCGGAACAGAAGAGCGGGCTTGATGCAGGCAGTGAGACAAACATTGTGGGCTCCAACCCACAATCTTGTGACTGCTCCATTCCAGGGAAGGGTTATGTTTTACAAGCCAGGGATGGCCAAGGACAATGGGTGCGTGAGGAGACTCGATGATGTGCAGCTTTATCCTCTCCTGATGGTTGCCGGAGATGCGCAAAGTCAAGGGAGAGCTGGTATGGGTTATGTGGGCAAGTGTTTGCCCGTTGAGTGAGTTGGCCACCAGGGGCGTGAAAGCCTGGAAACCGGAATGCCCCACTTGGTAGCCACACCAACATCAAGGAAGCTCTCTTCAGCGCCTGAGTCAATGAGAGCGGTGGTCTCTCGCCTCTGACCCTCCCACTCGATAGTCACAGGCAGGCAGGTGCGTTGTTTAGAAGAGCGTTCAACCGGAGTTACGCCCACTAGTGCTCCTCTACTCACTAGTGGGCATTGGCCCTTCAATGGACAGTTCGAAACAAAGTGACCTGGTTGACCACAGTAGAGGCAGGACTTATTAGCCATCCTCCGATCACATTCTTCTCGGGTAAGACGAGCACGATTCACCTGCATGGGTTCCGGTTCTGACCTGGGTGCAGAGGAAGCTTTAGGGTGAGTGACGAGGGTAGCAGGAATCTTGAAACTCTCAGACTCTGGCCTTCGAAAACCCCCAGGATCCCGGAAGCATTGGTGCTCTTGCAGCTGTGAGTTGACCCGAAGAGCCAGACTGATGAGGTTGTCGAAGGACTCGGGTAGGTCGCGGGTCAGGAGCTCATCTTTCAGTTGTTTGGATTATCCGAAGATGAAGGCGTCATAGAGCTCCACTGGAGTTAGCCAGCGTCTGGAAGTCGATGGCGTAATCTGAAACAGATCTTTTCCCTGGCGCATGTGAAGCATCTCCCTAGCTGCTTCGTGACCATATTTAGAATGGTCGAAGACCTTCTTCATCTCCTCGGAAAACATGTTGAAGCTCTGGCAGTAGGGAAATGACTCCTCCCACGCAGTGGTTCCCCAGGTCTTGGCTTGACCGGTCAGTTGGGTGATGACGTAAGCCACCTTGGAAAGCTCACTGGGGAATGACAATGGCTGTAGCTGAAAGATCAGCTGACACTGCGTAAGAAATGCGCGACAGCCGCCAGGTTCACCGGCCTACTTCTCTGGGGGAGGCAGACGGGGTTTGCACACCGGCGCTGAAGGAAAACCGGGATGGGATGGTTCAGCGGGTTGCTGGGGTGCGGGGCTGGGTGCAGGAACTCGCAGCGTCATGGTGAGTTCCGCCAAACTGGAGGTAAGGGTCTGAAGGTGGTGGGTGACCGTCTCCAGGTGGGTCTGATGATGCCCGAGCATGGCCCCCTGCTGCTCGAGAGCGAAGCGTAGATGGTCAGGGGCTGGTGGGTCCATCGTGGTCAGAACGTACTGTGAGGTACGGGATACAGGGATAGGACAACGAGAGAGAGAATGATAGCGATAGATAGAAGCGTGAGATAATTAGTAATTAGTAATGTTAGTAACTTAATCTAAATCCCTAATGTTAGTAGATTAGTACTATATACATCTAACTAATATATACAAAGTGTTTTAGAAAGAAAGAAGGAAGTAAACGAGATAAGAAACCAAGATAGACAAACCGTAAAGTTGAATTGAACGGGGAACAGAACGTGAATGAAACGTGAATGATAAGAATAATATATAAACAAAGTACAAAAACAAACCGAACAGACATTGCAAAACATAACACAGAGATGCTGTTACTGAGGTGGGGAATACGGTGACTGGCTGCTTGCTGAAAGTGGGGGTTAAGTGCGCGCATCACAGGCAACCCAAGAGACGTGCTGTCGCCTGTCAGGTCAAGCGCAGAGGCACGCACTACTGATAGTCAGGCAGAGAGCCAACGTCAGCTCGATTGATACCAGATCAATGACAGACCGATTTTGTGTTTCCAATGACGTTGAAAAGGCACAACAAGGCTTCAGGTGCGCAGGGGAGAAAACGGAGGAAGGAGGAGGAGGAAAAGAGAGTCCAATTAAGAGGTAGGCTATGTCATCAAAATGCAATTTTGTTGTGTTTCTGTGTTATTGTATGAGGCTAGGGAAGTTCTAGCGAAGTAATAAACAAGCTAATGAAATGTTATAAATCTAGCCTGAAACCTATCCCACCAAATAGAGCATGAAAATACATTTAATTTGATACCTTATTCACTCTCATATCTTAGATTTTAATGAAGTTATGGTCATTTTTACACTCGGACATTTGCATATTGACCCCTATTGTTTTTCAATGATCTTGAAACAAAAGCTGTGATTCAATAACATAAATGCCCATAACTTTCTTAAAAATAAAGATAATTGCATGACATTTTCAGTAATTACAGATTGAAGCATTCTAAAAAAGATATGATATATCTTAATTTGAATTATCTGAAATTGCATTACATAATCAATTAATCACATAATTACATGTTGCGCACACGCCGCGACACGGCAAAAACCACGGCAGGCAATGAGCATTTGGGCAAAGATATCTCACATTCTGGGGCAAATTTTTTTGCATCAACAGATTTCAATGAAGTTTCACCAGAAACAAGATAAAATGTTAAATTAACGTCCTGGATACCTTTTATTTCATCCTGAACTTGCGATATATCATTTTGAAAGCACTAAACACGAGTCTGACTCTGAAGTGTAGCGTATGACCAAACCGAGCAATGTTTAATCAAATTTCGGAAACAAGATGGAGGATCGAGTTTTCAACTACGTTATATCGCAGACATATGGTAAAAAAAAAACCCGACAGCCCTTGGAAAGCCTGCATTTTGTAACATACCGGCCATAGTCTCTCGTAGGGTACAACATTATATCAGCACAGGGACACATAAAAAACATTTAGACCTACAGCTGCTTTTGCTTGTAATAGGTAATAATACCTATTATTAGGCTACCAAAATTAGTAGTAGGGTACAACTTTCTTAGTAGGGTTCTTACCATTTTCTCTTATCCTGCCTGTTTAAATGAGACACAAATGCCAATCTCGCCTAGGGCTCCAAAATGTGTAGAGCCGGCCCTGGGTGAAGCAGAGAGGCTTGCCATCACCCTCCGCTTTCTTGCCTGCCAACACGATTTATCATTACGCGTATGCGTAACGTTAATTTCTTGAGTACGTGCACAAAGTACGCACCCAACGACCGCAGGATATGCGTGGCAGCCATTTTACGTACGCATATACATATTTAAAGTGAAGTATATTTAGGCCTTAAGGTTTAATCCTTCTACACAGTTCGCTTGGGCCTGAAATAATTTATCCTAAGGTAAAAAAAACTAAAACCCTCTGAAACAGTCTGATCTGCCAATGTGTAAACGTGCAGAACAAAATATGGAAAGCATATGTCAACCAGAAAAATACAAACATTTTTTACAAAGCAAGAGCACAATGCAAGTGACCTCTGCCTGCACAATCCCATTGTCTCTTCTCTAATTGGATACTTTCCTTTGATTCAGTCACAAGGTCAGCGTACTGTAGGTAATCCTGGAACAACAAACAACAAATAACTTTCCAGGAATAAAAGAGACAACTGTGACTGACCAGTCAACCTAGTGTCACACTTTCATTCATAAAAAAACCTCTAAATACTATCAGAATTAGATAATGGGACATTTAGTACTATTGCTAGTATTTAGACATATAGCACACAGTATACAATGTGCGAAAATCTTCAGTGTTTTATATAAAGAAGGACTAGAGGGCAAATTCAAACAGTTCACAGAGGCCAAAGATAAATAGGCACTGAAAAGGAGGTAATCATATCAGTAAAATGAAGAGTACACTTAAAATTGGTGTATGTTCATGTCACTTTCAAAGTTACGAACATTTCAGAGTTCCGAATAACCTCCATTCCCAGTGTGTTTGTATCTATGAGGTTCTATCATTTTCAAAATTCCTGTGAATTGTTTTGTTCAGATCCAGATAAATTGTAGCTTGTAATTGCGCAACAAGCCTCACAAAAAATACCCTTGCTTGCTGCTGCTCATAAATGTCCCCTCACACATTTATATTTTGGTTATTATGAAACAATTACTGCAAATGTAATGATTACATTTCCATTAAAATGCATTAATACAATCCTTCATTCTTATTGAATCCTAAATTCTACCAACAGTACCAACCACCGTCACTCTGGCTTTTTTGCCAGAATTTGAGATTACTGCATGAATGTTGCTACAATAAATACAATTATTTTACATTTTCATTTATGACTTTACACCAGCGGATTCTACTGATCAGTGATTTCAGCAAAGCTGTTACGGCTGCATTATCCTCGCTGTAATGTTGTCTTCTCAGGAAGCCAGGAAGATAGTGGAGCAAACACACTGGAAAACCACAAAGCCAGATAAGTCCTGACAAATATGAGTGCATACTCACAGGGCTTAGCGTCTCCCCCAAGCTAAACATATTACATAGGATTTAATGTTAAGTTAAGCCAACAAGCAAGCAATTCATATCAGTGCAAGCACCTTTAAAAAAAATAAAAATCATTGGGCTGTGACACACCTAAAACTGAAATTTCTGTTTATACCTCTCCCCTGCCAAGCCCATTCCCATTCTTACACCCGCTATTTTCAAGTAAATCCCCCCCTAGTAATGTGAGTTCGCTGCCGTAGCTCTGTGACCAGTAGTGACGAAGGCAAAGTATCGGCTCTTCCAAGACGGCACTCGCCAGGCCGTCGACCGTAACCCGGTACTCCAGAGCCTCTCCTGTGGCTTCCCTTCCCCCTCCCTGGGGCGGACAGCCAATCGGGGCATCGAACCCCAGTCGCCATGGCCAGCATCGAACGTTGTAACCACTGGACCACGCGGGCCAAGCCCATTCTGTATTAGTTTGTTATTAGATTCATCAGGAATGGTTTTATATGTTCAAGCAGTTTTTCACACGTGTGAATGTGTGACTGTGTGGGAGTGAGATTCTTCAATGCACTCATGCACATCAGTCATACTGTAGTAGTAATATAATTCCAGAAATTAATATTATTATTTCCGCAATCCAAATTGGGGAGACATGCTATACACTCATACATGAAATAAAGCATGATTACATTGTCCCTGAGACAAATTTTTAAGAGATACATTCATAACACTGTCCAAGTAGAGAATCTTTGTGTGCAGTCAGAATAATTGATGTCTTTAGGGTTTAGGAAAGGGTCAGTCTTGGACAGGTCATGATGCATAGTCAGTTCACTCAGTTCATTGGCCCTGTTGTGTTTGTTCAGAAATCTGGCACTGGATTGAAAATGTTCTGTATTTGTACGTGTTTCTGTGTCCCTGAGGGACAGTATTTTGTTTCCTCTTCACTCTGTGCTCAGTTTTTTCTCTACTGGTCAGGGGGAAATTTAACACACAAGCTTTTTGTAGTCTGTGGAGTGTGACTACAAACAGCAGAAAAGAGGGGGGGGGCATTTACCTAATGTATTTTGTGTTGTTCATGATCAAGGGGAAGGGAGCTGGTAAAACATCACTCCCACCACCAACAACAAACAACAGAAATCAAAACAACAGGCACCATCAAGAATAACCACCACCAAAAAACATTGATGGCCAACAACCCTCACAAATACTGTTAAAACAACAGCAACACCACCACCAATAACAACAACCAATAAACAAAAACAACAATCAACACCAACAACCACCAACAGCTGTCACCACACACAGCAACCACAAACAATAACCAACAACAACCACCAACGACCAAAAATGTCAAAGGCCCCCCAGTGGCCGTATTGCAGTTTTGCTCTTAATAGATACAGAACTGTTAAAATCAAATGTGTGTGATTTTTGCTATTTTTAATTGTGTGACCAATTAGCTATTATCCTCAGCCATTGCTGAATAATGTCTAAGATTTATATGTTTACACCACTCACAGAGCCAAGAGTGCGAACCCTTGGACAAAGGCTGTATGTACTGATATAAAATTGAACTGACATGAACTTTAAGCTGATTTGTTTTCAGTAAGAATGTAGATCAATAATTGGTCAATGAAGTCTTTTTATCACACTGTCTGTATTGTTACTTTGTTTTCTCAGTATGGAATGATGACGTGGAGGCATATTTCAGTGTGACATACTGTATAATATCAATGGCAGCATGCTAGTTTCCACTCTTTCACAGATGTTATAAAGACCTACACTACCAGTCAAAAGTTTGAGTACACCTGCTGGAAACTAGGTTTATCTCATAATTGACAATGCTGTACACCGTATACATTTCTGTAAATACTTTAAAATGACAAAAAACACATGTAACAATGAACAAAATGAACATCAAAGAAATGTTCAAGAAAACTATATTGAAAATGGAATCTTGGATTCCTCAAAATAGCCACCCTTTGCCGTGATAACAGCATAACAAACACGGGCCATTCGGTTAATAAGTTTCAGCAGGAAATCACCCGATATGTCTTCCCAGCTCTCCTGCAGCAATTCCCAGAGAAACTTGTGGGTTGCTTTGCTTTGACTCTTCTGTCCAGTTTGTCACATACAATTTCTATGGGATTGAGGTCTGGGCACTGGGCAGGCCAGGTCATCAGTTTGAGTTGTCCTTCACGTTCCTCCTTCACCAGGTAGTTCTTGCACAACTTCAAGGTGTGTTTCGGGTCGTTATCTTGCTGAAGAATGAAGGAGTGCCCGATTAGCCATAGTCCAGATGGAAGGTGTACTCAAACTTTTGACCGGTAGTGTACATATTCCATAGTTTCTAATTTCTCTAATTTGTTTGTGAAAAGATGCAATGCTAATCCATTGGAAACTGGCTATGTCAGCCACAAATGAAATACATAACTTTTCAATTAATTCAACTTCTTTGCAGAGCTGTGCAGAGCTGCATGGATATCTGCCAATTCAAACTGCCATAGTACAAAACAACTACTTTACATCTTTCAGTTCTACACCTTGCAGTTCTCATTTTCAGCACTAGATGGCAATCACAGCTTCTTTATTCTTTGGATAATGATTCCATTAGGAGTGTTACCTGTCTATCCTGGGCATGTATCAGCTGTCCTGTTGCTTTGAATCCAAAGAATCAAAAGTTCACAAAACATATCTCCATGTTACAAGGCTTAATGAAGGTTTAAGAAGGTTTATTTAAGTATTATTTTTCCTTAATAAATGTAGATTTCTGTTCTGTTACCAGGTCAGCTGTGATGCTGTTGAGGCAGTAAAAGATGAATCTATCTAAAGTGCACAGCCCCACTCCAACATTTTTCAGAGAGATAAAATTAATAACACTCGCCCATTTTACAGCTTTAAAACACCACATGGCAATAGCCCTGTTGTGTTGTTAGCCACAGGGGAAAGAATCACATCAGTGGTAATGCAGTCCAAAAACTGAGGGGCCACAGTAAATGAACTGAGACCAGAAACCCAGAAATGGACACTAAGATAAATTACTGTACTTGGAACGGTGCATATGAGCCATAAAAACACTTTGCTCGCCAGCGTTAGACAGTGCAGCTCACCCATGAAGATCTTGCTAGTGACTGTTGGGTTGTTCCATCCATCCATCCATCCATCCATTATCTAAGCCGCTTATTCCTGGTCAGGGTCGCGGGGGGGGGGCTGGAGCCTATCCCAGCATGCATTCCAGGCGAGAGGCAGGAATACACCCTGGACAGGTCGCCAATCCATCGCAGGGCACACACACCATTCACTCACACACTCATACCTACGGGCAATTTAGACTCTCCAATTAGCCTAACGTGCATGTCTTTGGACTGTGGGAGGAAACCGGAGTACCCGGAGGAAACCCACGCGGACACGGGGAGAACATGCAAACTCCGCACAGAAAGGCCCCCGGCCTGGATTCGAACCCGAGACCTTCTTGCTGTGAGGCGACAGCGCTATCCACTGCACCACCGTACCGCTCTGTTGGGTTGTTCACTTTATATTGCTTATTTTAGGGTCCATCACTGTAATGTTGCATACTGTAGGGTCCCTCTCTGTAATATTACAGACTGTAGGGTCCCTCTGTAATGTTGCTGAGTGTAGGATCCCTCTCTGCAATGTTGTAGATTCCCACTATGTAATATTACAGACTGTAGGGTTCCTCTTTGTAATGTTGCAGACTCCCTCTCTGTAATGTTTCAGACTATAGGGTCCCTCTCTGCAATGTTTCTGACTGTATGGTCCCTCTCTGCAATGTTGCTGACTGTAGGGTCTCTCTCTATAATGTTGCTGACTGTAGGGTTTTATTATTGATCATTGGCGGAGTTGAAACCCAACACCGGGGTTCTGCTACATCTTGTTGGAGAATGCGGGCAGGCAAACTTGCCTGAAATACGCTATACTGATCAATAATAAAACAACACACTGGAAAATGGAAGCACTCATTCAGCAACTCATGGAGGCTAACCTGGCACAGCAAGCAATGAACCGTGAATTGCTTGAGGGACAGCGGCAACAGATTGTGCTGCTGCGTGCAGAGATCAGTCGCCTTACCACTGCAGGAGCGGTGACAGCACACCATCCTAGGATAACCCCCAGCCAGTTCATCCTGAAATTGACGGAAACTGATGACATTGAGGTATACTTGCAAGCATTTGAGCCATCAGAGAAGAATGGCAGGTACAGAAGCCAGTAACTTTGGACCCGGTTCTCTGAGACCATGCTCTTTTGATGATACAGACCAGATAAATTGTTTTGGATGTAGTAATGTCGGACATCTGTCCTGGAACTGGCCATACCGAGATGTACCTATGCCGTCAGCCTTGGCAAAGGACACTGCCTTGAGAAGATCCTGCAGACTGCTGACATCCTACTGGGCTCATGAAAGCTGTCCTTCACCAGTGACTCCAGTGTGGCCCAACGGAAAAGATACTACAGCACTGCTCGACTCCAGAAGTATGGTAACACTGGTCTGGCCGGAGTTCGCCTGTCCCCAACACTCCCAGGGATCCTAAGATTCCAAATCGATAATCTGCATTCATGGTGAAACCAAGGTTTATCCCACCACACTGCTCAACCTGCAAACCACAAAATAGCAACATGTGGGAACCTACCAGTTCCAGTGCTTATCAAAAGGGATTCCCCGGTAGTTGCCAAATTATTGTCGAGCATGCAGGGAAAGACTAAGAAAATTGAATTTCACAGAGTTCAACGCAGGGCACTTTCAAAGTCCACTGGGGAAGCAAAAATGTGTGGCCTACAGGAAGTAGACCCCAACGCCTCCACTGAACCCCTGTCAGAACCCGGGAGTGCAGAAGTAACCCGAGATGACGGCGAGGGGAGTCTCAGGGATCTGTTTCCAATGGACTCAGAGGTAGTACCCGAACCCACATCCCTAGCGGGACGTTTTGGCCCTGCACAGTTAGAAGACCTAAGTCTGATGAATACCTTACGGTGCTGGATGGACGACCCATTGAGGGGGTCACACAGGTAACATATCCTCATTTCACCATACAAAAGTAACTGTTGTATTAAGTTGTCATGAAACAGAATGAACCTCTAGAGTTGTTGTTAGGTCCTTCTCCATTTCTCCAAATTGTTCTACAGCTGGCCCATGTTCATGTGTTAGGAGCTCACCCAGGGGTGGAAAAGACAATGGAACAGGTAAGAGCACAGTTCCACTGGCCGGGAATGAAGAAGGTGGTAGAATATTTCTGCCATAGTTGCCTGGAGTGACAGCAGGTGGCACCAAAACCTGCTTTTTGGAGCCCACTGATCCCATTACCTATCATTTCTACCGCTTTCAGCAGGATAACTATGGATCTAAGTCAGGCCCTGCCCAGGAGTAGCAGTAGTTACCAATACATCCTGTTGATACTCGATTATGCTACCCAGCATCCGGAGGCAATTTCCCTACACATAATAGCAACCAAAGGTATTGCCTGCAAACTGTTAATATTGTTTTCCAGAGTAGGCCTAATGGATGAAATCCTGACTGACCAGGGAACTCCCTTCATGTCCCAAATTATGAAAGATTTATATATGTTATTAAAAGTGAATCATCTATGTACCTCAGTGTATCATCCACAGACAGATGGATTAGTGGAGTAATTCAATAGAATCTTGAAGAGCATGCTGAGGAAGGTGATGGAAGCAGACGGGAGAAACTGGGACTAACTGCTCCCCTTCTTGATGTTTTCGATTCAGGAGTTTCCCCAGACCTCGACAGGTTTCTCTGCCTTTCAGTTACTTTATGGCAGCTGACCGAGTGGGCTCCTTGATGTGGCTAAGGGGATCTGGGAAAAGCAACCACACCCTAGTGGAACATGTGGAGGGACCGAAGGACAGGATGGTGAAGTTGTGGCCACTGGTAAGAGAACATAGGCAGGAAGCCCAGGCCGCCCAGGCACAGGTATACAACCGGGGGGCTCAGCTGAGGGAGATTCAGCCGGGCGATAAAGTGCTTGTGCTCGTACCCACCTCTTAATGTACATTTTTAGCCAGGTGGAAGGGATCATATGAGATTATCGAGAAAGTTCTCTATCACCCACCCACCACCACCCACCCACTGGGGACTTTCCTAGATGAGATGGATGCCCTACTCAGTTCCTTCCCCAAGGATAGCACTCCCATCTTACACCTCGGTGACTTCAACCTGCTGCTGGACACCCCTCAGTTGTCCGCATTTCTCCCCCTGCTTCAGTCCTTCGACTTCACCATGACTGATTCCCCATCCACCCACAAGGCTGACAACTGGACCTGGTCTTCACTAGGACCTGCACCTCACCTAACATTGATGTATCTCCTCTACATGTGTCTGACCACTGCTTTCTGCTTTTCCCTCTCCCTCCCCTCTGTGCCTAAACCATCTTCACTGGCCCCCACTGTCTTTGTCCGTCGCAACCTCCGCTCTCTCTCCCCCGCAGCCCTGTCAGCTACTGTTCTATCTTCCCTTTCCCCGACTGATGCCTTCTCTCATCTACCCTACTGTCCTCTCTCTCCTCCTCCTTTGATTCACTCTGTCCTCTCTCCACTAAACTTGCTTGTCTCTGAACCCCCCGGCTAACAGCCTCTATTCAGGCTGAACGACTGAAACTGACTTCCACACTGTCCTGGCTACCTTTTCCTCTAACC
Organism: Aldrovandia affinis; assembly: GCA_029706075.1. Taxonomy (NCBI): domain Eukaryota; kingdom Metazoa; phylum Chordata; class Actinopteri; order Notacanthiformes; family Halosauridae; genus Aldrovandia; species Aldrovandia affinis. Next base: position 3,114,523 of record JAINUG010000047.1, read on the forward strand.
TCTCCTTTGCTAAATCTGCATTTTTCCTTTCCAAGATTCAATCTTCTGCTTCTAATCCTCAAAAACTCTACTCTACGTTCTCCTCTCTCCTAACCCCTCCCCCTCCACCACCCCCTCCTCTCTAACCATGGATGACATCGCACCCTTCTTTCGCGAGAAGGTTGATGACATTCGCAACTCCCCCCCCCGACCACTCCCTCATCCAACCGTCCCTCACCCATCTCGCTACCTAAACCTCTCGCCCCTCTGTCTTCCTTCTCGCCCCTCCCTGACTCGGACATCCTTCAACTTGTTCACTCTCACCATCCCACTACCTGCCCTCTCGATCCCATTCCTTCCCCCCTCTTCCAGTCCATTGCTATGGACATCCTTCCTTTTGTCTCCAATGTTATTAACTCCTCTCTTTCTTCTGGCTCTGTCCCCTCTCCCCTCAAAAGCACCCATGTTGTCCCCCACCTGAAAAAACCCTCTCTGAATCCTGCTGTCATTTCCAACTACCGACCTGTCTCTCTCCTCCCATTCCTCTCTAAAACAATAGAGCGGGCTGTCTATTACCAACTGTCTGCTCATCTCCTACAGAATGACCTGCTTGATCCTAACTAATCTGGGTTCAAGGCAGACCACTCCACAGAGACTGCTCTCCTTGCGGTCACTGAGGCTCTTCAAACAGCTAAGTCCCAATCCCTTAGCTCCGTCCTCCTCGACTTGTCAGCTGCATTTGATACCGTGGACCACCAGATCCTGCTCTCATCTCGTCGAGATGGGAATCTCTGGATCTGCATTGACATGGTTCAAGTCCTACCTAGCTGACTGGTCCTACCAGGTGGCCTGGAGAGGATCCCTCTCCTCTCCCCACACCCTCTCTACCAGAGTCCTGCAGGGCTCGGTGCTAGGCCCCATCCTAAGTCACTTGGTTCTGTTATCTCTGCTCATAGTTTTTCTTATCACTGTTATCCCGATGACACTCAACTCTTTCTCTCCTTCTCTCCATCTGAGACGCAGGTCCCGGCACGGATCTCTGCATGCCTGCCTGACATCTCTGCCTGGATGTCCACCCACCACCTGAAGCTGAACCTGGGGAAGACTGAGCTACTCTTCCTCCCAGCGAAGGGCTCCCCGATGATTGATGCGTCAATCACCGTGGAAGGCTCCATAGTGTCTCTGTCCCTGTCTGCTAGGAGTCTTGGAGTGACCCTGGATGGCCAGTTGTGCTTCTCTGGCCGCATTGCAGCGATCATCCGGACCTGCCGATTCTCCCTCCACAACACCCGGAGGATCCGACCGTTCCTCACCCAAGAGGCCACACAACTCCTGGTCCAGGCCCTGGTGATCTCGTGTCTGGACTACTGCAATTCCTTGCTGGCAGGCCTACCAGCCTGTGCCATCAAGCCATTGCAACTAGTCCAGAATGCTGCTGCACGTCTGGTGTTCAACCAGCCGAAGTTCACCCACGTCACTCCTCTACTCTCCTCTCTGTACTGGCTCCCCATCGCAGCATGCATCAGATTCAAATCACTGGTGCTTGCTTTTCAAGTGGCCAGAGGTACTGCTCCCCCATACCTCCAGTCACTCATCACTCCCTACACCCCTCCCAGACCCCTTCGCTCCGCCTCCTCTGGCAAACTGACTGCCCCATCCCTCCGGGCGCCTGGCAGCTGCTCCTTGCGGTCTCGCCTCTTCTCTGTCCTGATCCCTCGCTGGTGGAATGACCTTCCGCAATTGGTCAGGACAGCAGAATCACTTGCAATCTTCCGCAAGATACTCAAAACCCACCTCTTCAGACTCCACTACCACTGAACTCTGTCCGTCTAGCTAAATTGTCTTCACCACTGTTTACTTGTTCAACACTAGAAGTCGGCGCTCTGTTCGGGGTCCGTTCTGGTGACCCAGAATTTCACCAAACCCCTCATGGTACAGACTGATGCCTCAGAAACGGTGGTGGGGGCAGCATTATCATAGCTACAGGAAGGTGAGGAACATCAAATTGTAGTCATCAGCAGGAGCGCATTCAGCACGAGCGCAGAAATACTCAACGGTCAAAAAAGAGTGCCTGGTAATCAAATGGGCACTAGAGACTTTAAGTTTAACGGCATTTAACCCTTATTACAAACCACGCGCCACTCATCTGGATGTCGTGCAACAGAGACACTAATGCCTAAATTACTAGATGGTTTCTGTCATTACAACCCTATGCTTTCTCTGTACTTCACAGATCAGGGGCTGCCCATAGGAATGCAGATGCCCTATCCCGGAGGGATGCCTTGTGATGCCAGGTTGTCCCTCCCTCCCGGTTGGAGCTGAGGGGGGGGCAGCTGCCCGGAGGCAACCCGAGGGCTGATAATTGAAGGGAAGTATGTGATGGGACGCTTGCTCCACCCCTTCTCCTTATTTGGGCAAGCAAGAACCAAAGAAGCACACCTGCAGCCCATTCCAGTTAAGGCCTCTATGTGCTTCTTCGTAACTTGTGCAACTTCTTCGCGCTTCGCACAATGCAACAATGACGCAAGCACTCAGCAATATATACCTCTACAAAGGCTATGTGCCGCCTATGCGACATGGTGTCCTTACAATTCTGTACACTATTAGGTGTCAATGTATTGAACAAGGTTGGTAAAGTTTTAATGAAAGCAGGGAGACTCCTGAACTTTGTAAGAAATACGGCAGCACTCTTGATGAAGAAGGTTTTATTTCAGTAGCGACAGTAACAAAGTAAATGACAGGTAATACAAGAATACCAGCAAGCACTCTGGACTCAGCGGAGTCCGTCTGAATGTCCTTCTCCCAGCTGAATGACTCTAAATACTATTTTTCAGCTTTGTTTTCTGAGGCGGGAAACAGAAATGTGTATTCGGAAATAATGTGATTGATTTAAGGAGGCCAGACACTGGCCAGACACTTCAGTTCCCGGGGCCTAGCCAGGAAACAGTCTATTGCATTGTTAATCAAGTCTAAATGGTTGGCCTGAGTAGCCGTTTGATCTCCTATCCATGTATTCTACTGGCCATTGTTGGTTTCAGGAGTTTCTCTCTCTTCCTCTTGATCACCTATTCACATGTCAATTACTGTCTTCATTTGGCCGCACAGAACCCTTGTAATTGTCATATGATTTACCTGTCTCCTTACAGTTCAATATCTTACAACTTCTTCAGCCAATCTTTCCTGAAGCTGGTTAATTTTATACCTTGTCAAACTAATGATGCTAGCTATCTATATCGCTAGCTACTGTTAGGAGCTTTATTTGGCCATGATACCAGGTTGCTAGCTAGCTAGATGTTGATAGTTTTGCTTAGCTAACGTTAACATAGATATATACAGGTATGGTATGCAGCTGCCAACAACAATGTCTATCGCTGTATTATTGCACTGATCTCTTGCACGAACTATGATTGTTCTTACCATGTATTAATACACATCTGGTAAGTCGCTCTGGATAAGAGCGTCTGCTAAATGCTTAAAATGTAAAAAAATGATGTACTAGCTCAATGAACTATGATTATGACAGCTCTGCCTCCATTCGCTAACCAACCAATCAATGATGCGCAACATCTATGTGAACTGTTGTGCGCTTCGGTCGCAAGATTTTTGTGCTAGGTACACAACATCATCTGCAACCCACTCTGTGTAGGTCGCAGAGGTTGCATTGATGTTGCAGAGCCCTGGTTTTGTTGCTGTCGCATTGCTGTCGCTCGAGCATGTAGAGGCCTTTACTGGCACAGGGATAAAAAGCCCCAAACTGTTTCATTCAGTGTTGAGAGAGAGCGAGCGAGTGATTTGTGTTGGATTAAGGACTATGACTTGGACTGTTTTTGAGAGCCCCGTTTTTGTGTTTAACAAATTTTTATGAGGAACCGGTTTGGATTAAGGATTTGGATGATGGACTGGGATATCGAGAACGCATTATGGATTTACAAACATTGTGGTGTCTCTAGGGGTTGGGCGACACTCACGGACCTGTGCAGAGGGCGTAGGCAGGGTAAATAACCCAGAGGAGGCAGTAATATAAACAAAACAATAATAAACGAATACTCTTGACAAAACCACACAAAACAAAGGGCCGGGTATTCAGGGTGTGGCAGCCCAAAGGGTTGCCCCATAAAATGGCTGCCTGGCCTCCAACACATGGCAGCCATTTTCACTAACGACCAGCTGAAGGCCATTTCAAGGCCTATTTAAACTGCTGATTCCCACTACACTGGGAGAGGAGTCGGAACGTGGTTGAGAAGGAGTTACTGTGAGTGTGTTTATAGAAAGTGTATACCTGTGAAGTCGTGTGACCAGCCAGGATTTGGAGAGAGTGTTTGTTGGAGTGTTTTTTGTGTTGGAAATTGGATTGCTGCTTTGGATTTGAATACGGACTGGATTACGGACTTGGAACTGGATTTTGGATTTGGATTTGGACATTGACGACGAGAAAGGATTGCGGACTTTGTGTTTGTATTCCCCTGAAGACCCCACCCTGTGTTTTGTGTTTGTAAGTAATAGTTTAATAAATTATCATTTTGTTTTCAAACACTGCCTCCTCCTTGTTGTTAAACTTGCCCTACGCCCTCTGCAAGGTCCGCGCGTGTCGCCCAACCCCTGGGGACACCACAAGGGGAATACAAACACAATCTTTACTCATCGTTGTTGTCCAAAATCCAATTCCAAATCCAGGTCAGTTCCGTAATCCAGTCCAGTAGTTGGTACACAAAGGGGGTCCTCAAACAATCCAGGTCAAAACACAATAAACACTCCAAAACCACTTCTCAACACTCTCCAAATCACAGCTGGTCAATAGACTTCACAGGTTCTCTCTCTCCACATTCACAAAACACTTTCCTACTCCTTCCCAGTGTGGCATGAACGAGTCCTTTAAATAGGCCTCCAAACGGCCTTCAGCTGGTCGTTAGTCCCAATGGCTTGACTCCGTTCAAGTGCTTGACTGTGGCCTGCTGGGAAATGTCGTGTTTCTGGCTCCCATGTGTCGAAGGGCCAGACAGCCATTTCATTGTGCAGCCCCTTGGGCTGCCACAACATATTTCCCTATTTTCCCCGTTTGTCTTTTTTCCCCTTTTCCCTTCCCTCTTGTGAATCCCCCCCAAAATAAATATCCCTTTTGTTGCATTCGCCTGTGTATGTTTGTGCATCATTCGTGCTATACCAGATTCACTCAGAAGAGGCACCTGCATTATTATTACTGCTTAGGTTTTTTCATTTTAATAAGACATCGTGTTGCTTTGCTGACTAGACCTAATTTCCTGCTAAGATTTTTGTGTGACATCCTTTGGATCATAGGCATAGTGAGTGGGGGGGATTCAAAACATCTGTCCACCCCAATAATTTGTAGATATAAAACATTCCCTTTCATTATGTCCCCCCCACTATTTAATTTGTGGTTACACCCTTGGTCTGGATAACAACATTTTGCATATCTGTTTTATTCCTCAACCATTGCCAATTTTTTAGGTCTCCAAATTCAACATATGGTCCATAGTTTGTAAAGTTGAAATTCTAAAGATTGACATGTTAAGTGTTGTACAAGTGATGCACAGATTTGAACAAATCTGGGAAAGCAGGCTTTTGCACATACTAGACCATCACAAAATATTCTCAGCAAACAGCATTATCTTATCAGAGAGGTTTTGCTGTCCTTTTTCTGGTAAAGGGTTACATAATCATACCAGACATCTAGAGTGAAATACAATAATCTGTTTAAAACTGGTTAGAAGGTAATGTAAGTACAGTTGACTAAAAGAATAAAAGGAATGCTAATCATTCAATGACTACTGCATTTTAAAGAATTTGAAAGAAAAGTATATGAGGGGCTTTTAGATAATAGGCCTTTACTTTATAATCCAGAATGATGACTTTTAACTGAATTTTAGAGAGGGTGGGAGGTCAGTTTGCAGCGTGTAGCTCGTTAGGAATGAGAAAATTCACTGTAAGCTGACAGGCATCTATTAACATGACAACTGCATAAGAGAACAGTTCCTTAGCAACCCAGTAGAGTCTGCACTGCCCAGGTAATGCTGCTTGGTATGTTTTGTGTATTGAACCACAGCTGCCCTGGGCTGCCCTACTATCCCCTCTGATCAATGCAATTAACATTCAGGAACAACAGAGGCATAAAAAGAACAAAGGCTCTCCTGATTCCAAGAAGCAATGCTTGCCATTGGAACCATCAGGTGTCTTTTAACAAGTATCGCGAGGGAGGGAGAGAGGAGAGTTGTGTAAAAAATAAGTCAGTATTCTCTTTAAATCCAGATGGATCATGTTTCATTAAACATATACCACTCTCTTACCCTTTTGGCATTATGGTCATGAGAATTTTGTCCCAGAAAGTTCATTATTTTTGAAAGATTTAAGAATGAGTTTCTCAGGGTTCTTGTGCAGTGAACCCTGTGTCTTCCCAAAAACCCATGTATGTGTTAATCTAGTAAAAGTAAAAGTAAGAAGGTTTATTTGGGGGTGTGAGCAAGTGTTAGTTTTCTACTCATTTCCATCTTACATTCCAAATCATTTAGCTCCTGGAATGAAATAAATATATTTTAATTGCCAGAACATTGAGTCCTTGTGTCAGAGTTTATCTAACAATAACACCATTTTAGGAGCTAGTAGCATGGAATAAGAATTACTGTAAATAAAGGAATACGAACATTTAATTGTGTTCTTAATTTGCATTTTGTGCAAATAATTAGTCCACATTTAAAACTTATACTGGGCATTGAAACAAACTTGTGTTTAACTTAAATAAAGGATACAGATTTTGGGTATTGATTAAGTGTTGGTTTAAACATTTTCCAGGCTTGACATTCAACATGGAATGACCTCATAGGCTATAGCTAATCCCCTCTGACTCATGAGGTGACATAGTGCTTGTACAACAGTTAGTCACTTGGAATATCATGAATATTCATAAATGATCAAAAAAAGTGATTCCAAAAAACATTTAACCAATATACAAAATTGGACACCCTCAATTAGGTGTTGAGGGAAACTCAATGAATTGTAGAATAGAACAGAGCCTTCTGTGTTACATCTACCTTCCTCAAAGTCTTCTTCTGTGCCTTCTTGCTCAGTAATTGATGGGCAGGCTTGAGCCTGCCCCATGATTGGCTGGTGCATTTGACTTTGGGCTGGCCAGGAAACATCTCCCAGTCTATGTCAAGCTGCCTTCACATATGTTTCGGTCTCAATTTCCCCAAGCTTAGCTACAATAATTTCCCTAATTTCCTTAGCAGATGTGCTCCAATATTATATGAAAAAGAGAGGCAGGCAGTTAAAAGCAGCCAGATTAAGTCCAGATGTTGTGTACCACTTATGCAGTGAGTGGGAAGCAGGAGCCCAGCATGACAACCCTTGTGACCCAATCGATCGCGGTCCAGGGGGTTTGTTTATGTGCGTGATAAACAGACATAGGACCACATACCTGTCTCATTTCTCAACTCAAATGGAAATTCATATGAAAAGTATGACGGAAGGCCAAATTACACCCATTTCCATATGTTATTGGGCTACAGTCAACTGTGCATCTACTGACAACTAAACAAGATATTGTTATGTTATGTTGTTCGCCATACTTTTCCTTACATTCCCGATATTTGTGCTGGACTGTAAAGTGGGCCTTGGGGCATGGTTTTGTTGCACCATCGCCCAGGTGGGTCCAGCTAGGGTGGGAACCAGGGGCTATTGGGCTATAGGCCTGGACCTTTTTTCATTAGCCCCAGAACATTTTTGGCAAATTCATTCATTACATTAAAAATATACTAATATAGAACAATAAAAAATAATATAGACATGATTTACAAAGATAATATAAATGTAGTGTAGTGACCCAGTATTGTAATAAAACTACACCACTTGCTGGTTAAGGGGCAGAAAGAACCCCAGCCTTTTAAGGTTAAAGCAGTCACAGCTCCAAGGCTACCCATCCCGACCCATCCCTGGTCCCATCTGTCCATGGACTTCTTAACTCTAGGTGACACCTTGGTGACATCATCACCCTGCGCGAAGAATCTCGGTGTGGTGATGGACAACAGGCTGTCCCTATCAATGAACATTGCAGCGGTAAGCCGGGTGCCTGTTATAGCTCGCATCAAATTCAAGACATTTGTCCTAGCATACCAGGCAGTCAAGGGATCAGCCCCAACATACCTCCTCAAGATCTTCAAACCCTACACACCTGCCAGACCACTCCGTTATGCTACCTCAGGACGCCTAGCACCTCCCCCCCTCCGCAACTGCGCTTCCCGGTCACGTCTCCTGTCGGTTCTGGCTCCACGATGGTGGAATGACCTTCCTGTGGAAGTCAGAACAGCTGAGACCCTGGCCACCTTCAATCGACAACTGAAGACTCACCTCTTCAGGGTGCACCTCTCCCCGTAGTCCGTTTTTTTGTTAACTTAGGGACATAGTTGCTTAGTATTACACATGTCTACTTGTTTATGTATTGTATTAGGCTTAGGCATTATTTTCCGCATTGATTGCTTTATTGCTACCTTTGAATTGTGGCTACAGATTTACCTACAGGGTCCTAGTTTAACTATGTGGTTGCTCCTAGCACCTAGGAACTGTACTTCCCACTAGGGTGGCTTTCAGCTAAACTGTTCTTGACTACAGTTAACACTTTGTTGTACGTCACTCTGGATAAGAGCGTCTGCCAAATGCCTGTAATGTAATGTAATGTAATGTAATAACTGGTCTGCCGCCCTCTCAGGGGAACACGGTCATCCTGGTGGTCGTTGACCACTTCTCCAAAACCTGCTGCTTCATCCCCATGCCCAAACTCCCATCTGCCCATGAAACTGCAGAACACCTGGTCCAGCATGTCTTCCACCTGCATGGCCTTACCCTGGACATCGTCTCAGACCACGGTCCCCAGTTTGCCTCCAGGTTCTGGAAGGCGTTCTGTTCCTTGCTGGGCGCCTCAGTCACCCTTTCTCGGGTACCACCCTCAGTCCAATGGTCAGACCGAGAGGGTCAACCAGGACCTGGAGATGACCCTGCATTGCCTCACGTCCTCCAATCCGTCCAGCTGGTGCAGACAACTCACATGGGCAGAGTATGCTCACAACACCCTGCAAAACTCCTCCCTTGGCATGTCCCCCTTCGAGTGCCAGTATGGCTACCCACCATCACTGTTCCCCGAAGAGGAGCCTGAGGTGGGGGTCCCCTCCCTGACGGACCGGGAAGAGGGCTCAGGCATCCCTTCAGCGCCGCCATCAGCAGATCCAGGCAGATCGGCGTTGCACTCTGGCTCCCCTGCTTCGACCCGGTCAGAGGGATCTTCCCCTGCGGGTTGAGTCTCGCAAACTTGCCCCTCGATACGTGGGTCCTTTCAAGGTCCTGAGAGGCATCAATCACGTCACATGCCACCTCCTGTTGCCCCTCGATAGTCCATGCATGTCCATCCTACCTTCCACATCTCCCACCTCAAGCCTGCCCTCGCCTGTACTCACCAGCCCACTGTCTCCAGGCCTCCAAGCCGCTGCCGGTCCCACGCCTGATCGGGGGTCGGCCCACCTACACGGTCCGTCGACTCCTCCATTCCCGCCAGGTCCGCGGAGAGGTCCAGTACCTTGTGGACTGGGAGGGGTATTACTCGGAGGAGCACTCGTGGGTCCCAGCCCACGACATCCTGGACCCCAGTCTCATACGGGACTTTGACCGTCGCCAACCGGGGGCAACTGTGGGGTCGTCAGGTGCTGCCCCTAGAGGGGGGGTATTTTAACGGCACGTCCCGCTGCTCGCTCGGCGGCATTGGACACTTGAGTATTCCCTGATTGCCTTATTGTATTATTGTTTAATGGTTTTATTGTGTTGATTGTTTAAGTGGATTATTGTCTCAGTGTTTTCACCTGTGTCTCGTTTACGTTCACTATTTAAGTTGTCTGCTGTCAGAGATCTGCACTAAGTCTTGAGTTTCTCTTACTCAGAATTACTGCCAGCGTTTGTATGCTTACCAGAACTCTTTTGTGTTTACCCTTTTGTCTTTGTGTTATTTTGGTTTAATGTTTTCTAGATCTATGTTTTAGGAACTGTGCTTGTTCCGCTTTTGTGTGTTAGCTGTTTAGTTCTTGTGTTACCTACTGTCACGTTTGTACTGCCCAGAGCTTTTAGTATTTTAGTAAAGATTTTCATTTTTCATCACATCTAACAAGTTAATGTTTAAAATGACCACATTTTCAGGTCCAACATTTTGCATTTGAGCTCACAAAAAAGAGAGTCCTGGAATCACCATGGAATAGCAGGAAACCTGGTTTCCTGAAAAGAAACCCCCAGCTCTCCATTAGAAAAACCCAAGCTACGAGTCTCTCCAGGGCAACCAGCTTCAGCCGCACCAATGTCAAAAGCTTCTTTGATAACCTGGCGAAGATCCTTGATCGTGAACACCTGGACCTCACTGCTGCGGCCATAGCTTGCACGGCCTCCATCTCAATGCCCACTGCTGCTGCCACATTGCCTGCTGCCACCATCTCAAGGCAAAGTCACCGCAATTCTGACTGACACCCCGGTCAAGTGTGCCCTGGAGCAGCAAGCAGAAGAGAGGAAGAGGAAGATGAAGAACTGTGAGCCAAAAGTGAGGTGCAAAATTGGGGAAAAAGGTAAACAAAAAAAACAGTGACACTAACCTTGCACCAGGGGAGAGCTGTGTCTGTTTGGCGTGCGGTGAAGAGTTTGTCTCATCTGTCCCGGGGGAGGTGTGGACGAAGTTATGTTATGCTTCAGCCCTTCAGCTCTTTCTTATCTTTTATTTGATATATATTATTTTTGTCATCAACTTTTTATTTGTTTATTTGATATTATTGAATATCTTTTGCCTTTTTAAACCATGGTTCCTTGGCCTACGCCAAAATATTTATGCCTAAAATAAATGTAGGTTATGTAGGTTACCTGATATGATGTTCCAGCTCTTTCATTTCTTGTGGTCTGTTTGATGTTATTGAAAATCTCGAATGTCCTTCACTGTGAATTTGAAGGAAAACAATTGTTAGGTTATAGCCTGTATGCCTAATTGCCTAATTGCCTGGTATGATATTCCAGCCCTTAATTGTTTGATGTTATTGAATTGATATTATTGGCTCTTACGCAAAGCTACAATGTTTGAAATAAAAATAACCTAATGATGCACATACTGTTGTCAATGGATTATTGATTAGCAATCAGATTTTCCTTATCAATCATTTTAGCTCAATATGTTTTTAATAGCCTAAATCAGGGCCGGCTCTACACATTTTGGTGCCCTAGGCGAGATTGGCATTTGGGTACACCCCCCCCCCCACCAACAAACATCAATCACACCATGGAAGCTAGCCACATTATTATCACTGATATAATGTTGTAGCCTACTAGTAATTTTGGTAGCCTAATAATAAAGCTTGAGACTCAAGGCAAGCATGAGGGTTTTGCAACTCTGCAATTCAGGTGTAGTAGCCTAGTTTTGGGAATAACTACAAGTGGGTACTAATAAGCTTCAAGCCAAAATGTGAGGGTTGGGTAACTCAGCATCAGCATGCATTCATCCTTCAATCTGTATGAGTCTAGCAGTAGCTCTTAGCATCGCATTATCTAGCTAGCATTAGCTTGTTTATTACTTAGCCTCCTACAATAACACAGAAACACAACAAAACGGCATTTTGATGACATAGCCTACCTCTCAATTGGGCTCTCTTTTCCTCCTCCTCCTTCCTCCGTTTTCTCCCCTGCGCACTTGAAGGCTTGTGCCTTTTCAAAGTCATTGTGCAAATATAAAATCTGTCATCGATCTGATATCTATCTTGCGTCGCACTGATGTTGGCTCTCTGCCTGACTGCATCAGTAGTGCGTGCCTCTCTGACCCCATCACCTGCGCTTGACCCGACAGGCGACAGCACGTCTCTTGGGTTGCCTGTGATGCGCGCACGTAACCCCCACTTCAGCAAGCAGCCAGGCATCATATCCCCCACCTCAGTAACAGCAGCTCTGTCAAAGTTAGTGGCGTAACGGAACGCAGTTGATCCGTGATCCGTACGGATCACCCCCCACGGTTCGGCACGCATATGAACCGCGGATTAATTACTCAATTGAACCATCATAGAGAAATACAGGTTTTCTGCTGCTGTTACGTTTTAAAGTAACAATTCCCTAAATCTCGATGCAGAGTTACAGTGAAGAGATAGACAAGACAGGTGCGTGCTGTGTTTTGCTCTGAAGCGCAATGATTGGTTAATTATGCACAAAAAAAGACATTGTGTGTTTATGTCATGTTGAATCCCAACGAATAAATCTGAGATTATGTTTAATCATGATTATGATTAAGTCATGGCTAGCGAGGAGCGGAGGAACTTGAAAAGTCTCTCGCATCATTTAAATCGCATGTATGGGAGCACTTTGGCTTCCCTGTAAATTATATTGGCTGGTTACCTGTAGCCTAATCTATCCAACATTAGATACATTTAAAACACTCTAGACATTCGTAGTCAGCTGTTCAAAAAAGTAGTAACGTTAGGCATTTGCATGCAGTGACCCTAGCCTACTCTTAGGGGTGCAGTGAACTTGTTAGCTAATTTAGTTTAATAATCTCTTAGTATACAGTATATGCGCAATGTTAGTTAGCCAGCGATTTCTACTTTGGCTGCCTCGCTACAAAACATTTAGCAGCCTTGCTTGCTGGTTGTTGATTGTTGTTAAACGCCCGAGCAATTGAAGAATGGTTACATTAAGTTAGCCGTCACACAGATCAGTGACACTTGACAGTTGTTATTAACTAGCTCACAATTGTTAGCTAGCTTAGGAAACCAAGATTGGATGTCTACCCCTAACATTATTGTGTAAGCAGTAATAACGGGTTCTCGAGGTTAACTAGCTGGCTAAATATAGCTAGAAGAAAACATACTAGGTCAGAGTTAGCTATGCTGAACGATTAGTTAGATGGTTAACGTTAGTTAACAGGCTCGCTAATGCGTTTCCAAGCTGTTTGCAGAGGGAAGATAAGTGAAGTGTTTCAAACGAGCTATCGAGCCAGCTCATGGGCTGTGTTCGAAACCGTTGACTCGTTCCCTATTCCCTATATAGTGTTCCCAATGTAGTGTTCCATGTAGTGAACAATTAAACTGTTTCCGGACACTACAACTGAACGTCATTTGCTTTAAAAAAAATGTGCCGGATATTCAGGTGACGCAAGCGGATACATTTTTACATTTACATTTTAAGCATTTAGCAGACGCTCTTATGCAAGATGTGCATCAATACAGTAGGAACAATCACAGTTACGCATGAAACAAACTGAGCACTCATGGCAGCAGGTTGAAATGTACTCAGGTAGTATTGGGTTTGCATGTTCAGTTTTGAATGTTAAATCCCAAATAAATTGTTGAAATTCTAATGATGTGCAAGTGTGGTTTTGTCATCTGTGGTGCTGTCTGCTAGCCACTGCTTTAGCCACCAATAGTTACCGTTATGGAAGTCGTGAGCTAACTAGCTTGTGTGCTAACGTTAGTTAGCTCACGAGCTCACGACTAGCACCAACTTCCATAGTGGTAATAACGGTAGCTACAGTTTCCAACGGTAGCTATCGGTGGCTAAAGCAGTTAGCTAACGTTACCATCACCATGATTCACCGCCATTCTCTCTTCTGCTTCACGTCTTCTCCTTCGGAATGACATGACCGCATTGGATTGTGGTATACGGGAGAAATTGTAGGGTACATTCGCTGTTCACTACAAATCGCTGTGAATTGTGGGTATTTTATAGTGCACTATATAGTGAACAAAATTAACAGTTGAGAATTCGAACAACACTACAAAATGGCGAGCACACTATATAGTGCACTATATAGGGAATAGGGAACGGTTTCGAACACAGCCATGGTGTCAACCAACTAAACGTTTCTACATTTTGTAGAACAGATTATGGAAGTTTTCAAGTTCAATAGCTAGCTCAATTGAGCAATAGATAAAATGAACATTTTCTGAATTGGCTAGCTACATACCAAAGCGGTAAATGGGCAAAAATGTTCACTGCTTTAAGTGTTTTACAGAATAAATGGAAATCAAAGTTATATTTGTCTCCTTTTTTTTTTTTGCTGATCCGAAAAATAATCCGATTCGTGACTCAAAACCATGATACGATCCGAACTGTGAGTTTTGTTATCTGTTGCACCCCTAGTCAAAGTGCAGGCCAGATGAAACATTGTGTGAGGAACAGAACAGGGGTGCAAAGTGTATTTATTTTTGTTTATTTGTTCATTGGGAGGAAAGGAGAGGGCGCCCACCAGCCACCAGCGATTTTTTTTTTTTGTGAGGGTGACCTGGCGCCCCTAGCCGACATGGCGCCCCAGGCAGCTGCCTGTATTGCCTGTGCCTTGAGCCGGCCCTGGCCTAAATAACATAATATAACATAAGTAATGAGAAATATTCTACCTTTTTCACATTTGGTTGATGTGGAGTAGAAGTCTTGATTGATATGGCTGACAAAATCAGACAAAATCCAGTTTGGGTTGACAATAGCTGATAAGGCAAGAAGTCCATCATATGACGGCAAATAATGTTGAACCTGCGATTCATTTTCACCGACATGAGATATTACCAAACCAAATGTAATCGATTTGAAAGTTGTATTTGGCTAATATAACAGTGAATTGTAATTTAGTTTGCATTGACTTTTAAACCATCCCAGGCAGTGTTACATCTAGCCCAACGTGTGTTACTTTTCACCCCACGCATGAGGTAAAATGTAACATTTTGCTTCAGTTGCTTTCGGTTGAATTGTTAATGACTGGAAGTTATGGCGTGTAATTGTAGCAGAGACTTGCATGTTCTTGTATAAAAACATGATTAGTCTAACTAAAATATATTTTCAAAAATGAGCCAAAAACGAAATGTGTTAGGTTGATCCCCGCTCTCCCCTATACACACTGCAAAATATGGAGGGTTTGCATAGTTTTACCAATGTGTTTTACCATGGACAAGTTGTTTTTAAGACCGGTCTTGCACAAGCAGTCTTCCATTTAGTGCTAAACTGGACATTTTCTAATCCTAAAGGGTGATCAACGAACACTGATATAAAATATATTTCAATGAAAAGATTTCTTAAAACCAAATATTAAATATCACCCCATACCTGACCAGAGAAGGAACGGGAAAGAGATCCACTGGCAGCAGAATGGCAAATGCAGGGAGCAAACAGTAGTGTGGAAAATCCAATTTACAGGTACAGCCAAGCGGATGCTCTCAAGTATGTGGGCATTGAGAGGGAGATGGAGATTCCATGAATCCCCAACCACCTTCCAGCAATGCCTTATCTCACTTCAGGATTGTTATTTTTTTTAACGCACACGGGTGTCAATTACACTAATTGGTCATTATTGCTGATACTCCCTCTCCCCACAGTAGTAACCCCCAAAAGGTTCATAAAGAGTTAAAAATACATCAGTGTCAAAGTTGGTTGGTTTGGTAAAAATAAATTTTTCTAACACAGTCTCACCAGCAAGCGAAACTACTGGTAGATTTTAACGAATTTAAATGGATGAGAAGCGAGCATAGAAAGGAGGGAAATTAGTGAGTATTCATTATTTAAAATGTGTGAAACCATTCACAATGTCAGTATAGGCTTGTTGCAATCAATGGGAATAGAAAATGGGATGATGATAACTCACTGCCCGATTGAAAATTGGCAGGATTGGCTTTAGCCTACTTTTATACTCAAGCTGTTCCTTTTTGCTTTATTTACATTCAACGTACTGTACATTTACTACACAGTAAGTACAATGATAGATTATTATCTAGACTAGGTCGTGGGCTCAGCCTCGGATGTTTGCAATGTCCAGTCACGTGCCTGGTGGCAACCAAAGGCACCAAGCCTCCAGCAAATGCCAAGTGAACCTCTTGAGGACAAGCAGCCGGGCCTAGTTCTGGTGAACGCACACGCTGGGCTTGTATGGGGATAAGATAAGAATAAAAGGCTATTAGAGGCATATCTTCTTCCCAGTATTGAGTTGTATGCCTGGTGCCCTTTGCTATTGCTGCAAACTGACTAGGGGCCTTGGAACAGCTGCCAAGGTCAAGCCCTCCACTCTCAAAGCTATGTGTCTATTGATAGAGTCTGGATACAGTTACCAAGCATATGTCCTGAAGGATACCCCTGGGCCTGTTTTATCTCCTGCCTGCTCATTGTCTGAGACTGGATTTGATAAATTCTTCACTATTGAAACATTCAGTGCCATGCCTAAATGGCCGTGAGATGTCTGCCTCCTTAGATCTCAGTGGTTGCAGTCTGCCATCAGGTTCACCAAAGAATCTCCCCTGTCAAGGTGATTTTCCCTTGGTAATCCGTGGGTTAGAACAGAACTCATCATTGAGCCCTAAAAGACAAATTCATCCTGAGGCATTCAATCAAATGTGGTAAATCTGTGTCATATATAATACTCACATGTTCAATAACATTGTAAAGTATCACTATATTATTGTAATTAAAAGTGCCTGCTGCTGCAATTTCAAGGCAACTCAATATTAGTTGTTAGAGCTTTTCTTTGTTGTTAACAATATAGCAGCTATACATTTTTTAATCTCAGCTTTGTGTACTTATTGGAAATAATAGGGTTCACATAGTTATGGAGAACAAAACCTGTAGTTGCAAGAAATTGCTAGATTAAGCCAAAACAATCATTCAAGTTTTAAGAAACCATTTTTAAATTTATTTTTATATATGTGGCTATGGCATGAGGCTATGCAAAGCAAATGAAATAACCAGTATTTGCTTGTAAACAATGTGGTTGTCTGTTTACTTGTGTGAGATCATAGTGTGTCTACTGGAGTATCCTGTATATAAAACAGTCCCTTGGAATGATCTCATTCAAACACCTCCTTCTGACTCATCATTGTCTGTGTTTGAGACATTATCTAACACCAGGCTATGAGCAATTATTTTTGCCTAATGTGTCTCAAAAATATTGATACATTTATCATTTTGTTTCCAAAGATCATATTTATGACCATAATATGTATTTCCCTTCATAATATTCTGTGCATAATCAAGAATCAAATAATCAAAAATCTTACATTTTTAATCCTGTGATTAAACTGTATCAAAATTGTAAAAAGATTGATACATTTACTTCTGATGAATTTCTTTATTGCATTAGTTGCAGGCAATTGATTGGCAGACAGTTATAAACCAATCAGAGAATAAGGCATTCATGGAAATTCTTCTAAGGTGATCATTGTGACCATTTTCCAGAAGTCAGTTGTTGGTGGAACATTATGCTCATTTTATAACAGGTTAATTATATGGTGCTTACCCAGGCAGGCACTGGTGAAAACAATGTGTTGCATTGAATAAGAAACTCTGTGATTAGCATAGCCTGAGGGTATGAAGCCATAATGAAGAAAAGCTAATTGAATTTAATTGAATTTAATCTCAATTGCCTTACAACCCACAAAAACAGCAGTGACAAATACGCATTACTATATTTTGTATTACTCTCCCAGCTACATGATCGGCCAGCTTGATTTGGTTTCTGTCGTGTTGCTTGACAATTTGTAACTTACCAGAGTAAAACCCCACTCAGAACTATTGTATCAACCCACTGACCTCACCCACCCATTTGAGTGATGCTATTTTGTAATGGTATTGCCAGGGGTTGTGAGCTCCTCACACTAATCCATCTACCTTTCCCCTTTTTCTTTGCAGGCAACCCACCACTCTCCAAACAGCACACCGACACATACTGTAAGTGAAAGGATAGAATGCAATGTGTTTATTTTAACAATTCATTATTAAAATTACACTGCACAAAATGACAAATTCAGGGTTTTATAGGGCAAAATATGGTGGAGCCCCCAGCTACACCGCAATGCTGGTGGGGGGCTGCCACAAAAAAAAAAAAAAAACACAAAACACACAGGAAAGGGTCCCCACCACTCCAGGCTGGTCTGCGAAGAGGTACGGCATCACCTCCACTCGAGTTGTGCCCAGCTCGCAGTCCTTTCACTGTTCTGCCACAGCTTTCGTCACGTTTGCCCTGGTCAGATATGAAAAACACAATTTGGATTTTGGAGGGGGAAATCCCCAAAATTAGCTCCAACACCAGCCTCGGTTCCTCGTTTCCTGTCTGCTTTGGCTTGTCCCGCAGTCTCCACCGCCGCTCCGCCGCAGAAACAAAAGCAACGTTACCTTCATTTTCCTTGTCAGTCCCAGGTCCCTGGAAAAGAAAAAACAAAAACTTCCCCAAAGCAAACAAAATGAAACTGACAATGAAAAAACAAAGGGACCGCACCCTTCCTCACATGACCTGTTTTCCCCATTTCTTTTTTTTATCCCAAGGTGAGCTGCTTATATAATAAGGCCCAGCCCCAATAACCTAACCTGTGCCCCGGATTAGCACCCAATAATTCAATAATTGAATGATTGAATGATCGAATGAGATGGTCCTGCACAGCACTCCAGGGACTGTCTCACAATCACACTCTAGGAAACCCGCAAAAACTGCTGACAGTATCATAAATGAGTTGTCGCAGTGTATACATTGAAAGGGACTTTTCTCCCTGTGTGTGCAGTGCTTTTACAGATTGCCTATGTCCCCTCCATATAGTAACCATCCTCTAAAACCACCAGTGTCCAACTCTGTCATTAACTTCACCAAAAACCCACGTGACTTCCTGTAAACGTTGTCAGGTGTGCTCTTCCGGAAAACACGATGGCTTACTCTATAAATGTATATCTACGTTGAGGCTGCTCCACCATACATTTCCCCCAAAGGACAAAAGATAACCAGGGAAGATTGGGAAGTGGTATAGTATTTTACATTACACCATTTGAGGATAGAGCACTCAGATTTTTGTTCCTTTGATGTGTCCACTCTGGGAGTATTAAGTTGCTGTAAAATAGCTTGCTGATTAGAATGATGCAATAAGATTGAACCTGGTAGTGGACATATAAGGTTGAAGGATATCAATGTCTGACAAACCGTGATAGACAAAAAGTAATACTTGGAATGCAGACAGTACTGTTGAAATTATTACACTGTTATAGTACCAAAGGCAATCAGTTGTACAGTCATGGAATTGTCTATGACTATTTGTCCTGTTGAGGTTTTATAGCTCAATGCTGTTCTTCGTAAGCCACATGAGACATTATTTTGTTTCACTTAAGTGACTCCGTGGAGGATGCATCTGTTCAATGAGAATTTTCATGTGCAAATGCATTTTTATTTTTCCCCCAGTTCCCAAAAAAGTAATAACAATATCAATCTGAGTAATAGCAATATTTTGTATGGTCTTCGGGCAGCTCGTACCAGCCATAAATCATTGATCATTCTGTTAGCCTATATAAATAATATTTTCCAAGGCCATTCCCAACTGCCAGCGCATTAATCTAATTAATCAGTGCGTCCATCTCCCGGCCGTTTAGCCGAGGTTAAGATGACGTCACCTTCTGTGGTTTCCTTCATCCACAGTGCAAAGCTTCCTGGCCCTCATGTTTATAGTGAGGTGCAGGAGAAAGCCTGGAGTTCAGCTCAGGGTTGCGCTGCTCATCTGATTAATGAAGTGAGGTAAGCACTCTGGATGGGAAACAACTGTTTGATTCCACAGGGCTGAGGAAAGGCTTTTCAACAGCTCGTCGAGTGTGTCTGGGGCCTAGTGCTGCCCTATGGCCCTACTCCTTGGCTGACACTATCGTAAGTGCAAATGCTTCATCTTCTGATAGAAATGGGATCAGAGCTGTCTTTGCCCTCACAGGTAGTGTGATCTACCGTGTGCAGTCCATGTGTTCACATAAAAGCCAATTTTAAAAAAAGAATGTCAGTTTAATAAAAATATTCCTTCAAGTATATTGTTCCAGAACACTTGTCCACCCAGTGCTTAATTGGTAAAATAAGAGATGCCGGGGCTCAACTCGCCTCCCAACCACACGCCACCCACCCCCCCTCCCCGCGGAGGAAAAAGGGTAAACTTTCCCTACCTCTGTGTCGCTGCATTTCTGTACCTACCTCTGGTCTAATGGTAACTTTCCTGGGGTGGACCAACAAGGGTTTAAATCAGGAGCAATCATATGGTTGCTGTTTTTAAAGACGCTCTTTTATCTTTTAAAGATTCGATTAATTTGTGAGAAACCTCTATCGCACTCTGCGCTGGAAATTGCTACAGTGTTAACAGCGGTTAAGAGATCCTTCAAGGGCTGTGTAACTTGTTCTCCCGATGCCTCTGTGAACACTCTGAAAGCACGAATTGTTTCTCGGCTGTTAAGTCTGTTAAATCTGTTAAAATATGCGTTGTTATCGCACTTTAGATATTTATGGGCTCTGATTCTGAGTAAGATATTTGCCGGGGCGCAAAATCGGATTCTTGGTATTTTCCAGGGCTGTGCCCGGCACAAATTAAGCACTGTGTCCACCCCTCAGTCAGATGCATCTTTTTGAGCACATTTGTGTTGCAATCAAGAAGGCAGGCACAAAGATATAACAAGGTCTTTCAAGGTGTTCAGATTTTTATGCTTAAGGCCAATTTTTTATTTTGTCACAATAAATGTATTTAAATTGATATATATAACTATAATGAACCAGTGTGTTTCACCATGGTCTCACATGGAAACCAGAATGAGCTACAGTGGCTGCATCATGTCTCTAGTTGGTAGACACATTCATGTCACCTGTTCGTATCAGTCCTTATCAGTCAAATGCACATGGCAGAGAATACTTCAGTTATAAATCTTGATGTATGGTCATAGTTTGGTACAATCTTGGTTCAGCGGAAGGAAATACAGACAAATGCATCAATCAGAGTTGGAGCTGATTTTCGCCCCCAAACTGACATCGCCGATATAAAAAAAAGTTTATGTGCCATTTCACCCATAGAAACATCTGCTCTTCAGTTCTCTTCACTGGTGAGATTTTTATTGCTCGCTTGTGTGTATGAATATAAAATCACATCATCTTCGATTCATGTGTTTCCCATTTAAACTATACTGTAAGCTCAAAGGCACATTGTCCTATTTGGGACATATATCCTTCTCATTTCAAAACTCCCCCTGCCCATCATAAATCGCCTGTAAATCCCTTTTTAACTCCTTGTATTTCCTTGCTCAGTTATTGGTTTGACTACACGTTCATTACTTCGGGAAGATGCCACTAAACTAGTAGTCCACACTTCTCTTTTTAAATTTGCTACTTGTCATGACAAAAGAGCTAAGCAAATATTCCTTTAGGTCAATCATCCATAAGTACTGCAGCTAGCTATGGAGATGCAGTTATTCAACTTACTGCCTATGGGTTCCATTCCCAGAGTATCTGGCTGGATAGTAGCATGATCAACAGGTCAATACTTTTAAAATAAAGTTTTGCTAAGATACTTTTTTTTTAAAATATTACTATATCTGGGAATAGCAAGGGCATACATCTAATGTCCTATTAAATCTTATCCATAGCAAAATAACAAACTAGCTAGTTAACAAGAATACGACTACTATTTACCAAAAAGGAGGGGAAAAGGACAAATGCATTTTGTTTCAGACCTGATTTGATTATTTTTATTATGTACACATCAACTTCAGAAAAGGAATGATGGCATTTTCCAAAACATTGTATGGGCCCATACTTCATAGAATCTTGTCATGTGTGTAGATATGTGTTAGTTTGTAGATTTACAATACTTAAATATTTTCATGGAATTTAATATTCTAAAATATTAACTTAATTATGATGTAGGTTAATTATGAGTTGTAGCTTCTGGCAAAAGCACAGAGTATATTACGTGAACACTGGCCTTTCAGACAAACAACCCAGCTTTAGAGAGCTGTGATTAGAGTGTGTACGAGGAACGAGGGAAAGCTGAAGAATACAGGCTGAAGCCCCCAAACCAGGGAAGCAGGGAACGGGACTTGTGACTGTAGACCCAGGCTGGCAGTCACAGTGGGCTGCCTCATGGGGTCCCCAAATCCTCTTAATATAGATTGGACTGCTTCTGTTTCATGGGGAGCTTGAAGCCCCAGGTCCAAAGTACCCCAGAGGTCAGGATTCCTTACTGTGTGCCTAACAAAGGAGAGTAGGTTCAAGGGGGAGCTGCATATCTGTGGCATCCAGGCTGAGCATCTACAAGACCCCTTGGTGTGTACCCACAAACACTCACAGGCACAAAAACATTCCTTCTCTCACACTCACACACATATGCACACATGCATAAACTATATTTTTCTCAGACACACTCATACACACACACACACACACACACACACACACACACACCCACACACACAAACATGCGCACGCACACACACCACACACACACACATGCATATAAACATAGGTACAGAAACACACACTCAAATACACATACTAACAAACAGAAGCACACATACCCACAGAGACTGCACACCTTGTGGATGAGCCACCATTGCATGTTATACCTATATATTCATATCACCTGAACTGAGATATAATACTAAACAAATATCATCTAAAGGTCTTTATTTGTTTATTTCTTGTATTTCTGTCCTTTTCAAAATGTTTAATATTTGTTAATGCTATATTTTCACAGAGTGCCAGTGACAAGTGGGGGGCACAGAGAGCCAGTGCCCAAAATAAGTTGTTCCAAGACCATAGAGGAAAGTGTCTGCTTCACACAATGTATTGATCTGTCCTCTGAAACATGGTCCTGTTCCCCTGCTGAGTTTTTGGGAAGTGCTGCCAGTCTGGGACAGCCAACTTCCCACAATCCCCCCTCCAGAGCTTCTCCAGGTCTTGATTATCCTACAATCAGCCAGGCATGTGAACCACTTATGCTCAATTTATCCCAGTAGAAGGTAGGCTACGGCACCAAAGGTCACCGAATCCGTAATTGTGCTTTTTGAAACAGATGAGCATCTTTGTTTCAAAATGGCCTGAGCTATTGCTTACTTTTGCCTGTGTGAATTGATGCAGTGTCTGCTGAAGCTGCCAATCCAGTTCATTGTTTTGATTATTAGCTGCCCTGAAAGCGCCAAGGCGCATCTCTCTTCACTTTTGTGTCATTAAACAGATATGTGAATAAACAGATATTTGGACAGTCTTTTTGGATTTTGTAGAGGGTACAATATTCTTTAAGCTCTTGTTATTGTATTGGTTGTATGTTGACACCTTGCACTAAGGCAAATTCCTTGTACATCGTACTTGGCGAAGAAATATTTTTGATTCTGATTCTGATATTCTGCTATCACTAATCAGCTGAGCAATACATGCAGTCCACTCATGCTGAGTAAATATGGCTGATGGTTATCCATGTAGAGATTTAAATAGGAGAGCTGTAATACACATTTCTAAGGGTTTCCTTTCATGTGATGTTGTTTCACAGAGCAGTAAAGGACAACCATTTTCAATTATAGTATCTGACCCTTTAATAGAGGATACCAGCTCTAAGTGTAAAGTGAATTCATTTTTAATCATGGAAGGACATGTGAAAGACCAGGATGTGTTTTCTATGAAAGCTGTGGCGGTACTTTTACAAAGTTAACCATTAGGTCCAGAGAGATTGATAACAGGATCCCCTCACAGTGAATTTATGGGTTATCCATAAAAACATAAATAGTCATGATAGATGTTCTCTAATCTTAGAAGGGATGCTTTGGTTGTGCATGTGTGTTGGCTGAAACAGCTGCATATATTCCGCTGCATGTTTTCAGCACTGTCAGGTCTATAAGGATGTCAGGACTGCTGATGATGTGGTGAGATGGTCTCTGAGTGCCCTCATGGCTGCGTGCTCCCTGTGCCACTCACCTAATTAGTTATGCTGCCCTAGATTACTTCTGCTGGTGCAAAAGTGTTATCACTACTCTTTCCCCTGATCCGGTGTGATATTTATCATAGTCATAATTGCACCTTTCCTCTTTTCTCCCCGCCTTCGTGGCACCTGCCCGGAGCTCACCTGCCCCAGAGTCAACCCCCCACCCCTGCCATGTGTTAGCCGGATGCCGCTGGCCCAGACCCTAGCTGCTGGTTCCATCCCCCGCCCTGCCCTGGTATCTGGAGGGATGAGGTCCACCCCACTCCTACACTTAGAATGCCCTTCCGGTGGTCTGTTAAGCCACATGAGCCTCAAGGACTATTTGTGTTGTTTTTCTCTGTATCCCACAATTTTCCAGGAGTTCATCTCGACCGCCTTTTAAGGGGTCAGGGAATAATTTTCCAGTCTCCCACATTGGCTCCAATGGTTTTCTGGTTTTTTGATTCCCTCTGGAAAATGCCAATTGTGAAGCGTTGTGTGACAACCTGTTTGTAAATGGCGCTATACAAAAATAAAGATAGATAGATAGATAGATATAAGGCCTGACACATAGGTGGTAAGCAAGACTAAGGACATATTACTCAATTACCTGATTGATATTGTCAATATATATATATATATATGCAACTTCAAAAGTATCTGGACCACTTTGCTACAACTGTTTGAACAATAATATCACTAGCATTGATAGTGAATCAAGTATTCATCTGTCTTCTGTATATTAGTGAACATCTAAAATAACTTCTGAGGTGATCTGATGTTTAAAAATGCAGCAGAAAATTGTCTGCATTGAACATCTAGATAATACCTATATTATTGCCCATGTTAATCAGTAAGACTGTGGAGGCCTTTTGGAAAATCAATATTACGGCAGTCATGGATAAGTGAACTGCATGTGTTGTGAACTTTTTATGACCACACTAAATTTGTGGTTTGTGTTCAGATTACACTTCACTTTAACAAAATATCTGAGAGTGGAAATAGCTTTAATAGCTTAAAGATATAGATGATATTTGCATCTTTGGGCTGAGGGACAAGACATTATTTATTTGCCAGATTAACCACTCAATCTTAATAATAATAATAATAATAATATATGCCATTTAGCAGACGCTTTTATCCAAAGCGACTTACAGTAGTGAATGCATACATTTTCAGTATATGTGGCCCCAGTGGGAATCTTGATAATAAAGTTGTTTAGCTTTAAATAAAATGTAAAGTACTTGGTTTTCTGTCTACGGTGTGGATTAATAGAGAAAGATCTGGCCTGATGTAATATCTGTTTTGTTGGGCTTTGTTTGGGAACATTGCTGTCATGTGAGCTGTGCTATCTTTTACTCATCACTGTTTGATCAAGTGATCACAGCTGTGACATTAAACAGCACCAATTCCCAGAATTATTTTCAGTTGTAGACAATTTCTTGTTTGTCAGTGTCAGTGTTTTTCAGATGAGGAATTTTACTTCCATGTTACATTAATATGATACTGGGTACTCTGAGTGCGACATACCAAGAAAAAAATAAATGCTAAAAAAGGACCTAATTTCCTGAATGATCTCTGAATAATAGACTGTATTGCCAGACACATTTCACTTTTATTGTTTTAATTCACTTCCAAAACGCCTGGAGCACTGACCCTTAAAATGATAACACTATGGAGAGAATGTCTTAAATATACGTGCTTAAATATGAGGGCATAAAATACATGAAAGGTGTTTAATATCATAATCTAACTAGGATAAAGTGGGGATTTTTCAGACTGTAAAAAGGATCGGAAGAGCCACTCTCTTGAAATGGGGTGTACTCCCAATCAGAGATCTCAGAGAATGCATGAGCATGAGCCAGCATTTGAAAGCTATGATTACAAGAGCCTGGTCCTATTTCCCTATTGAAATGGTTTACAGGTGTGCCATTGTAAGTGATGATTACTTTCTTTGGCTTAGATTTTCATCATAATTGGAACAAGAGCATGTTATTCACGAGCACAAATATCTAAACATCAAACAAAAAGTTCGGTAATTAGTGTTTGGTAGATTATTTCTCTATTGTAACAATGCTTCTTGGCAATACATTTTATACCGATAGAAAGCCTGCTTATTTCCCTTTTAAATGGTTTGTAAGGAACATGCATTTGTGGGATGAGCAGCACAGCTGAGTATGTGGGTTGTGCCCATGAAAAATGTGCCAAATTTTCTCTGCCAATGCCAAACAGCTTATTCTGCTGTTGCTATTGACTCTTGTTTGGTGTTGTTTGGTGGATTGGATGATTGAAGTCTATCAGTAACAAGGAAGAAACAAGACATATTGGCAATTTTACCATTTATTCATTTAACAAACAGTCCAGGAGCCTCAGTAGCATGTGGAAGAACCATACACAGCCACAACAGCCTGGCACCTCCTCCTCATGCAAATCACCAGCGTGGTGACACACTGCTGTGGGATGGCATTCCACTCCTCAACAAGGATTTGTTGCAAGTCAGCCAACGTGGTTGTGTTGGTCACTCTAGCATGAACAGCACGCCCAAGCTGATCCCACAAGTGTTCAATTGGGTTGAGGTCAGGACTGTTGGCAGGCCATTCCATTCTCTCTACTCCCAAATTCTGGAGGTAGTCTCTGATAAACCCCACTCTGTGTGGGCGAGCGTTGTCATCTTGGAGGATGTAGTTCGGTCCCATACTGTGGAGATATGGGATTGCCACTGGTTGCAGAATCTCATCTCGATATCTCACTGCATTGAGATTGCCTCCAATGATGACAAGCCTCGTTTTTCCAGTGATGGAGATGCCGCCCCACACCATCACACTGCCTCCACCAAAAGGTGTTACTCTATCGGTGCAGCAATTAGCATAGCATTCTCCCCGTCTTCTCCACACTTTGACCCTACGATCCAACTTCCGTTATGTTCATCGCTGAACATAACATTCCTCCACATGTTCAGGTTCCAGTGCAGGTGTTGCCGACACCAGCGCAAACGGGCCTGATGGTGAAGGGCAGTCATGGCAGGCCTCCTGGCAGCCCTATGAGCCCAGAGATTGGCTGCGTGCAGTCTGTTCCGGATTGTCTGGGCCGAGAGCCGTGTGCCATATCGTCCTGCAAACCTTGACTGCAAATCTGTAGAAGACTGAAAGGGTAAGTGCTGAAAGGGTGAGGAACCGGTCTTCTTGGGGTGTCATCTTCTTGGGTCGCCCACTTCGCGGTCTGTCTCTGACATCCCCCGTTTCATGGAACTTGCCCTTCAGTTTGGAGATGGTACTAGGGCTCACTCCAAATAATGCCACAACTTGCTTTTGCGGAACACCAGCTTGAAGTTGCCCTATCGCACGGGCCTTATCAAGATCAGACAAACGTGACATGCCGATTCTTGGAGCAGACACCAATTGACCACTGTAGCAGGGCCCATGCTCACAGGTGCTGCCAATCAGGTGCCAATCAGGCACCTGATTGTCAGCACCTGGGGGTAGCGGAAGCTCAAAACAAGAGTCAATAGCATCAGCAGAATAAGCTGTTTGGCATTGGCAGAGAAGATTTGGCACATTTTTCATGGGTGCAACCCACATACTCAGCTGTGCTGCTCATCCCACAAATGCATGTTCCTTACAAATGGGGCACCATTTAAAAGGGAAATAAACAGGCTTTCCAACGGTATACAATTTATTGCCACGAAGCATTGTTACAACAGAGAAATAATCTACCAAACACAAATTTCCGAACTTTTTGTTCGATGTTTATATAACCTTTTAAAGATGCGGTACTACTACAGTCTGACATAAGCTGCTTCAGTTCTTAATGCCTTATTATTTATTTGAACTGAGTATCCCAGGTACAGAGTAATATATTCTATCCTCTTCACATGATGACAGCTTGTAGCACATTTACTTGCTTGTTGACTGTTTCTGTAAGTACTTATTTGCTAAGAAAGAAGTACCCCAGTACCCAAGCTTTTCCCCATCCTTCTACACTGCAGTATATTTCCTGTTTTCAGTGACTTCCTGTGAAGACATAATGTATTTCCTCTATCAGCTCTAACAACAGCAATTAATTGAGAGCTGTACAATAAGTCATCAACTCATAATTAACTTTGAAATTATCATTGGTATTAAACTGGGCTCATTTCAAGCTGGGTCTGGGTGTGGATCCAATCTGTAGGCCACAGCACTTGCCGACACAGCAGGCCTGAATCACTCTTCCTCTGGACAAGAATGATTCATATTATGGACTCTGAAGTGTGTCATGGTTCCTTTTCATGTCAGGAGAGAGGTGGAGTGGGACACTTACTTTTCATCTTCAGCCGCCCAGGGCTGAGCCCTGTTCATGTGACCACATTGCCATCTCTGATTTGACTTAATAACATGCTGCAGATGGAGAACAAGATGGAAAAAATGGCACACTTTCTGTGGACCGAGCAGCTGTGTGAGGCTTGAGCAAGTTTGTTTTTCAGGTCTTAGACTCACTAAGGTACTAAAAAATGTGTATTTATGCATGAAAATTGGATGGATATGACTGGGTACCTACTCTAGGACTGATATCTGATAAGATTATTAGTAGTCTACCTAACAATTATGATTATGAATTGTATCTGTATTGCGATATGAAAGTTTTGAAATGAAGTTTTATTGAAGTTTTTATGAAGTCTGGTTCTGTGTGGCTCAGTAGGTAGAGCATAGCATTGGCAAGGCTTAGGCTGTGGGTTCAATCCCCACTGGGACCACATATACTGAAAAATGTATGCATTCACTACTGTAAGTCGCTTTTGATAAAATAAGTCTGATAAATGGCATATATTATTATATTATACGTTTTACTGAATAATCGGTGAAAATGAACTCCGGGGAAAGTATTTTGTTCAACATAACAAACTCATAACCCGTAAGTGGTTTTTATAAGTGTTGGGGGTGTCCAACCAAGCCTTTTCGCTGGGTTTTCATATTTCATATAACCACTTTTCATAAACTCACAACATTCTCATTAAAAAACATATGGATGTCACATTTGAATAAAGTATATGCATTTCTGTTTCTCTCCTCAACTCCATGAGGTACTGAATTGTGGTTGCTATTTGCTGCAGTTGCTATTCCAATGTTTAGCTCATGCCAGAGATCTCATCCCTGTGATGTTTACAGGTATAATCATTCAATTCATGTCCATGGAGAAATTAACTCCAGTGATTGGCTGAGCATCCAATTAAAAATTGATATCCATCCTGACTTTTCTCAGTGGTGAAATGTCTCTAGGAACTTCATAGTCTGTCAGTTTTGTTGTTCTCTTGACCTTTGAGAGTGGAACACTCTGGTACGCTATGTTCAATTGATTGTTACCAGATTATATAATGAAGCTGTAACCTTGGAGAGAGCTGTGTTTTTCTCCAAAATCAAGTTTTGGACTTCTGTCCAGCTGACAAAAGGCCCAAAATTTCAGGGAAACAAAACAAATTACAGGCAGTGGGCAATACAACCCTGGTCATCGAGAGTTACATTATTTCCCTTTTTTCTTTAAGAATGTTGAACAATGTCTTATTGCACTCAATTGAGTCCAAAACATCTTTTCATTGAATACTTTATTTATTCCTTGATTGCAGGATACATAGTCTTAAGAACTGCTGGTCATGCATCCGCTGCTTTGATTAAATACTGTATAAATAGCCACAGTCTCTCTTATGTTAAAATACATAGATTCTGCCATTAAGGTACATAAGAACATAAGAATAAATAATGACGAGAACGGGCCGTTCAGCCCATCTAGGCTCGTCATGTCCTAATCTAAAGAGTATCTAGTACTGCATCTAGCCTAGACTTGAATAGCCCAAGTGTTTATGTCTCTACTACCCGACCTGGCAAGCTTTTCCAGGCATTAACAACTCTCTGTATAAAGAAAAACTTCCTAATATCCATGCATAATTTGCCTTTAACTCATTTCCACCTGTGGCCTCTTGTTCTGCTGACCCCACTTATCTTAAAAAAACGCTGGTAGTTCACTTTGTTAATCCCTTTTAGGAATTTAAAAACCTCAATCAAATCCCCCCTAAGTCTCCGTTTGCTAAGATTAAATACGGTAGATTGAGTGCCTTAAGTCTATCCTCATAACTTTTACCTTTCATACCAGGTATCAATTTAGTTGCCCTTCTTTGAACTTTTTCAAGAGCTTCTATATCTTTCTTGTAGTGTGGTATCCAGAACTGCACACAGTACTCTATGTGAGGTCTGACAAAGGCATTATATAACATTAATATAACCTCCTTTGATTAAATACTCAGCATCCTGTTGGCCTTTTCCACTGCTGTAGCACACTGCTTTGATGCAGATAGACTTTGATCAACTACAATTCCTAAGTCTTTTTCAAACTGAACACCTACTAATTTTTCTCTTCCCATAAAATACTTTCTTTTTTAACGTTTTTATTTCCCATATGCATAACTTTACATTTAGCAATATTGAGTGTCATCTTCCACATTTCTGCCCATTCTTGGATTTTGTTTAAATCATCTTGTATTACTTTAGTCGATTCCAAACTGTTTGCCAAACTCCCAAATTTAGTATCATCTGCAAATTTAACTATTTTGCTACTAACGTCCCTATCAAGATCATGTATGTAAATAAGGAAGAGCAGAGGTCCCAGCACCGATCCCTGCGGGACTCCACTGCCCACAGCACCTAGGTCAGATATGACCCCACCTACTGTTATTCTTTGTATTCACCCTTGCAGCCAATTATGAACCCACTCTGAAACAACTCCTGAAATTCCTACTGAATTCATTTTAACAATGAGCCTCTCATGTGGTACCTTGTCAAATGCTTTTTGAAAGTCCAAATATATAATATCATAAGCCTGGTTCAGGTCAGCACACTTTGTAGCCTCTTCAAAAAAGTCCAGAAGGTCTGTCTTGACCTCCCTTTGAGAAAACCGTGATGGTTCTTCCTTAAAATACTATTATTTTTTAAGAATGATTCCAACTTGTCCCTAATAATACATTCCAGTATTTTACATGATATACAAATTAAACTGACAGGCTTATAGTTCCCTGGGTCAGTATGGAATTATACTACCCTGCTTCCAGTCATCTGGTATTTCTCCAGTGTTATGAATTGCATAACAATATCTGTCAATAGTTTATATATAATTTCCCCAAGTTCTTTGAGTACTCTGGGATATATGCTGGATATATCAGGGCCTGCTGCAATAATTTAACTTGTTTCTCTCGGAGTTTTCCTTTTTATATATTCTGTACAGTCATGTCTTTTGCCTCAAAATCTCTCGTAAAGATTTAATCATCCACTGCGGAGACAATTTTTTCATCCTATTTTTCCTTACTTTTGGGATTAATTCACACTGTACATCTACAATAACCCTTTTCAATTTAGTCCATTTTTCATTCACAGTTCTGCAATCTAGAAGTTTTGCCCAGTCTATGTTACTTAAATTCTCTTTAATTTTAGTATGAAATTCTCTCTCTCTCATTCAAGTCAGCTCGTCTGAAGTTAAAAACTAGAGTAAAGAGGAGGCTGTCTTAACTTGCCAAAAAATTTAAAAAAGTAACTGCACTG
The DNA here is from genome assembly GCA_029706075.1 of Aldrovandia affinis. NCBI lineage: Eukaryota > Metazoa > Chordata > Actinopteri > Notacanthiformes > Halosauridae > Aldrovandia > Aldrovandia affinis. Next base: position 3,145,769 of record JAINUG010000047.1, read on the forward strand.
TGATCACTTATCCCTAGTGGTTCTAATACCTCTGTGCTTGTACAAATGTTTTGACCCTGTATTTTCTGGAACATATTGATGTAATATTACAAATGATGAAAGGGATTCAACCAAAGCACAAAGCAGTTTTGCCGGTACCTTTTTGTAATGAATGTATGTTTGTTTGTTGTTACTTCTAGTACATTTCTCATTTGAAATTGTATGTTATACAAAGCTAAAATTGTGTGCTATCAACTTGAACTTTCACTCTGAAATATGAAAAAATTGGCCATATATGCAATGCCATATGCGTAGCTACAAGTGCTACAAAATAAGGCTTTAAGGTTGGTGTGAGACCTCGCAATATCATCCAAGGTGGTATCATTGTGTACAACACCCTTCAATCCTGGAATAAGGCCACAACTGAGTTACTGTGTAGGTGAATGCATGACACATCTGGAAGAATTTGATAACTTTTTTTAAACTAATCCCTTATGCTGTAATTGTAATGATGAATTAGAATTACAGCATTTGTGGATTTTTCCCCATCCATTTTGTTTTGTAATCTTGTTTGGTCTGTCACCATGGTTTCATATTTTTTCATCTAAACAAATAGTTCCCTTCAAAGCTAAATTGATTTAGTCATATAGATATTCAGTACTTCTGCAATGTTCAGGAGAAATACATCAGATTTCAATACCATACATGGTATGTGGTGTGCAGTGGATAGCACTGTCGCCTCACAGCAACAAGGTCCCGGGTTCGAATCCCGGCCGGGGGCCTTTCTGGGTGGAGTTTGCATGTTCTCCCCGTGTCCGCGTGGGTTTCCTCTGGGTACTCCGGTTTCCTCCCACAGTCCAAACACATGCACGCTAGGCTAATTGGAGAGTCTAAATTGCCCTGTAGGTATGAGTGTGTGAGTGAATGGTGTATGTAGTGCCCTGCGATGGATTGGCGACCTGTCCAGGGTGTATTCCTGCCTCTCGCCCCAATGCATGCTGGGATAGGATCCAGTCAAGATTTGGGAATCCCAAAAAACAGATGTCAAAGTCAGAGTTCCCTGACCAGGAATAAGCAGTTATAGGAATAAGTTAGCAATATCCTTATGATTATAAACCAAAGTTCCTTCCTTATTCTTAATGCACTGAACCTCATCCTTAACTTTCCTTTTTCTAATACAATATTGAAAACTCTTCTTAGGATTACTTTTTGCATCTTGGGAAATTTTAATTTCAAACTGCATTTTAGCTGCTCTTATTTCCTTTTTAGCCTTAGCCCGCATATTCAAAGCCTATAAGTCTATCATCTCCTTCAAAAGTATACATAAAGGGTACAGGCCATACCCTATACTTTCTTTCTCTCTGACGGTTGTGGTCAGATCTCTGGAAAGGCCAGACATGAGTGTTACATCCCTTTGCTTTGTATTAGCACTACTTCGTGTTTCCTTTTGGATTTGCGTGCTGCTATGTTTCCTTTATTTCTCCCCTTTAGGTGGAGATGACGTCACTGCCCTGCTGGGAGCTGCTTGAGGAAGCACATGGTTTCCAGGGGAACCCTCCAAGCAACGTGACGAGACAAGATGTGGCTGGACATCGCTTGGCTACATCACTGAGGAGACTTTTAAAAAGATGCGGGACAATATATAGTAGTTACCACCTGAATGCCATCAGTTTCCTTTACGACATTGTTAGTTACAGCTTGGTGAATGCGTTACTCTGATTGACCGCCTAGCTGCTAATGAATGATTATTGCTATTCGTAATACATTTTGGGAACTCCGAAGAGAAGACCTCCCTTGTCATCTTCGAGGGTCTGGAACCGCTGGCTGACTGCCCGGTGAGACCTTACAACCTGCTTCTGTCTTTTAAAGGACTTTCATGTTATAGATAGAGAGAACAATCATTAAATGTATACATATTAATAAATATATGTTTAATCTTTCTATACCGCTGTTTCACTGGTACTCCTTACGGGTTGTGGTTATTGATTAAGTGGCATAGTGTTACGTCCGATATTGTACGCCTGGTTATTACAACGCAGGTTTATTTCTATCCGTAACATGAGTCTAAACTTTAACATATCTACGGAGATAGTGGTATGATGTAATCCGACTGATGAGTTTCCCTAACTTTAACCTTTCCCATAATGCATTGCATGCAATTAGTTAAAGACTTCAGTGAAAAAAATGTATCCTATCTGTATTGCAGACTGCATTTAATTTAGCGTCAGGTATTTATAAAAATTAGTTATTAGTTATTAAATGAATCATTAGAATATTTCAAGGAAAGTCAGAATCCAGCATCACTAGAAGCATGCTGATATACAGTACAGTAGTACCCTTGATAAGAGATCATATAAAATAAACTATATAAGTAATGAGGTATATTTTATGGTTAAAAAATTATATTCTTTAATAACAATGAATTGGCACGAAGCACAATCGGTGCTTATTTTTTTCCCAGAAAAATCAAAAATCACAAATATTCACACCCCTGTTATCAGTACTTTGTGTTTCCTCCCTTGGCCATTATAACAGCAAGTAGTCATCTTCTGTAGTGTTGTACAAGGTTATGGAACTTCTTGGGGGGATCCTCAACCATTCTTCCATGCAGAATTGTTCTAGTTCCTTCAGATTCTTGGGTTGACGTTTGTGCACTGCTTTTTTGAGTTCAAACCACAAATGTTCAATTGCATTCAGGTGTAGAGACTGAGATGGCCACGTCAGAACTTTGATCTTGTGCTGTCAACCATTTCTTAGTTTCTTTGGACATATGTTTGGGATTGTTATCTTGTTGGACGGTCCATCTGTGACCAAGGTGTAGCTTCCTGGCGGAGGGAACAAGGTTTTTGGACAAAACTTCTTGGTACATGCTGGAGTTCATAGTTCCATTTATTTTAATAAGGGCCCAAGGACCTGTGGATGCAAAACAACCCCAAAGCATTTGTGGTTCGCGTAGCTCAGTTGGTAGAGCATGGCACTGGCAATGCCAAGGTTCTGGGTTCTATCCCACGGGACTACATGTCCGTCATTCGGATGGGACGGTAAAAACTGAGGTCCTGACTCTCTGTGGTCATGGCCCTCATGGCGCTTTTCGAAAGAGCATTGTGTTTGTCCCAACCAAAAACAATATATATATACATGGAATTAATTCATTCCCTCCCTCCTTGCCTCTCCACTGTGTATCTGATGTGCAGTGAGATCTTGAAACGCGCAAAATGGCTGCCGTCGCATTCACCCAGGTGGGTGCTGCACATTGGTGGTGGTTGAGGTGAGTTTCCCCTTTCATTGTCGTTGTAAAGCTCTTTGGGTACCTTGAAATGTGCTATATAAATCCAATGTTCAATTCAATTAAAGATCCACCACCATGTTTCACTGTAGGCATGAGGTTCTTTTCAACGTTACTTGTGTTCTTTGGACGCCAAACATAACGCTGATGTGCATGTCTAAAAAGCTTGATTCGGCCACAAAACCCAGTTACAATTGTAGTTTGATGAATTCAAGATGCCCTTTTCTGTGAATTGTCTTCAAAAGAGGCTTCCTTCTTGCAACTCTGCCATGAGGCCATTGTCATGTAGGTGTCATCAAATGGTAGCTTTAGACACCTTGTAACCCTAAGATGCCAGTTTGTTTTGGAGATCTTGAACTGTGCCTCTTGGACTTATTTTTGCCCCATTCGTCTCACTACACGTGGGGGCAAGATAGACTTGCGTCCTCTACCTGGCAGGTTAGCTACTGTTCCAGTTGCCTTAAACTTCCTAATAATTGACACAACAGTGGAAAGCGGTATCTTTTAACTTTTTAGTTTTTGTAGCCATCTCCTGATCTGTAGAGGTCAATAACCTTTTGTCTGATGCTTTCAGGGAGTTCCTATTTCAAGTGTTCCCTCCGTTTTATACCCAAGGTATATTTTGTACGATCCCTTTTGTTCATCTTTATATACAAGGGTGTGAAAAAAAGGAGCCTACTGTACATCTGGGAGGAGACAGGATAGTCACCCTTCATTTTAATGAAAGATTACAGATTAGGAGAATGAGAGGTGGCCAAATGTGACCTGTGGTGAAATTAGGAAATATTTTGTTTCACCACTTCTCATTAACAAAATAGAGGGGATGGGTTCTAAAACAGAACTATACCAGGGCCTTTGCTGTTTCAGCATTCCCTGGGACCCCTTAATGTAGATAAATAGTCCCTCCAAGGGGTTCAGAAGGAAAGTGAGGTTGCATTCTCACCAAGAAATAGTTTATTTCTTCCACAGGAAAGCTGATTTCAACAGAAAATCCATTGCTTGTACAACACTGGCATTATTTTAATCTGAGGAATTAAAATGATATTTTTACTGTTATTACAACTGGAAGGTTTATATGTGTCCTTCTAGAAAGAACAGTTTTTAAAAAAAGCTAAAAAGCTAACTATTTCCATTAACGCTGAGAAAAATAAAAACCTTTTGTGAATATGGAACGATTCTTTCTGAAGACATTCAGTGGGTTTAATTACAAACACATTGCCAACCTCAACTGCAGTCCAAAACCACACTTGTTCTAAAATAAATGAGGGATGTTAGTGGTAGACCATCTTGCTAGTGACAGCAAGATGGTTATGGGGCAGTGTATTGTATGCTTTGTATTACAAGTAATTAAATAGCTATGCAAATGTATATTTCTATACATTACTCTGGATACATTCAAATACTATAGTCAGTCATTCATCAGACAACTAAATGCAGTTTTCTGTTATATATACTGTTTACAGTATATCTGCTATATACACACAGTGTGTGTCTGTGTGTGTGGGGGGGAAATACATTCATATTTTTGTTTTAAGTTACTGTGGAAACCACCATGCGCACAACAAAGGTCCCACTTGTGGGACTGCAGAGAGATCCAGATTTCTTTGTGTCAATGATCTCGCTGCTGTAGGAAAAAAATTCTCGATTGCAATTTTGACCCGATTGCAATTTCAAAACTTGAATGTTTTTTTACTTTGTGTCCAGGCAGATGTTTTCAGTGTATCCTTTTTTGATTGCAGTTTTTCATTGTTCATCTAAGCCTCTTCTCTGTATCAAATCCCCACACAATCAATCAATTAATCAATCTTTATTTTTGTATAGCGCCATTTACAAACAGGTTGTCACACAGCGCTTCACAATTGGCATTTTCCAGAGGGAATCAAAAAACCAGAAAACCATTGGAACCAATGTGGGAGACTGGAAAATTATTCCCTGACCCCTTAAAAGGCGGTCGAGATGAACTCCTGGAAAATTGTGGGTTACAGACAAAAACAAAACAAATAGTTCTTGAGGCTCATGAGGCTTAACAGACCACCGGAAGGGCATTCTATGTGTAGTGGTGGGGTGGACCTCATCCCTCCAGATACCAGGGCAGATAACCAGCAGCTAGGGTCTGGGCCAGCGGCATCCGGCTAACACATGGCAGGGGTGGGGGGTTGACTCTGGGGCAGGTGAGCTCCGGGCAGGTGTCACGAAGCCGGACACAGACTGCTTAATTTCATAGATTCTGAAATTACACCAGACCTGATGACTGCATAGATCACTATATTTATATAATTCATAATTCATTCCTAATTCATTCTTAGAATTCCATTCCAGTAAAAAAAAATATTTGTCTAAGCATAAATTAATACATTGTGGAATGTGTTTACTTTCCCCACCCCACTAATATTAGCTACTTTTTTTCTCTTTGTAAATACCACAGAATTCTCAAAAAAGGTGTTCTGTTTCATTGCTGTTCAAAGGGGCTTGTTTGTTTGGGTCTATAACTGCAATCTTATGTTAAACCAGGAAGGCAGCATTAGCTCTATTATCATGTTTTCTTATACCCTTTTCTTCAGTTGCTGGCAAACACTCTGAACTGACTTTGATGCCAACATTTTCTCAGGACCTGTGGTCTTACCCAAAACAAGTTTTCATGGTGTTTCACACAAAAAAAAGCTGGTAATCCTCTACGATTCTCAGACATCCAATGGACTGGCATTTGGATTCCCATTTTCAGGCTACATATCAATCAAATAATAAATCAACCAGACATGTACAATATACCAAACTCTAGTTTAAGTTTATTTGACAGTGATTAAATTACCTCCTGTGCAGGAGCCTCATATAATCTCAATTATAGTTTATGGAAAATCACCTTCAATTGCCAAATTGTAATATTGTATTATTGGACTGCCATGGCCTAGGAGAGCAATAGCTAAATTATGTGTCTAAATATCTAGGTAATGCTACCAGAAAGCATGCAAAAAAAGTAGGGTTTGTATGTTGTTATTCAGCATATTACCCCCTGTCTTAATCAATCTAAGACAAGTATTCCACCCAAAACAAAATACAAGGGGAGGTGGGTGGGTATTTTCCTTCCAAATGTTTGTGTCTGATGCCAGTTGCTATCCGTTTCAAACTCTGCACACAGAAAATCACTGTCACTATCTCAGATGTAGGGCTGTGACGGTATGAAATATTCACAGTATGATTCACGTACCACTCAATATCACGGTTTTCTGTATTTCACGGTGTCACACGCCACGTGACAAATCTCTGGATGTGAGCCGAGCAGCAAAGGAATGGGGTTTGCTGGTCTCTGCTGGTCTCTGGATCTTTATTTCTGCGTCTCTGAAACAGCAGGAGAGCAGGTTAAATAAAAACAAACACAAAACAAAGTCTTTACCCCACTCGCCACAAAGCTTTGTTCAAAAACAATAAAATAAAATAAAAATAAAACAAACTAAATGAACAAACCAAATTAAAGCTCGCATCCTCCAAGGTGGGAATCCCCTTCCAGGGAACGCACAACGAACACAGACAATCAGCAGCTTTCCACCCCGCTTCCACATATCCACATCCAATAGGACACCGCGCCTTCCTCATCCGGATTACCTCTAACCCAGACAGGCACACACATATTCAGTAACGTTTCAAGTGCTTCCCAAACCCACACAGAGATACTCAAAGTTTCAGTTTGAACACTCCTTAAACACATAGAGACCCTTGCCACTCTTCCAGAGAGTTCTCGGGCCATCGCAATGGAGACACTCTCCACTGCTTTAATGTGAGTTCTCTTCACAATCACACACAGAGAGGCGCAGACACTGTGTGCCCGCTCTCCCTTTCCCACACACACAGGAAGCACTCTATTCAGTCACTTTTAACAATGTATGTGTATGACTAGACCAACAACTCTCTACAATACTTATACACGTGAATGACAAGACTAACAACTGATTCCCCACTCGCCCCACCTGCTCTTAAAAAGGTTTACTTTCTGCCTGGCTCAGGTGGAACTCGTGAGGCAATCACCTGTCTATCATTCACACACCCAATCACAATCACTCAACACCAAACAATTCACATACACTACAGCCACTCACATTCTCACACGCAAACACACGTAGTATCGTAATATACTGTCACACCGTTACACCTCTTTTGAAGAGGTGCAAATGGGGTGTCTATGTCTGTGGGCCTCTCACATGCAAACATTGAAGAATGTCCCAGATCCTGAACTTCCAGTCTCTGTGTAGCATATTTAGCATGATGAATTTTGGGACTGCTACCCCCAGAAAATAATTTGTCTGCTAACTTATAATGAAAGTATTTAATGAGCACTATTGTGGCGAACTGGAAAAACAGATCTGCCATGCAAGAACTGACTTGTCTCTGATAATGTGCTTCTTTTTGATGTATTTTTTTCCCTCTGATTATCTGAATTAAAACTGAAGAGGTGTTGTACATGTTTTTATATTTTATATATATGGATGGTACAGTGGTCGAAATGAGGGGGGTCTGGGGGGATCTGGGACCTCACCCATAAGCCACAAGGGACCCCCCATAAACTTGGGGGGGTCCCATATATATTTTAACCTATTTTATTTTAACAAATGTGGGTCAAACAGGACATAACTATATAGAACCAATCAATTTAAATGGTCTTTAAGAATTCTTTAAGGTCTGTGGGTCTTCTTGGTCTGTCAGACCAAAATGTACCCAGGTTGCATCACAATAGCATTTGAATGGCAGCTAGCGTCCGTTACTAAATTATGGTCGGCTATGCAGACTTAGTCTACTTACTATAGCCCATTGTTTAAATTTATTTAGAATTTAGCTTTGAGTTAGAATATCTGTAGTTCAAAAGTTCAAAAACATAACAAGCCAGCCTGTCAGCACAGATGATAAAGGAAAGGTTTATGTTATAAAAAATCATTCATAAAACATATTTTTTTCAAATATATTTTTAAAAATCAAATTAAGTAGAAAGTAGCCATGTTAACTCAGGGCAAAGGCGTTACACCAGCATATCTGAAATATAATATAATATCTCAATTTTTTATGAAAAGTCGAAGGATATAATATTAGAATTTGTTCCCAGGAATTAGCCAAATATTCAGCGGTCCATGTAGTTTGAAGGTTTTCACTGCATTTCTGTACGAGAGGACATGCTTTTAAAATATATATATATATATATATATTATTCATCAAATCAAATCAAATCAAATGTATTTGTATAGCGCTTTTCACAAATGCATTGTCACAAAACGCTAAACAGAAGGCAACCCAGGCCTATACCCCCCCCCCCCGCCCCAAAAGCAAGCCTAAGGTGACAGTGGCAAGGAAAAACCTTGATATGGAGAAACCTTGGGAGGAACCATACTAACACCATTTTAAAGCCTGTGGAAGGCGTCGGTCTCGGCAGGGGAATCGGGCCAATTAACGGTCACGCCTACTAGCAGGGCAGCCAGCGCACACACCTATCTGACGTTTCCTAATCATACCTGTGTGCTTAAACCTGCTCTGCTTTTAGTAGGTGGCTGGAACACAGCAGCTGGAAAGCAGAGCGAGAGAAATTAGTGAGACCGCAAACCCAAAGCAACGGAAACGGAAAAGTCGCAGAACACTTGTTTGTGTTTATGCTTTGTGTTTTGCCGAAAGGCGGTTTGATTTAGTTTATAATTTTAGTTTATTATTTGTGGCCGGAACCCGCGAGGGGGATGGTTGAAGACCTTTTTCAGATTATTTTATTTGTCTGTGCTCGCACTCTCTCTCCCCTTGTGTCCGTGTGGGGGAGAACAATAAAATCCACAGACCGATAACTCCATTCCCTGCTTTCCTGCTGTTCTTTTCCACTCTGGGGTGTGACAAAGCCATTTCTAAATAATTTTTGTCCAGCAACTTATAGTTTGGACCTCAAACTTTATTTAAAAAATGATAATTTGTTTAAATGTAGCAATATAGTCACAAGAGAAAACAACAAACATATGCTCGCATGCACATACGGGCATGTGCATGTGCATGTACATTAATGAAAATCTGGGGACCTCCGCCCCCCCAAGAGCCATTGGTCATTTCATACACTGGGATGAATGGAGTAATATTAGATTAGCTACTTCTGAGTTCTGCAAAAATGTCTCATAACCCTTCCCAGAAGTATACATTTCCTAAATATTACCTTTTGTCAAGGTTTCCCACTAAGCAACACGATACTCTATATGACCACAGGCTAATTCAGGCCATCTTGTGAATGGGGAAGGTCAATCCTGCTAAATGACCCATGCTGGTTGCCACAGTTTGGTTGGATATTGGAGATTTTCTAATTTCCTCAAATGTCATTGGTGACTGACATCTGACTGGACTTCCCTCCCTTGATCAATATGACACTGATGAGCTCTGGAAGCGCTCCCTGTGGATCGCAGTCAACCTCATCCCATCTAGGACCTGCCAATCAGATTGACTGTATGGACAGTTGTGACAGTCAGGTTGGGAAAACAACCAGACATAACATAACATAACATAACATAAGGGGAAGACGAGAACAGGCCATTCAGCCCAACACTGCTCGTCCATTCCTACCACTAATATGCTCACAATGCTTAGTTTACCCAAAGGCTAGTGTCTAACACTGGATCGAGCCTGGCCTTGAATACCCCTAGTGTCTCAGCCTCCACTACATGTCCAGGCAAGCTATTCCACGCATTGATCACTCTCTGTGTGAAAAAATATTTCCTAGTGTCCGTGTGAAATTTACCCTTTGTCAGTTTCCATTTATGCCCCCTCGTTCTGCTAACCGAATTCAACTTGAATAATTTCCTGTAATTCACTTTGTTAATTCCTTTAATAAATTTAAAAGCCTCAATCAAATCTCCCCTAAGTCTCCTTTTACTAAGCTTGAACAGTCCAAGCATCTCTAGCCTTTCCTCATAACACTTGTCTTTTATGACTGGAATCAGTCTGGTTGCCTGTCTTTGGACCTTTTCCAGCGCATCTATATCTTTTTTGTAGTGCGGTCCCCAGAACTGCACACAATATTCCAAGTGTGGCCTAACAAGGGCATTGTATAGGGTGCGTATGATCTCCTTCGATTTGTACTCAATACTCTTGGCTATGTATCCCAGCATCCTGTTAGCTTTTTTAACTGCTACCGCACATTGACCAGACCCTGACAAGCTTTGATCAATTAGTACTCCTAGGTCTTTTTCTACGTGTGCACATTCTAGTTTTCTACCTCCCATAAAATAATCCTGTCCTATGTTTTTATTCCCCACATGTAGAACTTTACATTTAGTTGTATAAAATTTCATTTGCCAGGTTTCTGCCCATTTCTGGATTCTATTCAGATCGTCTTGGATTACTTTAGTAGATTCCTGACTATTTGCTAAGCCTCCCAGTTTTGTATCATCTGCAAATTTAACTAATGTACTTTCAATGACCATATCAATGTCATTTATGTAAATGATAAAGAGTAGTGGTCCCAGCACCGATCCCTGCGGGACTCCACTTCCCACTATACCCTCCTCGGATAAGATCCCGCCTATTACTACACTTTGTGTTCTATCCCGTAACCAGTTCCGAACCCACTCTAAAATGCCACCTGTAATTCCTACTGCTCTCATTTTGATAATGAGTTTGTCATGTGGCACCTTATCAAATGCTTTTTGGAAATCTAAGTATATAATATCATACGCCTTTCTCTCATCCAGACACTTGGTTGCTTCCTCAAAAAATGTCAGCAGATTTGTCAGACATGACCTACCCTTGCAAAAACCATGCTGGCTATCCCTTAGGATGTTGTAATTTTCTAGAAATACTTCTAGTTTATCTTTAATAATAGATTCTAATATTTTGCATATGATGCAAGTTAAACTAATAGGCCTATAGTTTCCTGGATCAGTACGGTCCCCTTTCTTATATATTGGTACCACAATACCCTGTTTCCAGTCATTTGGTAATTCACCAGTCTTTAACCCCTGAGGTCGGCTGGATCGGGCGCCGATCCAAGCAGCAATACAAGTATATTACTATTTCTAACTTCGCGATATTTTATCATACACACGCGGCAAAAACATTGACAGAAACCTTAGAATCGCGACTTTCCGATTTGAGCACTGGCAAATCAAATGGGATTTTTAAAATTAGCTTAATTAGACCAAAAGTAAACCTTGCTTTTTACTCTGTTTTTTACCTTTTAGTAACGTCCCCTTCTATTGACATGTTAACGAGGTGCTAATTTCGGGAGGTGCGTCGGGGGCCATGTGTGAAAACGCCGGCATAAACAACACAAACTGAAGAGGACAGTCTATGCTGATATTTATTTTATTTCGCTTGTTTTCAAATACTCGTGAAAATATATATAAATTCCGCGTCTTGTGACTACATATTCCGCATGTCGCAATGTAACAAATTGCAATAGGCACAGAAAATACTTTTCAAACAGCCTAAAATGTTATAAAATATATCGTATGTCTGTGTTTACGCTTGCAATCTGCCAGCAACAGTATATTCACGAGTATATTTTCAAATACTCGTGAAAATATATGAATTCCGCGCCTTGTGACTACATATTCGCATGTCGCAATGTAACAAATTGCAATAGGCACACAAAATACTTTTCAAACAGCGTAAAATGTTATAAAATATATCGTATGTCTGTGTTTACGCTTGCAATCTGCCAGCAACAGTCTATGCTATTGATTTTATTTCGCTTGTTTTTTTATTTTTTTACATCTTGTCTGTGTTTACGCTTGCAATCTGCCAGCAACAGTCTATGCTGATATTAATTTTATTTCGCTTTGTTTTCAAATACTCGTGAAAATATAGCCTATGAATATCGCGTGTTGTGACGCCAAACATTCCGCGTGTTGCAACGTAACAAAGAGCCAAAATGAATATTCAGGTATTTAGCATTTAGCCCTCCCACAGCCTGAAATAAATGTGACCAGTTCTGATAAAAACAGGTTTTTAGCTATTTAGATCTCAGATGTGCTAAACTATTTTCACACCCTTACATAACCAAGACCTTGGTGAACAAACGCACATTGGCAAAACAATTCGTCACTATAGTTTAGTGTGTGCTTTCACATCTTTTGTGACAGCAGAAAAATTTACTATTTTTAACTTGTGTGTTTGTAGATCTATTTACAAGCTGCATATGATACTGACCAAACTATTGATGGCATACAAATGTAGCTGTGATTGTCCTTCAAATAAAAATATCAAACACTTTGGAGTAAGTGTGTGTTAAATTGATGAAATTGAGATAAATATCAGATCATGCCAAAATCTAAAAACATTAAAAGCTTAGCACGGACCTCAGGGGGTTAAAGACAGTCTAAAAATACTTGCCAGTGGTTTAAAAATGATCTCGCTTAATTCCTTTAGTACCCTGGGGTATATGCCATCCGGGCCGGCTGCCTTATTAGTCTTTAATTTATGTAATTTATCTTATCCAATACTTCCATATCCCCTATCTCTGTATCCGCTAAGACATTCTGAGTAATGAATATGCCTTCCGGCCTATTAGCAGCCTCTTCTCTGGTAAAACTCTCTACAAAACAGCCATTGTCTGCAATATCCTTATTTTTACAGAGCAGTGCCCCGTCTTTGTTTTTAATTCCCTTAATCTCCTCTTTGACTTTTCTTTTCCTACTACAGTATTGAAAGAAATGCTTAGGGTTACTTTTAGCATTTTCTGCAATTTGCCTTTCGTAGATCCTTTTGGCTACCCTTAGTTCTTTTTTGACCTTTTTTGGACCAATATTCAGCCTTATTACTCTCGGTACTGTCGTTTTTATATATCTTAAACAGTTTTTTCTTCTCCCTCAAACTCACATATCTTTATTTATCCACAGTGGGGACTGCTTTTTCAACGTACTTTTCCGCACCGTAGGAATACATTTACACTGTGCATCAAGTATAACCCTTTTAAACTTGTCCCACTTTTCATTCACTGTCCTACAATCAAGAAGATGTCCCCAGTCTACCATGCTTAATTCTAATCGCATCTGTTTAAAGTTGGCACGCCAAATTAAAAATCCTTGAGTTAGATGGGGCCCTCTTAGTTTGCCATAATATATCAAATCCGATCGTGGAATGATCGCTTGTCCCAATGGGTTCCATTACCTCTATACTACTGATTCTGTCGGCGTCATTACATAACACCAGATCTAGAATTGAATTTCCTCTTGTAGGCTGTCTAACATACTGTGCCAAAAAAATATCATTAATAACATCTAGAAATTCTTCCTCCCTATTTCCTTGTCCTGTCTCCAATTCCCAATTAATACCAGGGTAATTTAAGTCACCCATGATAATAGTCTCACCTCCTTTGCAAGCTTGTTTTATATTTTCAAATATATAACATGCCCATGGCAGATTAAAACAGCTATGTTAAAGGCACATACTCAGAAAAAGGCACATACCCAGAAAAATAGCTTGGACTCATGATTTTGTATGGTGGAAATTAATTACAGGTGCTACATATGTGCAGTATATGTCTGGTGCAGTGTATGTAGTTAAAATTGTTAAAGACAATAATGCAGTCTCTGCTGATGCTGAAGTTAGATTTCCTGTAAGGAGCAACATTTGTTACTCAGTAGGAAGGAAAATATTTTCAGTCCTTATCATTAGCCTCTAACTAATGTGACAAGTGACTGTTGCAGGCCTGGCTGTAGGTGTTTCCGATTTTTTTAGCATAGCATGTGCTAAAAAGTGTCTAACACCGATAATATCGAGGTCTGTTTCTAGCGGAAATGCAAGATAAGTACAAGGCAAAAATTGTATCAAAGCTTGATATAGCCTGCTCTGCATGTTAAAAAGTGCTTCACACCTATGACAGGAAGAACTATTGCTAGACAGAATATAAGCTTAAGATCAAAATAACTTCTGAAACTGGCTAGTTTGTCATGACTAGAAGAGCATACACATACGTTAATGATTTATTTGTACATTTTGTATTTGATTTAATTTTACATTGAACACATTTATGTTGACACTTGATTTACAGCATGGCTCTTGATATGTGACATGATGATATGTGATCCTATAATATCACAATAACCTTGAAAGGGTAGTACACACTGTATAAGAATTCTTCGTGTCTGTGGTTGTCTCATTTAAACCACAGTTTTAGTTTCATTTCAGCCTTTATCACACATCTTGCCATTTCACTCAGAAATAAGACTCTCAGATGCACTGTATATTCGGATCAGTCAGTTTCTTGATCACCATCTTGGGAAGGCTACTTGGGAGTTACACCCTCGCAAGAGAAAAAAAGAGCCAGGCTGCAAAAAGTCTGATAACTATACCCTTTACCCTCTTAAGTCAGGTTTCAATTGGAAAATGATGTGACTCGGTGTATGTGTGACTAAATAGCTCTTTGCTTCGTGATGAGAGACTGACCCATCTCTGTGTCAGTGAAAAGTCAAGACCACATCAGCGCAAGCCTCAGTGTTATTAACCCTCAGCCACACCACTCTGCTTCTGTGTGCATTGGAATTTTGGTGGCCCTCACCCATGACCAGCCATCAGTGTCATCTCTTCATTTAACTCGTCTGTCTCACTGGTCTGGTGCACTCACACGACAATGTAGAGGAATGTGTGGCATGAAGCGCGAGTGGTGTATGTGTACATGCTTGTGTGGGAATTTCTGGGCCTGTCTGCATGTATGCATGCATTTTCTGTGTGTTTGTGTGTGTGTGCATGTGTTTGTACCTATATTTCTATGCGCATGTGCTATTGTGCATCTAGGTGTGCCTGTATAGCTATCACTTGGCCAGATGTAAATTAATTTATCACGTCAGGCATAGGATTTCAGCGACGTTAAGGAGACCTACATTTTGTTGTCAAAAATAATGAGATGACTCCATTTAAAAAAGATTATTCTCTTCATTAGAGTCTGGAATTTCTGGGATTGTTTCAGTTTGAAAGGTGTTTATTGTGTTTAGCAATAAAGCATGCTGCATCCTATATTTTTAAGGGGTATCTTATTTGTATTTTACAGTATGTTTGAGGAAGTAATGAAAGCCATCTTTACACACCTATTTCACCTTGTAATTTATTACTTTCATGCCTGTATTCATAGGTTCCTCCTTGCTTTCCTTGCCATTATGAATGGAGAGATCTTGTCATTATTTTATGTCCTCAGGATTACTCTTTCTTGTGACTAAATGCACAAGCACTTGACATACATGACATAGCTCCATGAGGTATTCTCCTGTGTGCCAAACAAGGACACTCCAGTAATACATTCACAAAATGCAACCTTCAGCATTTTGTACTGACCGTATAGTGTCGCAGAGGAGTGCTCTGCAGTGACTACATGCAGGGATGTGCTTGTTTCCCTGAGGACAGTGAGGACTGTGAGGACTGTTTCTGAGGACTGTTTCTGAGCTCTCCAGATGGAATTCCAAACAAGATGCGTCTACATTCTGCCTCACACTGCTGTGAATCTCTGATTGACTGGTTGGGCTTTAAATGTGAGTGGCCCAGTCTCTCTCTCTATATGTCCCTCTCTCATGACTCATGTACAGTAAGAACTGTATTAACGTGTCTCTATCACATCTCATTGGGTTCAGACTACACAGTGCAATATATTTATACATTGATATATGTATCATAGACTGTACATGACTACTAGGGACATTGCATCATCATATACAGGGAATTATATATAAGTGTGTGTGTCTTTGCATGTGTCCATGCATTACTATGCTATATATACGTACAGTATATAATATAATGTACAGGCAGTCCCCGGGTTACGAACGTCCGGCTTACGGACAACTCGTACTTACGAACAGACTGCCATAAGGCCTATTATGTTTAAAAAATTGAGTTAAATACAATGGTTCCTAATAACGAACGCGCGCACTACTTTGTGATGCTCATGAAAACATTGCGCGGTTTCAGCGGTTCGTCGGCTCAAGGAACAGAGATCACCGTCCGTTATTTTAAGTCAGATCACGGTCCCGTTTTTCTCTTTCTCTTACCCTTACAACGATGCCTCCAAAGCGTAAATCCGATGCAAGTGCTGGTGATGCATCAAAGAAAAGGAAAACAATCACCATGGAAAGTAAAGTTGAAATAATAAAGGGATCTGAGAGAGTTGAAATGCCATCAGCCATTGGGAAAGCATTAGGCTACAGCCGGTCAACGATCAGTTTTTTTAAACAATTTTAAAAGACAAAAGGAGAGTAATGGAGCACGTGAAAGGCCATGCCCTGATGAATGCCATGATTATTACCAAGCAACGCAGTGGTTTAATTATTGAGATGGAAAGGCTAGTGATCATTTGGATAGAAGACCAAAATCAGCGTAATATGCCTATTAGCCTTTCTTTAGTGCAAGAAAATGCTCAAAGCCTTTCTTTGAAAGCACTTCTTTGAAATGTTGAAGTGGTTGCTGAAATATTTTAAAGGGAATTCAAGGACGGTTCAAGCTAAAATGCGAGACTCCCTACCCTACTTTAAACCTTGTAAAAATTGACCATATTCATGTAATGCGCACACAGTGGAATGTTGGTCAATTTCCAATTTCCCAGCACCCTTGAACCCATGTCAACATTACTGACTGGGCACACTGGGCACGTGCCCTGGGGCCCCTGACAACCGACGACGATGCTGTTGTAATGTTTATAACTATTGTAGCAGAACCCGGCGTGTTGAGTTGCAACTCTGCCTGTGATCAATAATAAAAGCGATACACAAAGGGGGGTCCTCAAACAATCCGAGTCAAACACTTCTCAACACTCTCTCTCCAAACCACTCTCCACAATCACCACCCTACTCCTTCGCCGTGTGATCAGAATCCGCCTTTTAAATAGGCCTCTGAACGTCCTTCAGCTGTTCGTAATACTGGATGGGCTGCAGGTGCGTTCCCACACTTCCTGTCTGGCCACATAGGAAAAAGGGGTGGAGCCAGCATCCCACCACGTACCTCCCGTCAATCACTCTCCCTCAGGCTGCCTCCAGGCAGCTGCCACACTATGCACAAAAATAAAACTTAAAAAACAGATAATAAGAACAAACAAAAATAAAACTCTGCCAAAAAAAAGCATAAAATTTGGTCTGGAATTGTGATTACAAGCAAAATGGACTTAACAGGTTTTGGAAGTAAGCCCTTCAATTGTGATTGGTGCACCGAGCGGGTAAAAGCAGGCTTTTTAATGTGACGTGTGACGTGGTTTGAACTGGAGAAAAAAAAGTCTAACATTAGTTAAGATAGCAAGTTCTAACTTTGTGGTTGTTAATTGAGATGGATAATCGGCGTTACCAGAGTGGGTTCGCAAAGCAAAAAAAGAAACAAAAAAGGGACTAGAGAAGCAATGGCTATTCAGAATGTACCCTCCATAACTAGGTTTCTCAAAAAAGACCAGCAGGTGGAAATCTGTACAGCTACCGATACTAGCTGCAACGTTGCTGCTGGTCCAACCAGTGCTAACCAGCAATACGACAATGACAACAAAACAGATAATGACATTAACACATGATCACCGGCACCTGACAAGGCAGATATCCCGGACCCTACAACCACGGGAGGAAACGATATGCCGGATTATTTGGAAATACCCAAGGCTGTAGCTGCAAACTCCTGCACAAGCCAACAGCTGGAGTGTTTGGTGGGAAAAAAACGGTCCCTGCATTGTTGGGCAAAATGGATGATCAAGCGCGAACTGTCCTACTCAAACGGGGGGCATCTGCGTTCCAAAACAGAAGTTCCAAATACCCTGCCTCTTCAAGGGATGCTGGTATTTGGCTTAAGAAGCGTTTTGTAACTAAGGACTTACTTAATTGCTCTTTACAAAACGGGGAGACTGTGCCAAGGGAATAGCTAATCTACATCCCCCTCCACTGGACACTTTACTTGCAAATTGTTCTCTACAAAAGCTCATGGTTTTACAGAGGGTTTCAGCAACTGGAAGCATTCTGAGTAATCAAACGATCAAAAGGTGCCACTGTGGATTTGGCTCTTTAGCGACAGCTAGAGGGGGAGTGAAAATACTGGGTCGAAGTTCTAAGAGGTGTTGTCTCAGTAATGACGTTGTGTCTGTTTCTAAGTAGCAGCTGTGTAGTGTAATGGTTAGGGAGCTGGGCTAGTAACTCAGAGGTTGCAGGTTCAATTCCCAGGTGGGGTACTGCTGTTGTACCCTTGAGCAAGGTACTTAACCTGAATTGCTTCAGTAACATATCCAGCTGTATAAATGGATTGCATGTAAGAAATGTAAACTGTGTAAGTCGCTCTGGATAAGAGTGTCTGCTAAATGCCTAAAATGTAAATGTAAGTAAGTGTTTGCCGAACCGAGAAGAAGGGTTACATGTGGATTAGCTAGCTAAGTTAGCTACGTAGCTAAATTAGGCTATGGATAGACTAATGTTACCTATGTTACTGCCTGGAATCAATTGTTTTCTCATGGTCATTTACACAAAATGTGTTCGTGGCCATTCTGAAGTGCTTGTGTGTTTTTGTGATCTTCATTATTGCTTCCCGGGGGCTGTCTCACGAAGGAAGTTCAACATAGTCAGGGTATTTTTGCATTAGCTGGCTACGCAAAGCCTAACAAAGGCAATTACAGCTAACCTGTCTCATGACGGTGGCTATCATCTCGTTCTGTCAACCCTGTTTTTTCCGATCAAGCTATGAGCGTGTAGACACAAAAGGGGCGGCATTTGTAACACAGCCAATCACATGCAACATGGAGATATCCAGAGCACTGTTTCATGAAGCAGGATTAGTGGGTTCGCGAGCTAGCTTTGGGCTTAACCCTGGGTTTTTGGTCTGTGGCTCACCCAGGGCTTCAGTGATGGGAATGCAAGTGCAATCTATTGCACCAATCCTATGAGAAAATTAAACCACACTTAATATGCAACAGTAAATTGTATTTAATAACTACAGTAAATTATTATTGATAACTATATGAAATGAAATGGTACAAAGGTAAGTGGTAAAGGCCAGAGGTAAAAAAAAAAAAAAAAAAAAGTTTATGTTACCAAAAACTGAAAAAGAATGTACATTTTTTGGCAGTGAGTAGTTTCCTACACCATCAAAAGGCACTTGGAAACTGGAGGAAACTCTGACAGGAAGAGGGTTTGGCAGACCCAAAGCCACAACAAAATCAGAAGACAAGTTTCTGAGAGTCAACAGTTTGTGTAATAGGCGGCACAGCTTAACACTGGTTGAAGTAAGGAAGTCTCAGTTTCAACTGTGAAGAGAAGACTTCGAGCTGCAGGTTTGACAGTCCAGTGGCAGTAAGAAAGCCATTGCTAAGATGGCAAAATAAGAAAAAGAGGCTTGCCTGGGCCAGGAAGCATCACCAGTGGGCTACTGAAGACTGGAAGAAAGTCTTATGGACCGATTAATCAAAAATTGAAATCTTCGGTTCATCACGCAGGGTTTTTGTATGCCGTTGAATAAGCGAAAGGATGGTTCCTCAGTGTGTGACACCAACTGTCAAACATGGAGGAGGAAGCGTGATGGTCTGGGGCTCTTTTGCTGTGACTGTTAACCCACGTTAATCATTACCTGAAAAGGGCTGGAAAATGGGGGTGTTCTAAAACTTTTGACCGGTAGTGCATACTGTACATAAAAGACTATTGTCTGGGAGAATGCTTTACTGAACAAAGCTCAGCTCCCATTGAAATGAAAGAATGTACTTGATTATGTATATGAAAAAAAAATTATATTACTGTTAAATCAGACAAGGTGGTGTGCACTGACTTATCCCAACTGATTAATTTGCTGGTCGGGTTAGTTGTAGTTACCATGGGGCACCCGGTAAGAATGCAAAGGAGAGATATTGTTATCTTCAATAAACTCTTTAATGCAACCTTCCTGCACTGTGCACAATTTATCCAGACAGGAATGAGGATTCCCGTCAGCTTGTGCGTATACAGGCATATGCGTCACGTGCGATGAATAGAAAACTGAAACAGCGCCAACATTACAGGCTATAAATGAAACAGTACAGATTCCCAAAAGTAAATGTAATGTTGAGAAACACCGCATGAAGCACAATTACAGTTGCTTACTCAACTGA
The DNA here is from genome assembly GCA_029706075.1 of Aldrovandia affinis. Taxonomy (NCBI): domain Eukaryota; kingdom Metazoa; phylum Chordata; class Actinopteri; order Notacanthiformes; family Halosauridae; genus Aldrovandia; species Aldrovandia affinis. Next base: position 3,166,057 of record JAINUG010000047.1, read on the forward strand.
CCGGCTAAAGCACCCTTGGCAGCTGTGGGTCAACGACCATGACCACTGTGTCTGACCGGAGGTTCTCCGAGTTGTTCCATCACTTGGAGCGGGTTTGTAGAGTAGGCAAGTAATGCCTCATGAAGTGCCTCCAGAACTGGTCAGCCAGCAGGTGGCAGTGTCTCCATCGATGGCGACTCAGAAGCTCCGACTCCTGGTACACGGCTTGGGGCGATGCAGGGTCGAGCCACCCCATGAGAAGTAGGTTCGGCGTAATGGGGTCTGGGTCTGCCGCATCTGTAGAGACATACCCTAAGGGTTTCGAGTTCAGAATTTCTTCCACTTCAATGAGGACAGTGTTTAGGACTTCCTCAGTCATAGCCTGTGCCTTCACAGTGGCGTTTACAGCAACCTTGATAGATCTAATCTCACATTCCCAAGCCCCCCCAAAATGAGGGGCACTAGGAGGGTTGAATGTGAACTTGATCTGATATAAGCTCTGAATGCCTCTTGTAATTCCCAATCTTCACCCTTGAAATTGGTTCCCTGATCTGACAGGAGCTCTGCAGGTTTTCCTCTTCGCGTGACCAATCTTTGCAGCGCCATGAGAAAGGAATCTGAGTGAATACTGGGCAGGAGGTCTATGTGGACTGCTTGGGTTGTCAAGCATTTGAACAGAATTCCCCACCTCTTTTCATTCCGTCAACCCACTTTCACTTGGAGAGGTCCAAAACAGTCCACAGTGGAGAAGAATGCTGGCTGATGGAGACGCAAGCAGGACACATTTTCGGGATGGTAGGTTTGGCCCTCCATCTTTGGCATTCCGCGTCTTTTAATGGCCTCTCATCCTCTTAGAATCCAATACCTGCGGCGAACCTCGGCGAACAGCCGCTCTGCCCCGGGATGCCGTAGATTATTATCAGTGTCCTGAATGATCAGCTTTGTCACTGGGTGAGCTGGGTCATGGATAATAGGGTGAACAGTATCAGGCTCTAACTGATCACTGTGACATAGTCTACCACCCACACGGAGGAGCTTCATCCTCTCGTCGTACTCTGGAGCTGAAGTGATTAGGCGACTGGTGCATGGTACTGATTTACCTGCTGCTAATTGCTTGAGCTCTTCTAGGAAACATTCTGCTTGGGCTTTCCTAAGAATTTCCCTTTCTGCTTCTAGGTGGTCATCTGCAAAAGGACTACCTTGCAAACCAGCCACCCCATGATGGGATATTGCAGAGCTTCGACCAGTTCTTTGAAACTTGTAAACTGACCTGGATCTGGTAATGAGCAATCTGTTGATGTGATGGGCAGACCACAGAAAGTAGGCTTCCTCACCTCATTCGGATCATCAAATCCTTCAGCAACTGGTTTGGGTGGCCAGTGGGCTGGCGACTCTTGCAGAAAGGCTGGGCCCTGATTCCAACGCATCTCTGACGCAATCTCCAGTAAGGGCAAACCACGTGTGATATCATCCCATGTCAAGACTGTTGTGGAGTCTGACTACAAGATAATGGAACGCAGAGGCAGAGTGAGTACTCGTTCCAGCAGGGTGGCTAACTGGGCTCCAGTGACTGCAGCACACAACTCAAGCTGTGGGATGGAGTGCTGGCACTTAGGGGTTACCCTCGATCTGGCAGTCAGGAATGACACTTGGACTTGTCCCTGGGGATCTTCCATGCGCAAGTATGCCACTGATCCATAGGCACGTTCTGATACATCACAGAATATGTGTACATCTCTGACGCTGTTCGGGAGGTCCATCTCAGAGCTTACATAGCAGCGGGGAAAGGGAACCAGGGGTAGGTGTTTTAATTCTTCTTCCCAAGTGCTCCATGCTTGGAGCAGCTCGCAAGGCAACAAGGGATCATCCCAATCTCTGTGTTTGTCCCACAGCCGTTGCACCAGTACCTTGGTCCTCGTGATGTAAGGTACGGTGAATCCCAGAGGATCATAATAGCTTGCTATTACAAGGTAGATGTTTCTCATCGTGGGCGTGGAGCTTTTCTGCAGTCGATACTTATACCCCAGTGTATCCGATTGTCACAGCCAGCGGAGTCCGAGGGTCTGTTCCTGGGGATCCACACCTGATTGATCTTGGCTGAGCCAAAGCTCACTGCTTTTGGTCCAAGACTCCTTGGGTAGGTGACCGATTACCTCTGGGATATTGCTGGCCCATTGCCTCAGCTCATATCCACCTGTAACCAGAAGCGCCTTCACCTTGTCCACCAGTTCCTTTGCTTCATCTGTGGAAGACAGGCTCTGCAGATGGTTGTCCACATAGAATCTTTCGACTGACTTGCGGACATCCCCTCCGGGTAGGCTGTGCTTCTGCAGCGCATAGGTTGTTCTTCCCATTGTGATGGACTATGTGATGGGGAATATACTAGGATTCTGCTTAGTCCACCATTACAGAGGGAACTTTCACGGCGTACCCTGCCTGCTTTAACTTCTGCACCTCTCTGCTCTATACTGTTGCCTTCTCTGGGTCTTTGCCTAAGCGCCGCTCGACACTGTGCAGGTTGGCCAGCACAGCCTCCTTGGAGGCCTGCAGCCGTGGCATGTCCTTAACTCTCAGCAGGGGTGTAGCATACCTTTGGACTCCGTCGACATCCACCCGAACCATCTTGGCATCCAGCAGGTTCACTGCCTCCTGATCCTGTTTTGATCTGGTGATGAGTTTTTTGCTCCTGTAGGGCAGGGTGTCCAGCTGCCAGAGCTTTTCCACCTGCCTGAACAGCTCTGCAGATGGAGAGAGTGTGGACGTCAGCAGGCATTGTGAGGAGACGCATCCTTTGCCATACTTAGTTGGACCCTGTAGGGTCCAGCCCAGCTTGGTGTTGACTACTGCTGGTCCACCAGGGGGACCTAGATGGACCGGCTGAATCGGGGTGATCAGGTGAGGGTAATCTGAGCCGATCAGCAGGAGTGGGCGAACACGGTTGAGTGGTTGGAGCAGCACTCCCTTGAGATGCTTGTACTTTCGTTGGAGACTTGCTCCTGGCTGGGTGTGCTCGGCCAAGCCAAGTTGCTCTGCGGTGAAAGCACCCTTGATCTTGAATGTTCTGTGCAGCTGGCTAGCAGGAGAAATGGTGAATGATACCGCTGAACCATGAAGAACTCTGATGTCTTGCCGTACTGTTCTCAGAAATAGCTCTTCTGGTGTCCCTCTGCTTGGCGGCAGCTTGGAGGAGGATGGTCCTCTCTGATCCATCATCCAGTATTGCGTAGGTCTCTACGGCTTGATCTCCATGGTGGAGAATTTGGTGATTTTTCAGTAGCATTGAAAATCTGACTACAGCCAACTTGCCAAACCAGGTAGAAGACATCACTTGCAGAACTCACAAAACAGGCGTCTTCCCCCACCGGCTTTTTGTTAAGATCATGCAGGGCTTCTAGGTGCTTGCCTTTGCATGTCTTGCAGGTTGCTCTGAACTGGCACTGAGCTGCTTGGTGACCACGGCCACACCTCCAGAACTTCTTATTGGACCTCACCCACATGCTCTTCTGGTCTTTGGTAAGTTGACTAAAGTTAGAGCATTAGTCCAGGTAGTGCAGTGAATTGTTGCAGTATGTTCTCACCTGTTCCTGGGCAGTGTTCATGGCCAGGGCAGGCTCTTTGTTCCACACCGTGTAGGATGGTCATCATGACTTAAAGTCTTTGTGTCTATCCTTCCTCTGTTCCTCTAACCAGTCTGGGGGACGTCTATGGCGCCTGGGCCCCACATCTCTGCTCTGGTCTGAAGACATCTTCATTCCACGGAAACCACCAATCATCCGGCTCGAAGGACCATAAGTTAAATCAGACAAGGTGGTGTGGTTACTTATCCTAACGGACTAATTTGCTGGTCGGGTTAGTTGTAGTCACCATGGGGCACCCGGTAAGAATGCAAAGGAGAAATGTCGTTATCTTCAATAAACTCTTTAATGCAACCTTCCTGCACTGTGCACAATTTATCCAGACAGGAATGAGGGTGTGTGTGGTTCTATAAACATAGAAAACAAAGGATATAATATTTATACCAATTATATAAAATATTACATACACAATAACAGATAATATCTTATGTGTTCACATTCAACATAATGAACACGAGGGCTTTACTGGGCAGCGCCATCTTAGCTTGTCTTAGACTTAGCTTAAGTCACGTGCGATGAATAGAACACTGAAACAGCGCCGACATTACAGGCTATAAACGAAAGAGTACAGATTCCCAATAGTAAATGTAATGTTGCTAAACACAGCATGAAGCACAATTACAGTTACTTGGCTCATACATCGCCGTATGCAAATACATCTTCTGATACGAGCTGCATAAGTAGCAAGAGCTATTACTGATAGCTAGCATGGATATGAATCACCAAACAGTAACCAGCATAGCGAACGTATGCTCAACTCTAATGCTCAGTCTAATAATAGAAACAAACATACTTATTGATACATGCACACAGGCCCTCATGGTCCAAAACTCGGTGCAGCACTAAATAAAGTTATACCGACTTAATATAACAGCTACACTATTGAGCGTAACTTCGCGTTATGGATGCATTCGGCTTCTTATCCAACCTCTCGGGATCAACTAAAAACAGGAAACTTCCATCGGCAACGTATTGATTGACAGATAAACCACTAGAAATGTGCGGGAGGCGGGACTTAGTTAAATAATAAATAGGGATACAAAGTAACTTAGGGACATGAAAACCTTCTTTACAATTACTATGCTGTATTGTTAGAAATATGTTTTCATTGTGCTCTTGGATTGCATTTTCTCAATTCTGCTGATGTAATTGTTAGTTCACCAGTCGAGTATATGTTTTGGTTTGAAACTTGTCTTTGGTGAGTCTTCTGTGACCCAAACTGAACTTCTTTCACACTTTGTTGGACAAGAACCAACGCAAAAAGAAGACAATCAACAAGCTGTGTCTCTGGAGTCCATTCCTCTTGCTCTTTAGTCAATATTCTCATTACTGTACACAGCATTGTAACAGTGTACTGTTTTACAGTACATAACACCAGTGGTGGAGTTAGGACCCATTGGGCCCGGGTGCAAAACTATTCACGGGCTCCACACTAATTTAACAAATTTTGTTTTGTTTAGCTAGCTCATTCGATGCTTCACCAAACTTGACATTTTTTTCATGTAAACAAATTATGAAAGAGACTGACCTGACAGGTCGAGTTAGACAAAGAGACTTAATATAGATGCAAAAAATCTATCATGCAAGCCCTGCCCATAACTCTGACACTGCCGAACAATGTATTGTGGCGAGCGTGCGTTGGGAGGTGTATCAAGGAAGGAGACAGAGTCCAAGTAGAATGCAAAACTGGCTACGCGGGCAGCCATTTTAATAAAGAAAAGATAATTACCCATACTCCGTACACCGCTCAGTCATGGGTAATATCTGCTGCTAGCTTCCGTGTTCCCTACACCGTGCAACTCCGGAAGTAGCCTAAAAACAAATGGAGGTACTTTCCTGCCTACCGAGTCCTTAAAAGACACGAGAGACCATTGAAACGCCTTTTGCAGGAAACACAGTCAGTCAGAAAGGTACAGTCCATTCCACACATGGCACATTGACACTCTCCCGAACAATTTAACAGTTTAACCGGGGGAGACGCTTAAGGTTACAGCAGCGCCTCCCCCAGAATGCACCGCGCACACATTTAAACACAGACGACCTCGCAGGATCGCCACAGTATTGTGTGTAAGTGTTCTGGAGGGCCTACTCATATCCTAATATTTATATAGTTATCTTAGAAAACAATTGTATAAAACATTATTATAGTGTTTTCATATTTATTGTTTGGTTCTGGCATGTTTACTGTTTCAATACAATAGCTCAGAGTAGGCATGTTATTCACATATATTATCTTATCCGAAAATATCTGATGTGGGTGCAGGAATAAATACCTGATTCAACTAATCAAAGTCTGGATTGAAGACAATGATTTGTTACTTAGGCTACTAGAAAAGCTTGCACCCACACTGGCCCTTCTCAGACAAGATTGAACACCCCTGTTATAGTGGCTAAAAACTGGCCATGTCCTGCCAGGGTAGGGTGGTTTAAATTGGCCAGGATTCAATGTAATGAATTAATTATCTTGCACTGTTCATCTTGCACTGTTTGAAGAACATCTATAAAGATGCAGTAATGTTAATTTAATAATATAAGTACTGTTTTGTGTTCAGAGATAGGTTATCTTTAAGGGGCAATCCTTGGTGTTGGTGGTCGTGGGGGTTGGGGCCCTGAGTCAAATTCCTGGCACCAATTGTCCCTTGTCCTGAGAGAGAGAGAGAGAGAGAGAGAGAGAGAGAGAGAGAGAGAGATTTTCTCCATTTTTGACAGCCAAACAGAATGGGGGAAGGGATGAGAGAGAGACTCATTTTCTCCATTTTTGACAGCCAAACAGAATGGGGGAAGGGATGGAAGAGAGGGAGTTCTGACTGAGGAAGCCGACGTCAGATGCACTGTGGGCAGGCACTGAAGATTGAATTTGTGTGAGAGAGCAAGAGAAAGCCTTTTTCCCTATTCAGTAGTCACGGAGAAAGTGTGGGGGAGGGAGAAATCTTAGTTAAGAAAGACAACCCACCGCAACTACTACGGAATCTCCACGAACTCCAGGAATTTATTGTGAAGAATTTGCGCATCTTGCTGAAGACTGAACCTCCCATTCATTGTTGGACATTACTGCAGCTGTAAGACCAGGTTTACACTGTAAGTATAAAAAACACAGAACAATTATGCGTTTTAATCAATACACCCGTTCGTTATTTCGAAATGTTTTCTACATATATTTTTTAAATGTTTACCTATACTTAACTAGTATACTAACTTAACTTACCAGCAGCGCCGAGTCGCAGAGGCAAAGTCGTGGCACTAAATTTCCAAAATACCGTGGTAGTACTGCAGCCCGTGAGAGGGAGTTGCAAACCAGAACCTCATCACTATAGAACGATTCCCCACTTAATTCCACTTTGTGTGTTCTGTATTGGATTCAAACAGGCATATAGAATCACGACCACGTTTGCTTGAAATTTCAGTTTGAAAGATGTACCACATGACGAGAAGCTGATGTAGCTAGCTTTGATATAGCTTTTTTTCCTTTTTGATTGTGTTTATGTCGTTAGCATTTTTATAATTTTGTTAAATATTCACATGGCATTTGCACAATTAGGTAAAGTAATTATAAATAATGCATCAAGATAGCTGCCGTTTTTATTAATGAATTCAAATGTTATTTTAAGTTCATTTATAAATACATTAATCCGCTTCCTGGCAGAAAAAACATACCTTCCCATCAGTTATCTTTGCATTGAGACAAAGGTAAAAGCATGCTTCATCTGCGTTATGCAGAAGGCTAGAATACACTGTGCTATTGAAGATGTGGAAACGACAACATGCTGTTTCTGAAGATACATTTGTCAATTGTAACGTATACCTTCTTTAAACACTTATTAATATTACGCAGGGTTTTTCTTTAAGAAGTTTTTAATGGTGCGACAAACTAAAGTATTCGTTTTGTAAACGGTATTGTGGGTGTGTGTCTTTGTCATGCGTACTTTGGTCAACAGGGTCTGACTCCTGCTATGTAAACTCACGTTGCTTTGATATATTATAGACTTTACGCTCATGAATGCTTTAGGTAGGCCTACTATTTTAGCACGTTGTGAGGTTATTATTGTGTCATCTTAATGCTGCAACCAAGTGAGTGTGCATGTAGCTTTTGTGTTCCCTCCAACATAACAGACGCAATTTGTGGGGAAAGTGAGTTGGTGACCACGACCTGAGTCATGTCTGTATAATAGTTTTGTCATCTGGCAAAATTTTTATTAAAAAACAAAAAGTAATTCGTCTGCATGGTTGAAGAGCCCAAATCATGCACAATGCACATGGATCACAGATCATGGTTTTGAGATTGGATTGGCAATTTTTTTTTTTAAGTATGGCAAATACACCAGAATTTAACCCTCTAATATCTCCAAATTCAAACAGCATGTCATATTATTTTGCAGAACACTTGGGGAACTTAGTGGATTTAATGGCAAAAACATATGATGTTCATTAAGAAATACTGTTAATTTGATCTAATTTGGCTGTAAAATGCATCTTCAATCTAAGAAATAAACCTTTTTCAATTAGACAATAAGATATGTTACAGAACATAAATCTTTAATGTACCCCAATGAAGATTATTGGAACTTTGTAACTCAAAATGTGTCAATACAATTTTGTCATCCTTGGAAAGTGAGTGAATACTGTGCTTAAAATCCTGGGACCCTTTAGAAAACACTGTTTTCCCCTGCCTCCTTCCTCCTCCCTCCTTCTTTTGAGAGATTTTGTGCTGTTGGAATCAGATCTGACCTCTGTTTTTTTCTCAAGGGCACAGTGTCTTTGGGAATCCCTTTGTGGCACAAGGGTTAAATCGCATGTTGAGATAAGGTGTCTTCCTCCCCTACATTGTTTACCCTGAAACCGGCCTGAAAACAGAGACTGTTGCTGCAGGGGGATGCTGGGAGAATTTGCTGAGCCCCACCCTCTCTCCTCCTGATGGAAACAGCAGTGGCCTTTGGTTTCCTCTATTTAGTTTTACCTCTTCATATTGCATGTTTTTGTGTCATTGTTTTTGTGGCCCTTTGATTACACTGGCGAAGCACACTAGCGGAACATCTGGTAGGCTACCCCTTCTAAGTACCCCTTCTACTAAGAGTAGTTCCCTCTTTTAGTGACTCAAAAGTGACCAGCATCTATCTTGCCTCACACAGGGCAGGCAACCTAGAACCTAGACCAGAGATCCTGTTTTTTAGCCTCCCCTCCCTGTCTGGACTGAATTTTCACCGTGCTGTTTGGGGTCATTTGGAAAAGCTATCCTGCATAAGGGTTAAAAAAGGCATAGGTATTTTAACCATGATGAGTATTTTAATGATGATAAGTATTAGCGAGGATGTAAATGGACAGTGATGGATAATAACATAAAACTGGCACCTATTCAAATAGGCCACAATACATCTGACCTATGACCTAGGTGCCGACGTGGCTGGCCTGCTCTACACACATTGTTTAGGATAACCACTTTTTTTTCATTGTATGTGTACACACCAGAATTGCAATGCAACTGGTTTCAATTCAGGTCCCTGGGTACTGATGGAGTTGCTTGGGCTGGGTCACATCCCATAATTATGACCAATTGGTCTCAGCTTAGTACTGATCAGAAACACCAAGTATTAAGTACTATTTCTTTCCAAACCACACCCTTCTGGATTCTGGTGATTGTATATGCATCCAAGTAATGTTTTATATGCTAGTGTCAGTAATTTTTGGGAGCTGGTTCATGTGTTCAGTCAAGGTAGGGGAATGATCAATGATCAAGGACAAAGTTGTGTCAGAGTAGGGGAGTGACCAGGACCAAATTAACAGAATGATGTGCCAGAAATCAGACCAGGCTGGGTGATTGTGTAGGCTGGAGCAAATTATATTGAGACAGCAGGGGCAATGTAAAAACACCATTTGCCATATTGTAATATATATGATGTATGTATATACTTTTTTAACCCAGTGAAAATCGGGCATTGGTGTAGAAGCCCTGTTATGTTCGGTCTCAACAGAAAGTGCTGTTCTGTTACTTTGAGTATGCGTGAATATGGCTAAATAGATTATGGTGACTGGATTTGCTTGTGAGTCCTGTCACAGATGCAGGCAAAACTAAAACAGCTTGCTGAGAAATAAAAGAAAGGATGTGCAATGTAGGAATATCCATTGGAAAGAATAGGTATTATGTTATGATCTGTTTGTTACTGGCAATATTTGAAAGCAGGAACCATAGCATTTCTGTAGCAGCTCTTAAGACTTACTTTGAGAGTATGGATTAATTACTGCAAGCCATGACAAAGAACATGCAGAAGAGCCCATTCACATGTTGGAATGTATGTGACAGCAATATCTTGAATGTTTCTATGCCCTGAGGTGATAAAAGGCTGGTCTTGTAATCTTAGAATCTGCATCTCTGAAATATTAATGTTTTCTATGTGCTTCTTTGATTGTAGAGAATACCATTTCTTCTCAGCAAGGAAGAACTCAGCTCTTTTATGTAGTCTTGCTAATGTAATGCATCCAATAATTTTCTCAAATTTGAGCTTTTAAATAGACACATAGTTATGAAAAGACAACACCACTGAAAGGTTTGAAGTGGGATGGGATGCATGACATCATGATAGTGAGAGTCGCCATAGCATGCATCTTCACTGGGTTCATAAAAAAGCTAAAATAAAATGGGCCTCCATCATTATAGGCTTGGAACACGCTCAGCTGCTCATTACCGTTCTGCCAAAAGTGAAAATACAAGCGTCTTCATTTTCACTTGGCAGAGTAGAGGCTAATTATGCTGGATGGCTCTTTAATCTATTTTTTTTCACAGAATGGTTGAAAAAAGAATTTACTCCAATTGCAGATACACACTGTTGCTGTTGTCCAGTTTTTGTAGAGAAATTAAATCAAATTAAAGTTCTTCAATTGCCACCACCTGCCCAATGATCAATTTCATAGTAGACTACAAGCTCAGAACCTTAAACCTCTGGATACTCCTTGTTATGCCATAACACTGTTATTTTAATCAAGTGAATTTCACACTCAGGTAATTATGCTCTCCTGTCATTGAGGGAGTCTCATTCTAGCAACTCATCAAAGGGGGCAGATAATCATTTATGCCAGTGTTAATGTAAATGTCAGAGAGGTGCTTGCATTGTTATGTATAAGGCTGTGGACAACACCAGTGGAGGGAATTCTGTGTGTATGTGTGTGTATGTACATGACGGGGGGGTGGGGGTGGGAGGGATTAAAGCCACTAAATTGTGTCTAGGTTCCAGTTGAAAGGTTAAGTCACAGCATTAGATGTCTATAGCATGTGTTTCGCACCACAAAGCCCAAAGCTCTTATTAAATTATAATTAAATCACTTCTGGATTTTTCCAATTGCAATTATAAGGCAGTGCTTTTATTAGTGTTGATGTTGCAACACATTATTTTTAAGCTCAGCTATTTCAGATATTTTCTGAGAGTTCTCAGAGATAATATAATATTTCAGCCCTGTGGCTGTTTTTGTTGAGGATCCCTGATGCTTGAAAGATGAGAGAACACAACAGCTAAAAAGACAACAGAAAAAGTGATGGATAGTTCTGCTTTGTATTTTCAGGTACCAACAGCCTTTGATGCATGAATCTAAAAATAGATTCTTTTGATCCTCCTGCTGTTGAGGTCAGTCATGAAAACTGTGCACGTGTAGTTAATTTTCCGAATTTAGGTATTTTAATTAGGCCTAACAATAAAGCCAAAAACAAAAGTGGGAGGAAGGGGGTTTGAGACAAAATCCCCATAAAAAAGAGAGGAACCTGTTTGATTGAATTAAATGATCCCATCCTCCAAAATTCCCCATTAATTGCAGAATAGCTTAATGGCCGGACGCTTCCAAGTGCCCCATTGTTCTCAAACTAAGCAGTTGGCCACCCTAACAGAGGAAGATTGAGTGAAAAGAGAATGACCTGCATAGATGGATGTCATGCAGGCTCCACTTTCATATCCCCCACACTGCCACTTCCATGACAGGGCAGGCAAGCTCTCTGTAATGAGCATAAATTAGCTGATAATATGGAATGCTTATCGGAGTGGAAGGGCGGGTGGGACCTAGGTGAACTGGATGTCTTTTGGCACTTTTGCACCGCACAGTACGGTACGGCATGGCATGGTAACCATGTTTTCTCGCTTTTTCCACTGCCAAGCGACCCATACCGAACCTAAGCACCCATGCTGAATTTAGCTACTGCTCTGTTTAGGTACTAGCGAGCCGAACAGGGTGGAGCTAGCAATACTGCAAACCATTGATTGGTCAAGTGCAATTGTCACAGAATTGTCATGCTAAATCTCAGTCTGGCTCAGACACAACCGCCATGTTTTTTTTCAGCTTCACTTTGATTATTGGTTTTATTCGAAGGGTATTATATAGAGCTTGGCATTATTGGCAGGTTTGCGTGATTCTACGAGTTAGGTTTGTGGTACGAAAACTTTGAAAGGACAATGTATAGTATTGTAATTTTAATTTTAATTAACGCAATTAGAACATGCATTTTCATAGTACAACATTTTCATTCGTCACATACATTTTCAGAAAGATATAGGAAACGCTTTGATGCATTCCGATGCTTGTATATATATATATATATACACACTCAGGGGCCACTTTATTAGGTACACCTTTCTAGTACTGGGTAGGACCCCCCTTTGCCCACAGAACAGCCTGAATTATTTGTGGCATGGATTCAACAAGGTGCTGGAAACATTCCTCAGAGATTCTGGTCCATGTTGACATCATAGCATCATGCAGTTGCTGCAGATTTGTTGGCTGCACATTCATGTTGCAAATCTTCCATTCCACCACATCCCAAAGGTGCTCTATTGGACTGAGATCTGGTGGCTGTGGAGGCCATTGGAGTACACTGAACTCATTGTCATGTTTGTGGAACCAGCTTGAGATTACGTGTGCTTTGTGCGCATTATCCTGCTGGAAGTAGCCATTAGAAGATGGGTAGACTGTGGCCATAAAGGGATGCACATGATCAGCAACAAGACTCAGGTAGGCTGTGGCATTTAAACAATGCTCAATTGGTATTAAGGGGCCTAATGTGAAGGGGCCTAATGTGTGCCAAGGAAACATTTACCATCACCACCTGCCTGAATTGTTGACACATTCTGACCCTACAATCTGCATGTCGCAGCAGAAATCCAGATTCGTCAGACTGGCAACGTTTTTCCAATCTTCAACTGTCCAGTTCTGGTGAGCCCGTGCCCACTGTAGCCTCACTCTCCTGTTCTTAGTTGTTAGGAGTGGAACCCGGTGTGGTCTTCTGCTGCTGTAGCCCATCCACTTCAACGTGTTGTGCATTCAGAGATGCTGTTCTGCATACCACTGTTGTAACGCATGCTTATTTTAGTTACTGTTTTTTGTTTTTTGCACCATTCTCTGTAAACTCTAGAGACTGTTGTGCGTGAAAATCCCATGAGATCAGCAGTTTCTGAGATACTCACACCACCCTGTCTGGCACCAACAATCATTCCACGGTCAAAGTCACTTAGATCACATTTGTTCCCCATTCAGATTTTTGCTCTGAACAACAACTGAACCTCTTGGCCATGTCTGCATGCTTTTATGCATTGAGTTGCTGCCACATGATTGGCTGATTAGGTAATGCATTAACGAGCAGATGTACAGGTGTACCTAATAAAGTGGCCACTGAGTGTATAATATTGCAGTCACATTATTTTTTGCCACTTCAGATAACTCCTTCTATCTAACTCCCCCTATCTTCGCGGTTCTGTTGTGTAATGGAAAAACTACACAGGGACTCGACCTGTGAAGGGGATAGTTACAGGTATGGATGGTTACCATGCCGTGCCATACCGTGCGGTGGAAAAATGCCATTTGTGAAAATGGCCATAGTCCTTTGTCTACGAAAAATGGCCTGTCCTCCTTGTTCTGTGTCCGCAGAAGTCATGTATGCTGATAAGATTAGGCTGTGCACGATTAGTCTCTCTGCCTGACCTCCTCTCTCCATTGTACATTTGGCTCATGCTGGTTTTGGATTTTTGCATTCTTATTGTCATCCAACACATGCAGCGGGAAGGAATGAGTTTGCCAGCTGACAGTGGGGTGCATTGCTCAGAATAACAGATTCCACCACCTGCAGAGACATGCTGGTGCCTCCAGTAAGGTGCTTCCCATTACTTAAGGCCTATACATGCTCACGCGACTGCGACGCAACATCCTCTGCAACACGTCGCAGAGGTTGCGTTGATGTTGCAGAGGGTGTTGCAGAGGATGTCGCGTACCTAGCACAAAAATCTTAACTCGCAACATGTCGCGTAGATGTTGCACAGCATTGATTGGTTGGTTAGCGAATGGAGGTGGAGCTGTCATGGTCATAGTTCATCGAGCTAGTACATCATTTTTTTACATTTCACATTTTAAACATATGTATGTATTGCCAAGCACTCTGTGACATGTTGCAGAGGATGTCGCGTCACAGTCGCGTTGCAGTCACGTTGCTTACGCAGAAGCATGTAGAGGCCTTTAAAAAACACATTCATTGACAAGTGGGAAAATAGCTTTTCTATTTTTACTATGGTGCTTGCATGTTTTATCGGTACATCAAGCTGGCTGGCTCTCCATAGTTGATTTCTGGTGCAAGAACAAAGAGAAAGCCCGAGAAGAATTAATCAAGTTAGCTAATGCACCGTTCCTAATAAAAGCACCTATGATAATTCAGTGAAGAAACATCAACACTCAATCTCATACTTGTATGTGTTATACATGTTAAACTGTACATAGCAAGGGCCCACTCAGCAAAAGGCCCTTACAAGAGTGCTTAATGATTGCTGGGCATGTCCAAATAAGCACTCCCCCTGGGTTTACGTGGTCTATCGTGTAGACTATAAGGTACTTCTCTTAACTTATAAGGTGTTGCATGGACTTGCACCCTCTTATTTACTTCATCCCTACAATCCCCCATGTTCACTTCGTTCACAAGATGCAGGCAACTTGGTAGTCCCTAGAATATCAAAAAATACAGCAGGTGGCAGAGCTTTCTCCTATAGAGCTCCTTTACTGTGGAACAGTCTACCCGTCTCTGTGAAGGAGTCAGACATGGTCTCAATTTTCAAGACTAGGTTAAAAACACATCTCTTTAGTCTCTCTTATAGTCATTAGGTGCAGATGTGGAGGGGGCGTAGCAATAGAGCCTTCTGGTGCAATGAGCTATCCTTACTGTCACCAATCATAAGTGATGATCTGCCCCTATCAGGACTCCTGATGATGTGGTGGGATTGTCTCTGAGTGCCCTCATGGCTGCGTGCTCCCTGTGCCACTCACCTAATTAGTTATGCTGCCCTAGATTACTTCTGCTGGTGCAAAAGTGTTATCACTCTACTCTTTCCCCTGATCCGGTGTGATATTTATCATAGTCATAATTGCACCTTTCCTCTTTTCTCCCCGGCTTTGTGCCACCTGCCCGGAGCTCACCTGCCCCAGAGTCAACCCCCCACCCATGCCATGTGTTAGCCGGATGCCGCTGGCCCGGACCCTAGCTGCTGGTTCCAACCCCCGCCCTGCCCTGGTATCTGGAGGGATGAGGTCCACCCCACCCCTACACTTATAATGCCCTTCCGGTGGTCTGTTAAGCCGGGGAGTTCATCTCGACCGCCTTTTAAGGGGTCAGGGAATAATTTTCCAGTCTCCCACATTGGTTCCAATGGTTTTCTGGTTTTTTGATTCCCTCTGGAAAATGGCAATTGTGAAGCGCTGTGTGACAACCTGTTTGTAAATGGCGCTATACAAAAATAAAGATTGATTGATTGATTGGTTTAGAGAACCACTAGTATTTGGTCTGTGAACCGAATGTTCTGCCACAGTATTTCCCTCTCTGGGGTTCAAAAAACCTCTGACAAAAGGTAGCTGTGTTAAGAAGCAAAGCTCTCAGATGTAAGAGCTTAGATACCATGGAGGATCAAAATAACCATCTCCTCAACAATGCTCTCAAGCTCCTTAGAACAGTTGCCAATTTTTTTCCCCAACCACCATCATCTGGGAAAAGAAGGCCTCAGACGGATTAAACCTGCAGTGACTTGTGTTGATGATAGTAGAGCTGACCTTGTATCGTTTACTTCATCAAGTGCGTCAGTCTCACAGCTGTATGCAAATGAAATGGTAATACTGGTCCAAAGAAACCCACTATTAAGCAACTGTAGATTAGACCTGACAGGCATACAGCCCTGATAATTATGGTGCTGAAATACAATCTCACTTGAGATGGGGTTTTTTCTCCTCTCTTAGTTTATGTCTAGCTGGTCCTTTATTTTGCCCTCTTAATGCAAAACCCACACGCTCAATGAAGATCAGTGCCAAGCACTTTCATTCAGCTGAGATTGCCAACTGATTACATATTGTTTATCTGTAAATTCTATTTTGAAAGCTCATTGAATATAAATAATTGGTTTTATAGTGTCTGTTTGTTCCATTAAAAGAGATCCCCATATACTGTGAATTGTCAGCCTGAATCCACCTCTTATTAGCCTAGAACTGGAAGGCTCATGTAATTGTCCCCCTGTAGAGGGCTTGCTGGTAAATAGGCAGTCCATTCAAACAGCAGCTGAAAGGCACTTAAGGAGAAGCTTGCATTGTTTTTCTGTGAAAGGCTGTGTGGCTTGTTGTTTACTGCATGGCTCTCCCGACGTCATGGCAACCCCTGTTCAGTTTAGACTAGCCCGGCGGCGCTATTGTGTCATCTCATCATATTCCTGAACTCCTGTCGTGATAAACTGCTTTTAACGGTTTCCCACACACTGTTAAATTCATAAAGGCACCTGGTATTTCCCCACCAACAATGAGACACATTTCAGGGCAACTGTAAGTCACACCATGTCCTATTACAAATCTCACTGTCAAATTTACTCATCGAAATCTGCATACTTTCCCTGGTGGTTTATGCTCAGTTGTAAATGGTGAGTCTGCCAAGCTCTCTGGCTCAGTGGAGTATAATTACGGTAAGGATATGTGATTTTTGCCCATTCCTGATGTCAAACACTTGAACGCAGTATATCTGTTTTTCCACTGAGAATGAGTGTGTAGGAACAAAATGCTTACCTGTAGGTAGTCATTTTACTTACAAAAAGGTTGAAATGTAAACTCTTACCCTGAGGACAGTGGTGGTGAACATTTGAAAAGTGCATAAACAATGGGTGCTTCTTTATTAATGGCCTCTCAATTGCCTATTTAGAGATTACAGAGGAACCCCACTGTCTCTGTGAAACACACAGAGAGATAATCTGATGTTGTGTTTTTGAATCAAATGTACATCTAAACATACTGCTGTTTAAAAAAAAAAAAAGATAATTGTATTCATCATATGCAAATTTGATTCAGATCAATCTCTATGGCCTGGATTCAGTCAAAACTTGTTCTTAACTTTGACTCACAATTAAATGGAAAGGTCAGCCAAACTTCATGAAACCGGATGTTTTGCATTGAAAGTGCCAACTGTGTTTATTTGCAGTACAAACAAAAGTACAGAATACAACATACCTTATATATGAATGTATGCACTAAGCATTGTTTAGTGTGCAAAATACGGTGGTGCAGTGGAACTGTCGCCTCACAGCAAGAAGGTCTCGGGTTACCCAGGCCAGGGGCCTTTCTTGTGGAGTTTATGTTCTCCCTGTGTCCGCATGGGTTTCCTTACTCCGGTTTCTTCCCACATCCAAAGAATGCAGGCTAATTGGAGAGTCTAAATTGCCCGTAGGTATGAGTGTTTGAATGGTATATTTAGTGCCCTGCGATGGATTGGCGACCTGTCCAGGGTGTATTCCTGCCTATCGCCCCATGCATGCTGGGATAGCTCCAGACCCTAACTAGGAGGAAGATGAGAAACAAGTGGTATCCAGCACATAGAGTACTGAGGATAAAACAAGTCTACATTGATGGTTTTTGTGTGCTGACATCTCCCTTAGGGTCACGGACTACTTTCTAAGAGGTCTGCTAAAAAAAAGCTTCACCACCCCCCCTGCAAGAAAACAACAACCCCTTCCTTGTCTCTGCATGTCACCTACTTATGGAGTGGAAATGAAGGCTCTTAAGAGATATCAAGATGTGTCCCTCTATCTTCTAACATCAAACCTGCTTACATTTTTTTAATGGGGAAGGGAATAGGTTTGTTCCTGCCTGGGTTATATCTCACTATTTGAAGTTAAACATTTATATCTCAGTACATTTGAATTGATCACATATACAAAATGTTTTTAGCAGACATGACATGGATTCTGGTGCAAACAGCTGGCTGAACGCAAGCTTAGTTCCCTTAATTGAGTTGTTCTGAGCATTGGAGTTGTCTAGTGTTCAGAACACCTGATGTGTTCAAATTTGTTTTAATGTTAACATTGACATTTTTTGTTGCTTGCGACCTCAGTAGAGGGAGCAAATTGTAAACATTGTATTTTGTTAATTTGTTTTTATTCATACTCCATTCCTGTGCACTTCTACTGCTTTGTAACATTTTTGCATCCTTTTTGCTTTGGAATATAAAGGTGTAAAAAATATAAGTTATTTAACATTTCTGGAAAGGGCAGTGTTTTCTTCCACAATTATCGCAGCAGCTGTAGCAAAGGTCAGACATCTGGGACCCATCCAGAGATTAATACTTATAGGTTTCTTTGTATTGTTCCCTTTCATGTGAGATAGCGTAGTTTGCTCGAAGGTTTAATGGCACATTGTCTGCTTGTGACCCAGGAAGCTCTCATCCGTGACAGTTGACGTTAACCTGCAGAGAAATGTGTTAGAGAAAACATTTCAATTTGTTTTACAGAAAAGGTTGTCATGATTTTTATGGTAAAACATGTATTCCTTGTCCACTGAGCCCTTCAATATTTTACAAAAAGAAAATGTTTTCTTTATTAATCTAGAGTACAGCCATTAAGACCCACAAGTAATTTACATACTCAACTGTGGGAACACCGCTTCAAATAACTGGTCAGGGCCTCAGCATTTCTCTAAGTTTATGGTATTGTTCTTAGGCCATGTCCACACTAATGCGGATATATTTATAAACACAGTTTTCGTGTCAAAATGTTTTAAGTTCACGCGAGCGTTTTCACAACATTTTCGAAAAGTTGGCCATCCACACTGAAACGCTTACATTTCTTTAATGGGCATGTGCAAAAAACCTGAGGCAGCAAGAGAGCAGGTTTATTCCATAAATGCAAAAGGTATTGTTTCTCATACCAGTGTTTATTTGTGAGCTGGAGTTTAAGGCCATTCATGTTTGCAATGAGTACAATTTGAACAAACGACTTTGTCATTCAAGTTCAAAAAGAACGCTACCTCTTTAACATAACTATAAATCTAATGTTTGAAAATAAATGACAACATAAGAAAATATGTAGTTGTCTTGTCATTTTTGAAATTGAAAAAAAAAGTGTCACAGTCACATTTAGTTTAACACTTTGTAAGCTTCCTGCTTCTGCTACGATGTTTAGACATTAATTTGATCATATTTCATGGATAAAGACATTTTGTGAGTACATTTCTCACTCTTCTCCCGTTTTTAATGCCATTGTCCTTGCGGAGATCCGTTGCACAGCAGCTGTGAATATAAAGCGCTTTGTCTCTTAAATAGGAATGCTGCTTGTACATTATACTTACAAAGCAATGTTTAACTCCAATAAAGCAATCAAATTAGATAATAGAGAGAACAGGATTTGCACAGCTTCACCCACCATGTTGAATGTTTTGGCTACAGCTTGGATCACATGACAATCATACGTCAGCATTTTCGAAACCCTCCGTCTTCTCAGTCTACTACAATGCGAGACCGGCGTTTTCAAATTTATCCACTTAGGAGAGCGTCCTCGAAAAGGTCCGTTTTCGGTGACTAAAATGAAAACACTGTCTTAGTGTGGATGGAAGGCCAAAGCTGAGAAAAAACTGTTTTCAAATGTATTGCATTAAAAAACCTGGCCTTAAAACATTAAAAAATCAAAGGTTAAACCTGAATTTTACCTTTTATTTAACCAACTGAGAACCAATTTGTTTCCCTTTTGCAGTAACGAGATGGGCAATCAAACTGGGTAGGGAATGCAGAGGATAATTAAATACAGCATAGAAGAGCCAATGGGCCTGTATTTGTAGTGAACATTTTCCCTGTGTGCAAGCAAATCTCAGGAAGCCAGTCAGGTGAAACAGTTTTCCAGAGAGCAGAAAGGACCCGAGGTCGTCATGTTTAAGAACGTGCCTTTGACCCACGTGATAATGACATTGAGAATATAAACACAGAACAAGCTCAGACAGGCTCAGAGTGGAATAAATCTGGGCGTCCTTCAGACTAGCACGTCATGCATTTAGCCCATGTGGAACACCCCGCGTTCCTTAACCACCTCAAAATGGTGTAAAGAAGTGGTCTAACGAACCCATATTGACTGGTCATTTACGAGTGTGAGCTGCCTATCATGGTCGACTGAACCAGACTGACCCTGGTGGGGAGCCCCATTTGGCTGTCCGCTCCAGAGGGAGGGGGGAGGGTGAGCTGGCATGAACTTGCTGAAAAGTGCATAAGGGTGTCTCCAGAAAGTGGATTGGCAAATGCTGTCTCAAAGGGAGCGGAGTTCAACCTTGTGTGGAGGGAAAATTGAAATAAGTAGAGGGTATAATTGGCCACTAAACTATCTGACACAAATTCATAGAGAAGAATGACATCGGCTGGATTGTACCAAGTT
The DNA here is from genome assembly GCA_029706075.1 of Aldrovandia affinis. Lineage (NCBI taxonomy): Eukaryota > Metazoa > Chordata > Actinopteri > Notacanthiformes > Halosauridae > Aldrovandia > Aldrovandia affinis. The sequence continues at coordinate 3,186,335 of JAINUG010000047.1, forward strand.
AGCAACTACAGCAGGTTTCACTGCCTGTCTGGGGTAATGGTGAAGAATAGACATGAACAGGGTGGAGCTGGTCTGCCGAATCCACCTCAGATGGTGGACCACATCACTCAGGCCTGCTTTTGCTGAAAAAAGCTTTGGGGGGTCTGGCATGACAGCCTTTGCCAGGCGCCCTGTCTTCATCCATGCCAACATGTGGGCAGTGGGGAGAGTGGATGCTTCCGTTCCGCGAAGAGAACTCACGCCAGGTCTGCTGCAAGATGAATGGAAGGTCTAATTACGTGTGCCCTCTCAAAACAAGGCCGTTTAACTATCCACACTTGTGATTTGCGATCGCTCCTAAGGCCGCGAGTAAACTCGCTTAAATTGCACATCAGGGAAACCATCTGGGCATGGGACTGTTTGTCTTTCTACAGATGTTCTGCTGTATACTGCCTTGTTCAGAATTCACCTCTGCATGGCTCGGCCCTGTGTCAGGTCTTATCTATTAGGTTACAGGCAGTTGTTAAAGGCCAATTATTAAACTACTTGCTGCTATAAAACGGCAAACAAAATAATACATTCGAGCCTTGGTGACAACCTTCAAACTCCCAAACAATACACAAAGGAGCCATACATAATAAGCATTCCATGTTCATTTTCACATTTTTAAGTCCAAACCATTTCTCTCAGCTGCAGGCTAAATGCTCTTGTCTATTGCAGATTTTGGATTAACTGAGTTGTAATGGATTTTTATGCTGTATTTTATACTGTACTCAAGCCAGACCATCATTTATGTCAAAGTGTAACTGAATTTGTAAGCTATTATTAACAGTGCTATTGCTGCTGTACTGCTAACTATATTGTACAATTATTGTCCCTCGCTCATAACAATATACCAAAGATGGAAGAACAATGTGTGGATGTATCATGCATGTCCAAAAATCACATTTGAAGCTGTCTTATAGAGGAGAGGAGAGGAAGGGAAACAAAGTGGATTGTTGATGTAGGTTGAGATAGCCCTACAGATAATGATTTCATCAGTTTCTCCAGGTGGTTGAGGCCATTCATATTTGGAAATCATTAAAATCACATGAAATGTTGTAAAAAAAAAACAAAACATTTTAATTAAAAGGAAATAAATAAATTTGCCTTTTGGATGGAAACACTGTAAAGAGAAAGTTTGTTGCACTGGAACGGCCTTTAATGTCATTTCATTAAAAAGCCCTTTATGATGCATCTCCCGTTCCTCAAGGCTGCCAAACCTTTAGCATTTCAGAAGTGGTTTTCCTACCACAGTACACATCTGTGACTTTAATCTGCATTTAATTCTGATGATGCAATATGCTACTTCCTGCTTTTTTCCACTCAATTTGGTCATCACCAGATCAACAGGAATAGTCAGGTGGGTGAAAAGTATGACCAGCAGCACACAGGCCTATAAGGAACTGAGGAAATTAGGCCATATTCTCAGAAGCTGTAATGCAGGCTACAAATCAAGACAGGGCAACTTAACGAGTAATTAAAGAAAAACCTATAAGGTGATATAAAAGGTCGCTTTGGATAAAAGCATCTGCTAAATGGCATATATTATTATTATTATTATTATATAAGCCAATGGGCGTTTTTCAAATCCAGATTTTTGCTACTTTTGCTACAAATTGTACAAATTTGCTGAAAATCTGTCAATATTCAATTTGCTGTACAGTCAAAATAAAAATAACGTAACCTAAGAAATATTCTACCAAGGGGTACATTATTCAGGTTCTAGGTAAAGAACTTGGTCTAACTCTTCAATAAGAATAGTGCCACTCCAAGTATGCTTGAATTGGTGAGCACACCAGCCTTGTAGAGGTTATTCTTCAATTCCTAAAAACATTTACTCTAAATGGATTTTCCCTGCATGGTAAATTTGAAGCTAATACCCATGTCAGTACAGTAGTGCCTCAGACAGATACCGGCAGTGTCTTTCTATTACCACTCCCCTATGTGTGCACTAAGAGTGGAGCACCCGAGAGCTTATTTTAAACTCTTAATCTCTCCTACAAGACAATTACAGTGTCAGAGCACCTGGAAGAGTGATGTCATTTGCATAGACAGAGCGCGGTCTGCCAAGTGCAGAGATGGATCTGTGGGGAGGAGTTCTGGGAGCCCAGGCCATGAGGCACAGTGTCATTATGCTTCAAAAGACCCTGACCATGACCAGCAAGGGCCTAAACTTGCACATGGTGGAATCTCTGCCCTCTCCTGGGTTTGCAGGAAATGGACCATGAACAACTTGATCCCCTGTCAGTGGAGCTCTGGTTGTATTTGGGGCATGATAGTTTTGGGGGGTTTTTTGCACCTAAGGAGCTTTCCTACATAATTCTGTTCTAAGAAAACGTTCAATCATCTTTTCAGTTATTTCAAGATTTGGAAATATTTTTAAGTAGTTTTTGTCTTTGGTAGCGATTATTAGCATCTAATCAAAAAGCAGGCCACACATTCATTTATATCAGTTGCGCATTAAGATGTGCTCTGATCAGCCTCAGAGTTTTAGCAGTGATAAATGATGTTGAAGCATCCTTGTCATTTGGAGTAACATTGATGTACTAATTGGAGTAACATTTCATCATATATTTTAAGGGCATGTGTGAGTTTGTTATGTGTAACGACAACCCAATAACAGTAATCAGTTTATTAAAGTGGATTTAACTTTGACAGGAGTTAAGCCCCAGGGCCTCTTTAAAATTGGTGCCCATGCTTGACTTTTCTTAATTTCCCACTCCATTCTTGTAGTTATACAAATATAATATGCATTACCATTTCAATGAGCCATATAATTTTACAAGCAGACATATTTCAATTAAAACATACAGCACTTGGTCTCTCGGGCATTTCTCAATACACACGGCCACTGTGCAACTCTATTAAAACATCCATCTATAGAAAATACTAGTCTTTAATGACCTCATGGGGCCAGAGAGCCTGTGTTTGTAACCTGAGTCATTGAAGAACATGTGGGATTGGAAAAAAATATGCAGCAGGGTTTCCCAGCCGTACCTATGGAAGACCACAGGGGTAGTGAATCTGTCAGGAACTCAGTGGATTTCAGAAAAGGAAGAGTAGATTAGTCAGGCACTTTTTAACATGCCTCAGTCTGGTCCTGAGTAATGGCTGTATAATGGCATCTGGTTGGACTTAATTAGGAAAGGAAGCTGTGTGGAGCAGTGGTTTGGGAATTGGAACAGAGGGTTAAATGTTTGAACCTTTGGCAGGACATTGGCATTTAACCATTTTTCAAGGCTCTTTGTCTGAATTTTAATTACGATCTTGCGCAAAAAAACTGTTCTGTAATTCATAATATGCCAAATGTGTGCAATGCGAAATGCCTTAGGTAAAGACATCTGCTAACGGCTGCCACACTGGAAAAAGTTCCCTTATGAAACTTTAAAATGAATGAACAAATTAACTTTCATAGAAAAGGTGTTGATAGAAAGGCAAGGTTGTGTTGCAGGCTTTTAAAATGTATTTATATTTGATACTGGGCGTAGACTGAGGCAGCATGTCTTTAATTATGTCTCATTGTTTGGATTACAAAGCATCCTGCTGCCACGAAGTGGATTCTTGCAGGAAGGAGGCAAACATCTGAGATTCATTACAGGCCCTCGGAGAGATCAGCCCTACCTGACTTCAGCCCTCTCATCTGCGCTGTAAATCCTGTCGCTTACAGCTGGACGGGCAAAGCCCAGTTCGTTCACTGACGCTAAAGAGAAGGAACAGAAAGACTGAGTCAGATCTGAGTGACATCATACTGAAACCAGACCAGCCTGGGGCCTTTAGTTTCATGCCCTACTCCCACTGACCTACATTATGGCCCAAGCCATACCTTCCATCAGCAACATCAGATTTTTCTGCAATGAAGGATGTTTTACATATTAAACTTTATGATTTGCTGGAAAACTGGTGATGTAAATACAATATAGGATAGCGTTATAAATTGTCTGGTAGACAAATGTAATTACTACTGTTAAAGGATATGCATGGGGAGGATTGTTCTTCCATCATGGGTAGTGCAGACTGAAACCTCCTCTTCACTGTCAGCTTTCTGCCAGCACCTACACATGTTCCTAACAGTGACAGTACATTTAGCACACTGTTGAGGCAGATCATTTGTTACCTGGGCAAGGAGACACCTGAAGAAGTGTAAAAGGGGGGAACTAGGTCGCTCAGCCATTTGGTTAATTTGGAAGTTGAACATATTGGGCTCTAGTTTTGTGAGGATGGTAGCTAAAACACCTGTGTGGTGTAATTGCTAGTTTCATCCATCACAAATGGAACATTCATGTATACAGCGATTTTGCTAAACACTCTTCTTTGGGTGCGTAGTACATCATATTGAAAGGAAATAAATGATACATTGTTTTTGTTTTTTAAAGCCCCCAACTGCACGGTGGTGCAGTGGATAGCGCTGTCGCCTCACAGCAAGAAGGTCTCGGGTTCGAATCCAGGCCGGGGGCCTTTCTGTGCGGAGTTTGCATGTTCTCCCCGTGTCCGCGTGGGTTTCCTCCGGGTACTCCGGTTTCCTCCCACAGTCCAAAGACATGCACGTTAGGCTAATTGGAGAGTCTAAATTGCCCATAGGTATGAGTGTGTGAGTGAATGGTGTGTGTGCCCTGCGATGGATTGGCGACCTGTCCAGGGTGTATTCCTGCCTCTCACCCGGAACGCATGCTGGGATAGGCTCCAGCCCCCCGCGACCCTGACCAGGAATAAGCGGCTTAGATAATGGATGGATGGATGGAAGCCCCCAACTGTTTCTATTAAGGTGTTTGCAACTTTGAATAAAGTCAATTTATTGTCTGCATTGTCAGTTGATCCATTACATGAGTTATATTTCTTGTTAGCCTGGTTTTGTTGTTTTCCTGGCTGTGAACTGTGGTTGAAGGAGGCTGAGTCGATTTCTGTGTGACGGCCACTTCAGCATACACCATCAAGCAGATCTGTCCTCTGTTTTAAATCTATTTATCTATGCAAATACTGTACAGACCTGCAATACAGATCATAATTGTGCATACAGCAAGTTATTTATTGAGTGAGGAGATACACTATATGTCCAAAAGTCAGTGGACACCTGACCATCACACCTATATGAGCTTGTTGGACATCCCATTCTAAAACCATGGGCATTAATATGGAGTTGGACCCCCCTTTGCGGCTACGACAGCTGCCACTCTTCTGGGAAGGCTTTCCAGAAGATTTTGGAGTGTGTCTGTGGGAATTTGTGCCCATTCAGCCAAAAGAGCATCTGTGAGGTCAGGCACTGATGTTGGACGAGAAGGCCTGGCTCGCAATGGTGTTCAATAGGGTTTAGGTCAGGGCTCTGTGCAGGCCAATCGAGTTCCTCCACACCAAACTCGTCTAACCATGTCTTTATGGACCTCGCTTTGTGCACAGGGGCACAGTCATGCTGGCACAGCAAAGGGCCTTCCCCAAACTGTTGCCACAAAGTTGGAAGCGCCCAATTGGCTAAGATGTCTTCGTATCCTGTAGCATTAAGAATACCCTTCACTGGAACTAAGGGGCCTATCCCAAACCCTGAGAAACAGCCCCAGACCATTGTTCCTCCTCCACCAAACTTTACAGTAGGCACTATGCATTCCGGAAGGTAGCGTTCTCCTGGCATCCGCCAAACCCAGATTCGTCCATCAGACTGCCAGATAGTGAAGCATGATTCATCACTCCAAAGAACACATTTCCACTGCTCCAGAGTCCAGTTGCAGCGTGCTTTACACCACTCCAGCCGACGCTTGGCATTGCGCATGGTGATGTGAGGCTTGTGTTCAGCTGCTCGCCCATGGAAACCCATTCCATGAAGCTCCTGACGCACAGTTATTGTGCTGATGGTGCTTCCAGAGGCAGTTTGGTACCCTGTAGTGAGTGATGCAGCAGATGATAGGCAATTGTTACGCGCTATGCTCTTCAGCACTTGTCGGCCCCGCTCTGTGAGTTTGCATGGTCTGCCATTTAGTGACCGAGCTGTTGTTGTTCCTAGGCGCTTCCACTTCACAATAATAGCACTTACAGTTGACCGGGGCACATCTAGTAGGGCAAAAATTTCACAAACTGACTTGTGGCAAACGTGGCATCCTATGACAGTGCCGTGTTTAAAGTCACTGAGCTCTTTACGAACCATTCTGAATTCTAAATGTTTGTGGAGATTGCATGGCTATATGCTGGATTTTATGCACCTGTTGGCAATGGGTGTGGCTGAAACACCTGAACTCAATAATTAGTAGGGGTGTCCACTGGCTTTTGGCCATATAGTGTATAAACGTTAGAATCAGATGAGGTGACAAAAGATACTGGCTGTGTGGTCTCATTGGAGCACCAATGCTGACAGAAGTTGTAGGTTCAATTCCCAGTTTGTCAGAATCAAAGATTTAAAAAATTGAACTTGGTTGAACTGAACTTGCTTGGCATCAGCATTACAGTGATGGAAAGAAGCCTTGTGCACAGGTACATTTTTGTACATCAAGTTGATTTATTGCACTAAAGAATTGGATAAGCCCTCAGCCCTGTGAGACTTCCAGGGGTGAACATAGCTTCTATCATGATTACGAACAAGAGCCAATCATATATTTATTTTGTGGCACTATTTATGGCACATGTGTGTATATATATATATATATGTAGTGCCATAAATATTTTTTGGGAAAAAGTCAGCCTCTAAAAGTATCTATTTACAGAAATTCCACAAACTGAGCCCCTCAGTTGTAATAATATAATTATCTTCTAATGGGTTTGTGGGGGCTATATGGTTTGGACCTCCTCTGTGTTAGCTCTTTTATTGGTCCTCCAATAGTTGACATATTGCTCCGAGACTAAAATGTGTTTGCCTTTACCTTAGCTTGGCGCTACTATGATATTTCTAGCTCTTATCCCATGACGGTTTATACTACTTGGAGGACCAGCTGGCCACAGCAGTTGGAGCCTGAAGGGTAAGATACAGAAGTTTGCGGGAAGGAACGGTTCTCTACTTTAGTTTTAAGTGATGCTGGTAATACCTTCAAAGTACTGAAAGTTTCTGATTGGTTCCTAAAATAATGGGAGTTGTACATTTATGTTAGCCACTGGGCTGCCAGGCCTGCAAATACAGAGTTATTCTTTTCACAAAAATAATTGATCTTGCTTGTGATCTGACCTGGGAGTGGAAGTGTGGCCACATCTTCTACCACATCCACTATAATCCCTGTTAAATGGGAGAAGAGTAAACAGTATAACAACTCCACAGGGGGGAATGGTGACAGCATAGCCCATATCCTAAAATTATACCAATTTGAGGTTGGAATATCCTACAATTTTTACGCAGAGCTATTTTGAGATATATGTTTGTGAACCGTTTTAAGGAGTGTGCACATGTTTGGTACGTGTGTGTGTATGTGTGTGTGTGTGTGTATATGTATGTGTGTGATTTATAGCATGTCGATTTTATATAATATGCATTATATTTCTGTGATATAGGCAAAAATGAATGTGAATTCAAAAAATCGGAAATGTTGTCTTAAAATGAATATATTATACTTTTCCCCCATGCAAAAATCCACTCATCACAATTCAAATTTAAATTTTAGCTCATAATTCATTTTCTCATATTCATAGTCATAGTATAATACCATGTTGAAAAAGGTTTTGTGTTTTTAAACATGAAATGGAACTCGTCATGGTTTAATTCATTATCACAGTGTAATTCATTCATGTTTTAAACAATGGATTTTTATCATCAGGGAACTTGCCTGACTGTTTGACCCCCATCCCAACCACAACCCAACCCCCACCCCCTTCCTTCTACTTTCATGTGAAGACAGAGTCTCAGATGCTTCTGATTACCATCCTGCATCTACATTTGGGTCAGGGAGGAAAACAATGTCGTTGACCGGACTGCCTAGGAACAGATGTGAAACCCAGATAGATGGGTCTACCACTACCCAGGGTGCACTGCTTGCATAACATATCAGTAAATGAGGTTCCAGAGATGTGCATGTTTAATAAATTCCTCTGCATGCAAACGAGGTCACAGCTAGATGTGAGTTACTCAAAGGCTCCAACCGAGGCAGCTTTTTTTTCATTCGTTTTGGTGATCGCTGAACTTGCCAAACTATGTTTCCAAAGAAAACATTGCTTGCTTTTATTTGCGAATCACAGTTAAGTACAAATATTCCTCAAATCCAGGCACTCTGCACTACCATGTAGGGCCAGTGAATGATTGGACATGATTTGAACGTGATGACTAGAGGGATGTGAGGAACATGAGCAAAGTACAGGGATTGATAAAGATTGTATCCGCAGATCACAGTCCATCACCACGCAGTCAATGGACTCAATCTAACTTTGCGCTGGAAAATTACACACGCCCCCCCCCCCTCCCGCTCTATTCAACCATACAGCTCAAGAATGGCTTCCTTGTGTGTTGTAGTGAGTGTCGGACATGCCCCATGGATGCATGGGCAGCCTCTGGAGCATCGGTGAGATGGAAACCTGAAGGAACAAGGTATCCTGGATGGCCACCCAGCTCAGTGTTTTTGAAATACCCTGCATTCATTTATTTACACTGTGGCTCAGGGCTGCAGTTTGATGGATGAGAATGAGGAGGCAGAGAGTCAGCCCTTACGATAATACACAGATGGCCCGAATCAGATGCTGTGCCTCTTCTGCAGATGGGATATTTGTACAGTGTGAAATCCAATGGGTTCGAGAACCTATTAGGAATGTTTTCATGAGAACAGGCAGGGGGAGATGCATCCGCTTGTTTTTTATTCTCTGTCATCTTTGTACTAAACCAAAAAATAATTTGTGTTTAAATGTTTACACTACACCTCTCAATTCCAGTTGATAGCCACTGCCCGGATGGATATACAATTGTAACTTTACCCTGCTACGGTCCAGCAGAGGTACTATCACAAAGCCAAGAACAATGGTGCGTGAGCCAGGCTCTAAAATAAGAATGGCGTATCTATGGCCCGCCCTCATTAATGAGCCAACTGGTCGCCTGGCATGAACATGATTTCAGTTACCATCATGTCTGGGAAATGTGGAGTGCAACGGTCCAGGCAAAAGCTTGGATTTCCTTCAAAAGTAACGTGTGAAATCCAGGTTGGCAGTAAATTGAAGAAAAGGCTGAGGAGCATTTTCAGTTACTCCGTGGCTTAAGTTTAAAGAGGTTTTTGCTGCAAATGGCTTTTTTCCCGCCATTCTTTACAGATTATGGCAATGGATACAGGCCATTTGACATTCGGCATTGCTTGTTTAGAAATGTCCTAGTTAATCCATCTAGATGGACCATCAACGTTAAATTAGGTTGACTGTTCTGGCTTTGTATACCTTCCACATGGGTTAGATGAAAGCCCAATGGCCTTGGAGTCATATCTCTTTAAAAATCCCATTTCGTCATAACAGATTCAGTCACAACAGTTCTTCTTCCACATGTTTTTGCTGTCGGAATTCTGAGGTATAGGTTCTTGTGTCTCGATTTACAGTGCAATAAACGATTCATTGTTAGTCAGTTTATTTTTGACCTTTCAGTCTCTTTAGAACTTTTATGGGTGGCTTAAATTGTTGAAAGCTTTAAAGTGGCAGACCCCTTCACTGGCAAAGCTATTATCTCACAAAATGTGTGGTAAGACACACTCTGGAATTTGAAAGGGCCCTTAATTTGCTTCTTTTTTAAAAATATAGCACCCGTCATGAGATGCTCTAGAAAGACCAGTACAGAACAATTATGATGTGAATGAAGCTAAAATTTTGCTTCAACAAAGCCCAGTGCACTCCTGACAATGACAGAAGGGTTCATTTACAAAGCTTTTAGTGTAATGCTACAGTATATTCAAAAAGGATTCAAAATCCATAAACAAGGTATGTAGACACACATTATACTCATTTGAACAGTTTCATTAATGAACTGAAAGCCTGAATAGCCCTACTGAATTTCTTGCAGAAGATACTTCAGGTCTTTTTGCTGCCCCTGGGTGCTGATTAGTGGGAATTAGTGGGTATAAAACAGGGGCGATAAAAAGCTGAAAACTTCAAACATGTTAGTATAAGATAAGGTTATATTACATGGTGTGGTCACAGCAGCCTCGCTCAGTAACATCCCCTGGTTATTATCAGGCATCATGAATTCCCAGTAAAGGTGTCATTCTGACCCCATCATCTAGATTCTAGGAGAAAGGTCCCTTCCAAAGGCTGTAACAGCAGCCTATACATTTCATCTGTAAATTGAAGGTGTCCAGCTTTGTGTCCGGAGGGAGATTGGATTAAATAATAGTCAGGAAAAATATGTCTGAGCAATTTGACTGACTATGAAAAAGGTACAGTAATTTGTGACACATCGATCTGATTATGAAACAGGACATGGGTGCTATTTTCACATGCCAGGCAGATGATTGAACTCATAAATATTTCCAGAATAGCATATGGCAAAATGCTAAACTTTGTTTCATAATGCAAGGAAAAATGACTTGTATGCGAAATAATAAGTGCAAAAGCTCCATAACAAAGAGTTGAAATTAATCTTGAATGTAAATTTTGCGATTGCAGCGTTAGCAGTTATAGTGCGTTTTTCAAATTTGTAGGGCTGACCCCATTTAGTCAACTGGTCGATTGTTTGGTCGATGGGCTGTTGGTCGACCAAGAATCTTGGTCGAGCAGTCGCACGAAAAAAAAAAAAATATAATAATTCTCCACGCAGCATGAGACACCTAGATTCGGCGCACTTGTCAGTAGAACAATCCATTCTGGATGCTGCGGGTATGGCAGTGACAGTTCTTCACTCTTAACATAACTAGGCCTATATATGTTGTGAATAATTCTGCAAAACTAATAAAAGTAACATTTTATACTAAATATGTGTTTTGCTAATTGTATGGTTTATATATTTATAACTAACATGCGTAACACCCCCTTTCATGTTAGGCTACATTGTATCCTTCTTGTTTTAGGCACGCGAATGTGCATTTTAATTGTAGCCTAAGATTTACCGACAGTTAAGATTAGTGATATAGGCATACTTGAATTACTCATTTCGATATAACCTAAGAACATAATGTCAAAGAAAAAATCTGGAGTATGGCAGCATTTCATTTTAATCACGGACAATCCAAAAAAAGTGGAATGTAAACTTTGCAAGTGCGTTTTTCAAGGCAGGGTTTATCGTTAATAAAACGAGGAGCAGCCTTTTTCCCCAAAAATGTGGACAAGCTAGTGTTCCTGTGCCATAACATGAAACGACTGGGGAAGTAGGCCATCGGATGGTCTCCGACTCGAGTAAGTTATTTTCGATAGGCTATAGCCACTTTATGTTCAGCTTTAGGCTACAATTTAAGACATTAGGCTATATGTGATCATTTGTTTGTTAGCCTATTTTTTTTGCAAAATATATTTTAAATCCCAATGAGACCAGCCTGGTTAATTAAATAAAACATAGCCTACGCATTATGGTGTTATGGTTGTGGTCAAATAAAAGCATCAGCCTATTATGTGGCCATACCACAACTTCACAAGCGCAATGGCAGAATCTGCAAGGGCAGCACGAAGAGTTTTTTTTTCCTTTCAAGTAATCTTCAACTACGGCTCCATAAAGTTATTAGCCTATTGTTAGTCATTTGTGTCATTCACTTAAGAAAGTTATAAAACATGAGACAAGCGCAGTGTGCATATAGTTGTATTTATTAAAACAAATAGGGTGTGTCATATAGAAAAAAAAAGTTTCGACTAATCGGAAAAAACGGACGACTGTTGGTCGACCAAGATTTGTTTTAGTCGGGGACAGCCCTACACAAATTTGTGTCCATTCTTATATTTGCTTTTGGTGATATACCCAGAACAGGGGTGTATTGAGGCATGCAGTATTTTCAGTATGCTGGTAAAAGTTGGAGGAATATTTCTATGAGGCACCAGTTGAAGCCCCTGTCCCAGGCAGTGAGGTCGACAGCAGGAATTTGCCCTCTCCGCAACCTGCAAAAAGTCAATACATCCGCCTTGCGCTGAAATTACACATCGATTGGAGAATCAGATGGCACAATAGGGCAGTGGCCTTTGCACAGAGCGTGATGTGTGGTCAATTTAAGAATTAAAGTGTTTGTTTTGGCCTGTGTCTCCTCTATGTGTTATTGGAGAATGGCCACGGAGGCTGCATTGATCTCTGGACCTGCAATCTCACTGGGGGATTCTTGTTTTTATTCCTCCCACATTTGTGTTTCCAGGTCAGGTCGACAGAGAATAATGTATCAGACATTAGATCCTGACTTTCATCAAAGCAGAGCTGAGACATATCTACAGGGGCCCATGATATGAAATACATAATAACAAAATAAGAGTGAATTTGGTTTGGGAGAAACCACAGCCGTCTCATGCTTTGGTAGATTTGATCAGTTTACAGGGAGGCAGCAGAAATTGTTTTGCCCTGTCCACCAATTAAGGCCCAATTAAGCAATTTCCTGCAAGCTTTCCTGCCAGTTCTTTGTCAAGGGGGGGCGTTTATTGGCTCTGGAGACATTAAAATGAAAACCACTGGTGTTCCAACAATGCTGTTGTTGTTGTGTATATCTATTTGCTATCTATTTCTTATTTAGGTGACCTTAAGTTATATGAGTAGGCCTGGCTCAGCTCTAACTTCATAAACCAGTTTTTGCAAAAAAAGGATACATTTGGAACTAGCATGCCCTTTTGGAAAAAGTGCCACTTTTAGCTAAATTAATGAATTAATGAATTAATTAATGGAGGTTTACTCACACTTACTAAATTCACCTTTATTATATTCATATACATACAATAAAGAGATTAGTCTGGTAAGAAAACATGCTTGATCACATCAGATTATTCTTGGACCTAATGCACTCATCTAACTAACTATGGACCAGGCCTGTTAGAACATGGTTAAGCCACTATTTGGCTGTAGTTTTAATTGGATTTACTTAGTATCCTTTGAATTCCTACCCACCAAGTTTACCATCTAGATGGCATCATATGTGCATGATGTCTTGAGCAGTATTACAACACTGACTATGATTCACAAGCCAAGATTCAATCAACATTTGTCCTTAACTTTGATTCACCAATTAATGCTTGCAATTAATGCAAGTGTTGCACATTTATAGGTGATTGCTGAACTAACTGAACTGTGTTTGTGTAGAAAAACACTGACAGTTGCAATTAGTTGTGAAAGTTAAGGGGTTGATTGAATCCAGGCCGTAAACCCTACAGTTTTAGTTTTTTTCTCACACTCTTCCCAACAGGATAAAACAATTGTCCTGTGACAGTGAACTACAATGACCTTTGCACATCATTGCAGTTGACTGTGTGAACTTTTTCATTCATAAACGCAGAGTGCAGAGCTCAATCTGAAGGTCCTTGTGGAATGATGAATGCACACAAGGAATAGCTCAGATACTATGGGGCTCAGCCAGTCTGTTTAGCATCAACTAGGATACACAAGCCGTATTTTCGGTAACTTTCAAATGCCACGTTGTTCAGGCACAAATGATTATATGAGAAGCAAGGAGGCATTTCCTGTCTTGTTATTTCTTTTCAAGTCATGTCCCAATGTCCTCGGTGACCTTTATTGTAATTGGCAGGACCCCCCCCAGTTCACAAAATCCCCATTGTCCCAAGCTCTTCCTTTGGCCCTACGCTCTCAGGATGTTTTTCGGTTGTTCTGGGCCCAAGATCAGCTTCGCTGGCGAGCTGACCCAGGGGGGCCCTGACCCAGGGTAGGGCTCTGTACTTTGGCTGGCTTGTGTGCAGCCCAGTCAGCTGAGTAGGGGTGCAACCGTGGCCAGGAGTCCAGCAGTGACAGAGCGATTAGAAACACTCACTGCAGGCACTCAGCTTGACCTAAACCCTTCTCTGTTCACTGTCCACTGCAGTCATGGTCACTTCTCTTCCAGACTGCAGAGAGGTGACTCTGCACTTTTGCAGATGTTATTTTTCTCTCTTTTAATTCACATTCAGAATTCTTTCTTTGTCTGACATGTGGATCGGCAAATCATCCTTTCAGTTACCATTTCTCTCTCTCTCTCCTATAGTACCATTTTGGTTTCTAGCCTGTTTCAGGAAATGATGATGTAAAGCTGTGTATGACAGTGTCTTTCCAAGGGATTATAGCATTATATCAAGAGATACGTATGTGCACTGTGATACATTTTTATTGTGTTACAGAATAAACTTATTTTTTCTAGACCTCATTGGGCGCATCCCTTTTCTCCTGGATTAGTTGAAAGAGAAATTACTGTATCCCTATGTCTAATAAGACCTCTTAACCTTTTAAACTATCATAGGCCAGGTTTTTACACTAATTTAGGAAGGAATCAATTCAACCTCAATTGTGTACGAGTCAAAAATGGCATCACCAAATGCTTCTGTAAAAGTCTGTGGTCTCCCTTGTCCAATCCCCATTCTCCAGGAACATATAATGTTTGGGTAGGGAAAATGTATATATTACCAAAGAAAATGGCTTCTGTACTAAAGCCAAGATATATAAAATTGTAGACTGTCAGCCAAAAAGTATGACAGTGTGGTTTTAAGGTGATTTTCCTTTATTTATTTTTTTGCCATAGCTTTTGCAGGGCTGGAAGCTGGTGCTTGCATATCCTGCTGAGTGGACTCCTTTGAAGACCTACAGAAGAGGCTGGTATGTAGGTGTGTGTGTGTGTGTGTTTGTGTGTGTGTGTGTGTGTGTGTGTTTGTGTGTGCACGTGTGCACATGTGTGCGCATGGGTGTGTGTATGCGTATGTGTGTGTGTGTGTGTATGTATTTTCATGTGCCTGTGCCCGTGGGCATGTACATGTGTGTGTGTGTGCATTTCTGTGTGTGTGTGCGTGTGTGCATGTGCGTGTGTATATGTGCGCATGTGTGTGTTTGTGTGCATGCGCTTGTGCTTGTGGGTGTGTGCGTGAATGCGTGTGTGTGTGGGGGGTATTGTGTGCATGTGTGTGTGCATGTGTGTGTGGGGGGGAAGCTGAAGCTCACATCAAAGTACATTGTGGTGCCTTTATAAACATTAATTATATTTCAACCTAGAGGGGTTCTAGCAGGTGTGGACCAAATTCAAATGGATAATATTTATATCAGTGGACCTTTTATGCTGTGGTGAAGCATGACTATCAAGGACACAAGTCATCCCAAACTCATGGGCACAAAATATGTAAAACTGTATGTACAATAGTTATTATGTAGGTCTACTTAGCCTTGATTTCTTTGGAATTGCATTAATACATGGTAGGAACAATCATAGTTTGCGCATGAGATCAGTGCAGTAATACAGCGATAAACATCGTTGTAGGCAGCTGCATACCATACCTGTAACACTGGGAAGGAAAAGGTTCGTCATTTTTTTATTTTTTTTATTAAATGAGAAGTCAGGGAAGTGTTGAGCAAGTCAGCAGTGGTGATGACAATTGGCTAGATGTACAGAATTCAGTGGTAGTTATACTGCACACCATTGTATTTTGCCCAACTACAAAAGGGTAGGTGGCTGGCAGCCATTTTGAGTACTTCTGTGAAATATGTAAAATAATTAATTGTAAATGCCAAAGTAATTACCTAAAAGCCCTTTATGTTAAGACACCTTATTGCCTCTAAGATAATAATTGAAAGCAAGAAATTTAAATATCAGTAATAGTTTTAAATGCAACTGATTTCTTAATCATAGGTGCTGCAGTGTGAAAGTGAATGAAAATGTGTTGCCATAAACCATGAGAATGTTTCAGATGTTAGCTTAAAGAAATGATAGATTATTAAACACTAGAAACAAGATTTGCAGGTGTGGTAGATTTAACAAGCAATTTTGTTGAATGCTTCTCTGTCTAATCATCTCGCAATTGACAAGCATACTTGTATTTAGAAGGGTTGATTTTTGAGAAACATTTTTTAAATAGTGGTAGAAAGGAGACCTTTTGTTTGGGTTACAATTTATTTGAGTTACCATTGAACTTCCCTGAGTATAATTGCAGTCTTCTATAGGAACGAGAGTATATGTATTTTTGTCAAAGAAATGTCTATCAGTTTGTACCTATTATGAGGAAACAGCACCTAAAAGAGAGCTGAACCCACCAATTTCAGAAATGTGGTCTGATTGGTGGTGATCTGTGTGCAACATGCCACCTAGATGGGAAAGCTCTTCTGTATTTGATGCTGAATGTTATTGACTTTTTATATTTACACAATGGCATTGCTCATCTTCACACGCAAAGACCATTTTAAAGATTAAGATTAAAATTGTAATACCATTTTGTTGTTATTATTACTATTATTTTGAGGATGATCATGTAATACCAAATAGCAACTGACCCTTGCTGTTAAAGTGACTGAAATGTTTTGTTGAAAGTGCTTCCTGTTATCCTAAATCTGTTTTGATGCTTGGTTACTCTGTGTGAATGTTAACACCACCTTCAAGGTGAACGTGGAGCTTTTTCACCCCATCAGTCATTCACAAAAAAACTAAATCTAATGGGATTATGGATCACATGCAGAGTTAATTATATATGCCTGAGCATTCACTTAAATATAATATTTTCTTCAAACTGGGTACATTAATTAGCATATGCACATACAAATACACGGACTGAGAAGGATTAATGACGTATCAGTTTGAGTTCATTTTATTCTTTTATTTATGTCTCCTCTACAAAATTCTAACCATGTTTAAACTTTGCCACTTTTCCCACAGACATCTTCAGCCAGTCAGATAGGGATCATTGGGCATGAATGACAGGGACATTTAACAGGGCCAACAGACAAGAGGGTCACCTAATTGAGATGGATTGTGACATTTCTGTGACATTATCCCAATTCAGTGTAACCTGACTAACAGAAGATGCTGCACTGAGTTGAAAATTATGCCTTAACCTTATCCAGTAAATCAGTCTGTCTGCTTCCACCAGACAAATAAGTCTCATTGCATTGATTTTCCTTTTCGTCTCAAAAAAGCTGTAACCAAACTCAGGAGTCAAACCTCTATTTATTATATTCATGAACAGCATATACTGTACAGTAGCCAAGCAAAATAATACTTATAATCAGTTGTGAAGCCTGGGTCACCAATAAATCTGTACGTACTTAATTAAATGAAAATATATTTTGCCAGAATGCCAAAATATCCAAATGCAATTAGGTGTAAATACATTTATTACAGAATGAATACATACCTATCTCTTATAAATTCAAATGTATTGAAAAGTCGTACATTTTGGACTGAAAATATAGATTTTTTTGTCTCAACGTCTAAAGGGCCAAAACCACAAGATAATGTCATTCTTATTGAAATGGGGCTCTCCAGTGTGGGGACAGAGGGAGTATGACAACACGGCAATGCTGTGGCTGTGGTTTGTGGTTTGTGGTTTGTGGTTCTCCACCACAACCTGGTCTTTGTAACAGTAAAGCCATCCCTGGTTACCCGAGCCCCCCAGAGTGGTATGTCTTTGCTGTAGAGGGACAGTTGGGCCCTGTATTAGGGCTCCTGTAACTATTATACTTGTTATTTAAGATTAATGTATGTTTTTAGTATTGATTTTCAAAAGAAAAAGAAACAATGGGCCGTCTGCTTACCTCAAAAGAAGCTGTTGCTCACACCGAAAACATTGTGGGTGTTTAGATGTACTAGCCATCTCCCTCCAGCTGTGAGTTTTTTCAAATACCATGAAGCGTTCATGTCTAAAATTGACCTTCTTCGGTACACCTGCTGCAGCCTTGTGTAAACTGGTCAGCACAATAATGGATTGATTGCGGGGAGGGCTGTGCACGCATGAGGGGTGTAGGTGGCAGTGAAAGGCCCCTCTGTTTGAGAGCTGTCATTTCCACGCCTGCCAGAACACAGAGCTGTCAAAGCCTCCCACCGCAGCCA
Source organism: Aldrovandia affinis (assembly GCA_029706075.1). Taxonomy (NCBI): domain Eukaryota; kingdom Metazoa; phylum Chordata; class Actinopteri; order Notacanthiformes; family Halosauridae; genus Aldrovandia; species Aldrovandia affinis. The sequence goes on from JAINUG010000047.1 coordinate 3,204,187, forward strand.
GCGTGCTCTTCCAGCTCGCTGAGTGAGGAGGGACCCAATGTGAGCAGGCATCTGCCAAACTGGGACCACTTCGTAGGCGGTGTGCTTGGAATCAAAAACAAGAGACAAAGAGCAGCACTTGAGATTGTTTTCATACACGTTCTTCACTCTTACCCTTTGATCCCTCTTGTGGGTTTACAACTATAGTACTATACTGTACTGTAAAGCTGTAGAGCTTCCATTCTGAAATGCCTGACTTGCCCACATAAAGCCAGAGAATTGAACACAGTATAAAATCTCTGGACTGGGATTGCTATCTACTTTCTTGTTTGTGGCCTCTAGCTGTAGCTCTTAGTGTTTGTGTGGAAAAGGCATGGCATCATATTTCTGGCTTACATTGTGGATTTGCGTGAGGAGTAACCTAGAGGTTGAGAAGGATTCACCCCTCTATGTTCACGCCTTAGCGGGGACATTGCAGTTTCTGTTAACCCATTCAGACCTAAAATGCCTGTTAAAAATGCCTATTAAAACCTAAGCAATTATTCTACACAACCTCTTAAAACCTGAGGGTTTTCTGGAAAGAATTTACAAAAAAAAAGCCGACACCAACGTGCACTTCATTTCCCCCACTTCTATTTCAGCGAATCACAGCGCATTTCATTAATCGCAAAATCGATGCGACCTAAACGTCACTCCAGGTCTTAATGGGTTAATAGTGGTACGAAATGCCACTGGCGAGGCTTAACTGAATTCATAATACAGTTCTATGAAAGGGCAGATCCCTGTAAATTAGAGAAATAGCTGTTCACCCCTTGCAGGCACTAGATTTAAGAGGTTGCTGGAAATAGTTAAGTGGCTTATAATATAATAGGTGCTCTGTAAGGCTTAAAAGACTGGTAGTTCCAGCTCCAGTGTATGTGTCCCTAGGTGAAAATGGCTGAGGCTGCTGTTTCTTAAGCTCTTTTTAAGAAAGCAATAACCACAGATTGGAAAGACAAAGCCTAAACTAGCCCACAACAAAAATTTCAGTGCTGGGAACACTTGAATAATTCTCCCAGAATGCTTTTCTTGGTTGGGTAAGACAGCCTCCTGCAATGTTTTCTTTGCTCTGGTGGTAGACTAAGATTTATGCAATGTGCTTAGATGCACTGTAGATACGTGGGATTTTCCTGTTGTCAGTGGACAAAACATCGTGAAATTAATTTGTTTCTGCTGTCCAACATTTGAGGATTCTCAGTTGGATTCTCAGAATGTTCATGGGGTTCCCAGAATCATGAACCCATGTCCCATGAAACATCATCACCCCAATAGTGTTTTTTCTGTCTTTTTCATTTCATATTTTAAGCTTGTGAGTTGGTAGATTTGTCATACATACCACAAGTGTTCTAGTTTAGTAGCGCTAATAGTTCCTAATATGTTGTTCCCTAAAAGGTGAACAGACTTTCCTCTGCTTCTTCTGTCATATTTTAATTAGCCTCTGAGCTTCTGTTACAGGAGAAGCAAAAATGCAACACAAGACTGTCTAAAATTGTAAAGAGGAATGACACAAAACATTGAATCCATCCCCATTGTTGATAATGACACTTGTATGATCAATGAACATCAGATTACACTATGTTACTTTAAGTTCAGCTATGCTTTATGAATTGTGTCTTCTCAGTGTATTCCACTATAGTGTTAATAACATACAAACACATTGTACATTTACCCATGCATGTGTTACAATGAATCGTTGATTCCTGTGGAACAGTACAGGAGAGCTACAGCATGGAGCAAAATCTTCTGAAGAAGGCTGCTCTGTTGTATCAAATTCTGATGTTTGAAGGTTTTTCAGGCATCCAGCCATTTAAGTTTGTGTGGTTTTTCACTGCATCCAAGCCTTGATTGTGTTGTTTACCGGGCAAACCTTTGTTTTGTTTTTTCACAATCAAACACTTCAGTTGATGTCTTCACACAGTCTAAACTCTGTCAAAGCAGAGGCTAAAGACATCATCCCTTTGTAATACTGCTCCGAAATTGCCTTCTTCTTTTGAGCAGCAAGCAAAAACATTGGGGTCAGGCTTGGTCAGTCCTGGCCTGATTAAGGGCTATCACTGTTCAAACAAACAGTGTTTATTGGAAAAATGTTCTCCGCTTTAAAGTGATGCAGGGAAATTCATAGCTTTCTCTGTTGTGTTTCTATCACTTTACTCAGTCTACTCAGTTAAAAAAATGCTATTTCCTATCCCTGCAACCTAGATCACTTTCCTTAACTATTACTAGAAGTATGCGGATTGTACATTCCCCTTTCTATTCGCGCCAAGAAGATATTTCAATTTAATATTATTCAATAATAGTAAATCCCTTGTTCCCCTGTTGGTTTGTTTTAATTTGGGATTTGGGCTGGAAAATCTCTGGAATCAGTGAGTGCAGAGTTTCCCAGACCTGATTTTGTTTTGTTTTTTGTTTCATCTGAATTCTCAATTAATTAGGTGCGATTTAGCTTTTAATTGGTCCAGGGTTTGGTAATATCACGTCTGGACTACTGCAATACCTTGCTGGCAGGCTTACTGGCCGTTTTCAACCAACCCAAGGTCACGCATGTCACTCCACTACTCACCACATTTCACCTAAAGCAGCACATATTAAATCACACTGGTGCTGGCATATAGCTCCAGATACTCATCAGACCCTACACCCCAGCTAGACCCCTCCGCTCTGCCTCCTCTGCCAAACTGACTGTTCCGTCCCTCCTGACCCCCAGTGGTGGAATGATCTTGCCCAGGCACAAAAAAAAAGACTAAAGCCTCTTCTCTGTCCTGACCCCCCAGTGGTGGAATGATCCTCCGCACTCAGTCAGAACTATGACAAAAAAAACACTTACCATGTTTAAATGCACTTTTTGTAAATCGCTCTGCTAAATGCCGTAAATGTTAATTGAGTACTAATCTGAATACTGATTTTACATGATCTGCTGTTAGTTCTTCATTACAGGCATGGATTGTTGGACTGTTTTACGGATTGGCTGATCTAATGGAAAAACCTGGCATTACTGCCTAAATGTCAATATTTGATGTTTTTACAAGTTAAGTCCAACTTGTTATGTACAATTTGGGTTGGGTTTTTGTAACTTTTCAATATTAGAGATTTCCAAAAACAGACGTACATGATCTTGGATCAACCCTGCCACTCCACCTCTATATAATTGTTATTTATTTACAGAAACAGTACAGGCTCTGCAGCAGTTTAAGCCAAGAAAGCCCTGATCTGCAAACTGTCAGACTTTCTACAAAAGGTAGTTTACTCCATAGGCCTAACCTAAACCCTGACTAGCTTCACTTTAATGCCACCGCACAGTATGGTATGGCACAGCACAGTAACCAATCCGTGCTCCCATGTTTTGTCCCTTTTTCCACCGCCAAGCGACCCGTACTGAACCTAAATACCCGTGCTGAATTTAGCTACTGCTCTGTTTAGGTACTATCGAGCCGAACATGGACCTAAGGGTGGAGCTAGCAATAATGCAGACCATTGATTTATCAAGCACAATCGTCACACAATCGTCACGCTATATCTCAGACCGGTTTAGGCACAACCGCCATGTTTTTTTAGCTTCTTGGTAGAAGCCATTTTTATTAGTAGGCTATTATTCGAAGAGTATTATATAAAGTTTGCCATTGTTGTCAGGTTTGCGTAACGAAAACTGAAATAAACACATTTTCTTTTATAGGACGAAGTATAGTATTGTCATTTTCATTCAGGCAATTAGAATATACATTTTCATAGTCCAACATTTCCATTCCTCACATAAATAGCGTTTTGGAAAGATTTAGGAATTTCTTCGATGCATTCCGATGCTCGAGCTAAACCCAGGCATTTGAAACAAAAGGATCTGAACTGGACAGTGTCAAATAACAAGTTGTTTGAACAATCTTGCGCCTTCATAAATCGACACTCACATTATTATTATTTTGCTCGTAGCTAGGGCTGCACAGTATGGGCAAAATGTCATATTGCGATAATCTTGCTACATTGCGATAGGCCTATAGCACGCGAAAAAACTAAACACAAAATTGATCATTGATATATGTGTTCCAGACATCTTAGAATATACATTATATTAAGTGAATTAAGGGAGATCAAACAATACCAGTTTTCCCAATAGGCTATTAGTTTAGCCTACTGAAATGTTGAAAAAAAATATTCAGCTGTTTCTGTTGAACTTAATCACATTACTGAATGTGCATTTGAGAGGGTTTTTTGTAAGGCGTTGCATTTTTAAACGCATCCGAGATTGATGCTTGCTTGGGCTGGGACTGAGTCTGGGATGTGATTTTGGTAACTGAGTTCTGGGGAGACAAAGCTAGTCTGTGAGTATGTGTAGGAAACAAATGTAAGACAAAACATGCCCACCATCGAACGCTGCTATAGACTTAGGCCTATATTGCAAACTTTGGCGGTATGATATTGCAAATGCTCATATAGAAATAGCGATCGGAATACGATATATCTACTAGCTCGTGCTGGACATAGTTTTGTAGCGACAAGAATAAAATCACAGATGTGAACACAAATACAAATATAGCTAATGTTTTTATTTTCATACGATTGAAAAAAGGTAGGCACAGATGTAAGAAATATGAAGTATTAAATGTGATCTTGGTATATTGCAATTCATTGGAGACCAACGACGAATAATAAATATGAAAGATTATATAGCTTAGTGTTAAGTCACTGCATGGTACCTCCTGTGCTCGCTGCCCCCGACATGACTCACAAACTCCTAGGTAGAGGTAAGAAAATTGTAGCTAATGGTATGAGGAAAGCTGTGTTCTGCTTTTGTGAATTTGAGCTGGAATGTTTACAATGTGAATGCTAATGTCACCACAGTGATCGCATTCTTTTTTGTCACTTCAGATAACTCCTCCTATCTCATTCCTCCTATCTTCACGGTTCTGTTGTGCAGTGGAAAAACGACAAAAGGGCTCGACAAGTGAAGGCATTTGTTTCCATGACACTGAAAAAATGTACTATATTCCAGATAACCTTAAATATTATGTTAAAGCTGACCTCAGTGAATCTGTAACCATTGTCTGCAATTGCGGAATAAGGACTATAGAAGAGTCCGCTTGCTGGCCTGCATTCTAGATTGAGAAATGTGGGCCTCTTAGTCTCTGGCACACAATGGAGCTGGCGGCTGAAGTAATCTGTTCTCATTTCACACTCGTTTATGTGCACCGCTAACTGGATTTCAAGGGGGGAACCCTTGGCCCTGCAATCAGCGCATCTGGGGCTGAGAAGCTCCGAGGGTCATTGTGAGTCATTGTCCCTGCCTTGTCCTCCCCCCTCCTCGGTTCAGCATAAGAGTTAATTGAGTGACAGGAGTCTGGCAGCCAGTGGGAATATGATTAGCAGATGTTCGTGGGGTAGGGCTGTCTACTCGGCTGTGCACATGGTGGGGTAATGCGAGAAGAATGGAGGCCAGGCTAGGGCAGGGGTGACAGAGTTTTGGCGGGGGGGGGTGTGTGTGACAGTCATGAGATTCTGCAGCTGGGGTCTGTTTAGCCCTCAGGTGGCCCAGCGGATGCAGGGACCTCTATGGGGGGTGGCAACAATTCATACCATATCAGACATTGTGTCATATAGCATGAGTTGGCTTTTGCAGTTGATATCATTTCTGTATTGTACTTTAATGGTACAGGGACCTGCCAAGGACCTGTGCGTTTCAATACTGATTCCCTTTTACTCCTTTCCATCAGGTCTATAGTATGGAGGACAGATCATGGCAGACTGGCCTCAAATTGCTCACCTTAAATACACACTATCACACACACATTACATGATAAGTTATAATTTTACCTTTTAGTACTACTGTATGGATTACTGAACTAGAAAACAAAGAGGTTTTAAGGAATCCTTACCAGAAAACTTTGTTGTTGCCAGGCACGTTATTTCTCTGATGTGATGCAGACTCAAAACTAGAGTAGGAAAGCGGATGGGGGGCTTGTAAACCCCACAGAGGCGTATAAGGTTTCCAGCCTTTCCCATCTGCATACTCCATTTGGTCTGACGTTTAGCTGATCACATTTACTGCTTACTTTTACCATTATTTTTTCCATTCCGGATAGAAATTCCAACCCCTAACAGATACATTGTCCTCACTTTTTATACTGTGGTAAATATAATAACCGCACAGGTTTCCTGGTGTTTGAAAATTCAGAGTGTTTCGGGCAATGCCACGTGAATCAGGCTCAGGGTTTATCAAAGCAAGCCTGATGGGCATCTTTTATAGAACCAGGAGCATCTCTGGAATCCAGCCGGCTTGTGTTTTCCTCTCCCAGGTGAGTGGCTCCCCCCTAGCAGACTTGGCTTTGTCTGGGGCTTCATCAAGCAAAACGGCTATCAAGAACTGGTGCTTGTTTAGCCTGGTCTGATTGGTAGGTCAGCCCTAACTCTGTGTCTTCCTTGCTTCCCCTTGTTCTCCTGAGAGTGGGAGTTTGAAAGTTTCCTCATGAATTTGGCTGGAAATCTTGTTAGAAATAAGACCCAATGCACTGGGCTCAAATTTACAGGAAGGTTATTTAAATACAGGTAACTGCTAAAATAAAGGAAACATTTGAGTAAATAAAATATTCTGGTGGCTTGGTTATGGTGTGGAGTAAATTTTCATGGCATAGTTTAGGTCCACCCCTTAGAGGGCCAAGTAAACACCAATATACACAAAGCCATTCACATTCATCCTATGGTGAAGCATTTCTATCCTGACGGGAGTAATCTCTTCTATCATGACAATGCCCCATCCACAGGGCACGAGTGGTCATTGAATGGTTTGATGAACATGAAAACAATGTACACCATATGCCATGGCCATCTCAGTCACCAGATCTCCACCCAATTGAACACTTATGGGAGATTCTGGAGCGGCGCCCGAGACAGCTTTTTCCACCACCATCAACAAAACACCAAACAATGGAATTTCTCATGGAAGAATTGCATTGCATCTCTCCAATAGAGTTCCAGACAATTGTAGAATCTATGCCAAGGTGTGTATTGAAGCTGGTCCGGTGGTTCATGGTGGCCCAACGCCCTATTAAGACACTTTATGTTGGTGTTTCCTTTGTTTTGGCTGTTATCCGTATGTTTGGACCGTTTTCAGATTTGGTTTTCGGAGATCTGGCTCATCATCTCTGCAGCACATTTCTCCTTTCTCCTAGGAGAGTACAGTAGATAAGGGTATGGGGCTTGGTGCCAAAATGGTTATGTATGTTATGTGCCCTCTCCAAGTTCAACTGCAGAGGGTACATAACATATCCCCTATGAATTACAGCAGAGCCCTTAACTACTGTCTAGGGCAGTGGTAGTCACTAATGTTTGCCAGGGATCTGCATTAGCATAACTTAATCATCATGAAAGCCACACTGACATGGAATACTCACATAATATTTTTAATAGCAAATAAACTCCAAATATAACTTTAAAAACAGGGTCTAATCATCCCCTTTTGAAGAGTAAACTTGCTTAATAGTTTGATGAGTGTGAGAGTGAGAGTCAGCCTGCTGCTGCTTGACTCTCCTCATGCAGTACACTGCTTCAGAACTGGGTACTCTCTGTCAGAGACTATATTTCAGAAGTGGGAAACATCAGCTCTGAGCTCAGCTTTGAGGATCTCATTTGACTGCAGTTCAACAATTTAACGTTCCACTGCAGCATGGTCAGGAGTAATGACTGGGGTCAGAGATGCCACTGGCACTTGGAAGGGGTTCTTAATGAAGTTAAAAAACGAATTGTCTTCCTCTCCATCTTTGAATCTTGATCAATACTCCTCTTTCAGTTCCTCCAAGACTTCCACAAATGCATTGTAGCTGCCATTGAAGTTGGGGTGCATGCTTTGTAAATGGCATTCTAAATTGCCATGTTCTGGCATATTAAACAAAGTGAGTTTGAGTCATTGACTACAAAGACTAAATCTGTTGTCCAATTCTCTTGGAATTTTCGGTGTTCGTCTTTCCTTTTCATAATTTTTCCCTCAGGCTCGTTTGTGGATCCGCTTCCTCCTCTCCATCACCATCCTCATTTTCGTATTCAGTCTGAGCATCAGCTGGTTGCTCATTATTTGTATTGAGCTGCTCAATTGTCAGATTTTCAGTGCGTTTTTGTTTTAATACAAATCGATCCATCATGAATGCGCACTGCAAGTTTCATGCAATCTTGACTTAGCCATCTAGCTACTTCCCGCTTCTGTACTAACGTTAGTCTTGTTAAAAGTGCACAGCAATTTGCTTGACTACTATAGCGGCTCAACATCACACTGCCATCTAGTCACCAGATTCTAGTGGGTGGCCAAAACACTGTCTTTTCTGTTTGGGGAGTTTAACTATTAGAATTATTTGACTATTATAATTTTCTTTATTATAATCTGGTTTCCACTTCCACAGTCTAGGCAGTTAGTATTTTGTTTTCCTGGAGTAATTTGAAGCATAATTATTGCTTGTTTATGAAACTTAACGATGTTAAAAGTGACTCCAAACATCCTGGTGGAAAATAAATACATTTTAGACACTGTATATATGTACACTCATACATTCTAACTTACTGAAGAAGATAATGGGGGTTATGCGCAACAGACTTCCGTGTTTTGCTAAACGTGGCTGGCCATTTCCGGTAGACGAGATAATGGCGTTGTTCTATACAAGATGTTTACAGGACAAGGGGTTTAAGCTATACGCTTCCTCCTATATCCATGATTATGAGTGTACTAATGAATTTTTTTTAAGTACCTGTGCCTGCTGTCTATTACCTAGCGTTTACCTAGACATTTTTTAAAGTAGCCTACCTGTGCCTGCTGTCTAGCTAGTGTTAGCAATTTAACAATTTTTAAAAAAGTAGCCTACCTGTGCCTGCTGTCTAATACTTAGCGTTAGTGTTAGCTAGCTAGTACTAACGACATTTTTTAAAAGTAGCCTACCTGTGCCTGCTGTCTAATACTTAGCGTTAGTGTTAGCTAGCTAGTACTAATGACATTTTTTAAAAGTAGCTTACCTGTGCCTGCTGTCTAATACTTAGCGTTAGTGTTAGCTAGCTAGTACTAACAACATTTTTTTAAAGTAGCCTACCTGTGCCTGCTGTCTAATACTTAGCGTTAGTGTTAGCTAGCTAGTACTAACGACATTTTTTTAAAGTAGCCTACCTGTGCCTGCTGTCTAATACTTATCGTTAGCGTTAGCTAGCTAGTACTAACGACATTTTTTAAGCACCTGTGCCTGCTGTCTATTACCTAGCATTAGCGTTAGCTGGTCGGTTGCTCAATAACAGTTACCTATGTAGATCTTTTCACCAGTGTCAAACAGAGACAGGATGACTGCCGATGTTCGCATCAGGGCAGCCTGTCACAGGTCTATGCGAAAGAGCGAGAAGCCCCACAGCCTGAGAGTAGCGATGGTTCGCATAAGGTTGATTTGTTCGCGTTCACCATCAGTTCCAGTTCAAGGATGTTAACGCTATGTCAAACTTCTCAAGGTATAAAGGCTAATCTGGCAATACAATCAGGACCCTCTTGACTATCTAATCTATCTAATCGTCATGATTAAAAGGCACGATTTATACCAGCATTCACATTTTGAGAAGTTTGATAAAGGCATCAGTCCAAAATAACAGCTGTTCAAGTTCAGTGTTGTTGGTTCGGTCTAATACATTTCAGCTGAAAAACAAGTATAGGCAAGGTTATTGGGGTAACGGTATTATAGTTTCTTGTAAATCATTGATTATCTAGTGGCATAATAGTATGTTATTCATCAGGTCTCTCAAAATAAAATTGATCACTATAAGGTACAGTATTAACAACCCGTGCTATTGTTTTATTTAATTATCACATTGACCTTGTTGACTGGCGGAAGTGAGCCAGCACGTCTTCCGGTTTGGTCACGTGATGCTCGACATATACCCTATTGGGAGCTAGTTTAATGTCTGATTGCCTATGCTCTGTTTGTAGACAGGTGGCTGTAAATGATAGATATAGGCTGTCTTTTGGGATCCTGAATATTGGTGTGACCATTCATTCTGCTGACTGCTTTAGTGGAAGCAGCTGTGTTTTAACAATGGCTGTGTGCTTTGTTGTTACGCAGCTGGGTTTCTGGTGGAATGTCTTTAATAAAAGGCAATCTTAATTATCTATGTAGAGGAGACTCCAAGGATAAAATAGCTCAGAGGAGGGAGACACACCTTGAATATTGATAGTCTATGGGGAGGCCCTGAGGTTACCTACAGGAAGAGTAGCCAACCAGAGTCTGTCTGCCCTTTTGGAAACCCAGCGCCGTTTCCCATTCTATAGTGGTCCCGCTTAGCTGAGCCACCGCTGGTGAGAGGGGCTGTCAGTGCCAGACGGTGGTGGTCTTCTTGGCATAATAACAGGTCCTGTGATTTGCAATCTGGGTTTAAGGCTGTTTATGCAATTCCTTGCAAGATGTAATGAGCGGTGTGTGTTTCATTCACAGGACTATGCTGGAAAGCTAAAAACACTGGCATAGAGGAGGTGCTGGGGAGGAGGGAAAACAACCCACATCTCAACAGACTGCTTTATTAATGACAGAGATGCAGGAGTTTTGCTGTCAAACGTGCGTTTTCAAAATAGGATATTTTGTTTTGCACCTCCATATAATAACGACAGGTGATCAGCTGTGTGTTTTGGTCCACAGTAAGAAAAAACGTGCATCAGATTTCAAGTAGTGCTTCATACATACAAGCCCCCAAGGCCACAACGACATGACATATTTATCTTCAGTAGGGTGGTCTATGTAGCGCATGGCTTCTTACACACGCCTTTGGTTTGCAACATCCTCAACGTGCTTTACCCAGAATTACACTTTACCCTATTCATCTAATAGTCATTCAGGTGTGCAATCTGTGCACATTACAGAAGTGATGGGTCATTTCCTCCCACTGTGTATGGGGAGCTGGAAAATATTATGCCAAATCTGAGAAATCTCCAGGCAGCTTTGAAAGGGAGGGAGAAAATATCAAACCCAGATGAGATTCACACATGTGGCATTTTTCCCAGAGCTGAAGCTGTTTGAAATCGGTTCTCACTGAACCACTTTTCCCAATATGCAGAAGTACATGGGTAAATTGGGTTCACAATCAAATTGGAGACATACACATTCTGACAACCATGTCCTGCTCAAACCAAGCCTTTTTTAAAAGTCAACAAGATGTAGGTTATGTATCACCTTGTGTCCTTTGCAGGCCAGTATAGTCTTAATGAGTTTGCCTCTGCTTTCCAGTTGAAGACACACAGTCTTCCGTTCAGCTACTTTGGCATGCATCAAGCATCAAACATTGTGTAAAAATTCTAATCTATCAGCAAATGCATTACGTTCTTAATGTATTGCAGTTTTACGCGCTTCCCGGGCTAATTTCCACTAGCTGTAAGCCTACGTACAGTACATAGCCTATCACAAGCAACAAACTCTGTTTCCTAATGATTGATTGGTTATTTGTGTCATGTGAGCGTAGCATCACACTAATGTGAATTTCACAGAACAAACCAGCACTCTATCTAAGCAGAGTGCTAGTGTGTTCGCTAAAGTTTAAGCAATAGTAACCTTAACCCACTGAGGTCGACGGGATCACCGACGATCCCAGCAGCAATAAAAGTATATTACTATTTCTAACGTTGCGAGATTTTATCATACACACGCAGCAAAAACATTGACAGAAACCTTAGAATCGTGACTTTCAGATTTGAGCACTGGCAAATAATATTAGATTTTTTAAATTAGGTTAATTAGACCAAAAGTAAACCTTGCCTTTTCCTCTCTTTTTTACCTGTTAGTTCCGTCCCCCTTCTATTGACATGGTAACTAGGTGCTAGTCTCGGGGAGGGGCGTGGGGCCATGTGTGAAATCGCAGCATAAACAATGTCCCGACATTATATTGCATCTTGTCTGTGTTTACGGTTGCGATCTGCCAGCAACAGACGGTGTATGCTGATATTTATTTTATTTACCATGTTTTCAAATATTCATGAAAATATATGAATTCCGCGTCTTGTGACGCTATACGGAAACAATCAGAATCATTGCGGACTGCTGCAAATAATTAACGGGAGGATATTTAACCAGCTGGCATTCTGTTTCGGCGCTTGGACATTATCTAGCTTAGCTTGATAATACCTATTGTGATTAATGTTTCTTGCCTCTCGAGAACTTGTTTGTGTGCTTATTGTTGTTTAGATTCCCAGCGTTTAGTTTATTCCTGATCGTTGGTTATTTTGTTTTGTTTTGTTTATGTCTTTCCGTATTTTGCTTTCGTTTTCCTACAGACGTTTAAAGATAAATATCTTAAACCCAGAAAACGGGCTACTTTTGATCATGTGCCTGTGCCCACTGCCAAACAGACTCTGGATGTTGGCAAACTGGCTTCTGTTGGTCGCAAGAAATGCGTACTCTGCAAGATGTCTTTGTCTGATGGCCTTTGAGAGAGAGATGGCCCATCTGACAGATCTTTCAGGTGTGGATCATGAATATTCAGCAAATTAGCATATAGCCCTCCCACAGCCTTTAAAAAAATTTACTCTTTATAATTTGTGTGTTTGTAGATTTATTTACCAGCTGCATATGATACTGACCAAACTATTGATGGCATATAAATGTAGCTGTGATTGTCCTTCAAATAAAAATATCAAACACTTTGGAGTAAGTGTGTGTTAAGTTGATGAAATTGAGATAAATATCAGACCACGCCAAAATCACAAACCTTCTCTATGCTTAGCACGGACCTCAGAGAGTTAAATTGAACGATGAAGCGTCTAAAAATAACTGATTTATTTGGGTCAAAGTTAACCAAGGCGGCTGAGACAACCACCGTCACTCCAGCCCACGATGAGCCCTCTGAGGAACCAGCAATAGAATTTCTAACTGTCGCTGCTCCAGCTAGCCCCTCTGCTATCGACCGCCAGACAGCTCATAATCCATACACGTATTCTTCTTATGATACACGTATTGTTTTATGATACGTGTATTAAATAAATACACGCATTGTTATGTTACACGTATGTTTTATGATATGTGTATCGATACACGTTTTTTAATGACGCCATAACACATTTTTTAGGCATGTTCTGTTCAAAAAAGGGCATTCCCCAAACTGTTGCAACAAAGTTGGAAGCACACAATCGTCTAGAATGTTATTGTATGCTGTAGCGGTAGGATTTCCCTTCACTGTAACTGAATGCTTATGCTATCAGTTTCGTGAAAAACGGTGATTTCACCGTTAGTCTCTACTACGTGAACGCATGTTACAGATGACAAGACAGAGGTTAGTGTTACTGTCATAGTACGTGAACGCATGTTACAGATGACAAACCAGAGGTTAGTGTTACTGTCATAGTTTGGCACTATTATGTGGTGGTGACATATACACAGAAATTACTAACATACGCGTATCCAAATCTGCTATCTGATTGGATCATACGGATGTATGACGACATAAAAAACTACACGTATCATAAAACAATACGTGTATCATAATCAGAATACGTGTATGGATTATGAGCTGTCTGGCGTTCGATACTTGGGAGGTGGGGGCAATGTCACGTCATTCTTGGCCCTACCCATTCGAAATGCGTTCCGCGGCCCATGCAGTAGGTTAATGTTATATTGCATATGAAAACTGGACAGACTTCCCTGCCTCTAATTTGACCAGTGTCATTGATTTAAAGCATAAGAACTAAGGCACAAACTGCCAATAGGAATGAGTTGGCATGTGGGGAGGAGTGTATGAGCTAATGTATTATGCTTATAAACTGATCCACATACTGTAGTGGGATCAGCTCCTACCCCAGCTTTAATTTACATCATATGGTACTAAAACAAGTCCTCCACTTTGAAGAACGCACCATTTTTTACAAATTTAAGAAAGCAGAGAAGATCATTCTGGAAGAATTAAAGTGCATATCACTATTTAATTTGAGTATTTTGATATTGCTATTCCATTTATACATAAGGAACGTAATGGTATTTGGGTTAAAAGTGAACATTGGTGGAGCCTGCGCAGGAAAGGCACTTAAGTACCTCTGACGTATTGTGAAGTAGTTATGTCGTCCACACTGTGTGCAGTCAACTGGAACTCTATTTTTGTAACTTTCTTGTTTAATGGAATCCCCAGAATTTCTGCCCATTTACAGCAAGTCATTTCCTCGTCTTAAGAGCTGTCTGGGACTATCAGTCTGTCAGACTCATTAACTTCCTGTTTAAACGAACTGTTTCCTGTGTAACTGAAATACATATGTAAGTAATTTTCCCTGAGTGAATTTAAAAATGAACAGTGCTTGGAATATGGATAGAAGGAACTGATTTGTCCCATTTGGTGAAAAGCCACGTTAGATGCACAAAGCCGCTGTTCATTTTTCTTTTTCAAACCCCTGGGAAACTATTTCGCTCGGTTGCAGAATTCACAAAAGGCAAGTCTTATGTTCTTCCATAAGAGGTGCAGTACTTATCCAATAAAACCATTAACACATTTTAAAACTTTGATTTTAGAAAGTTTTGTTTTTAGTTCTGTCTCAGCAGTGTGGAGCCATGGATTCTTGCCAGAGTGCACCAGCACTGTGGCCATTTCCAAAAAATAGATTGTGCATAGCTGCCATTATTGGGCAGTAAATCATATGGTATTCTCTCGAGCAATTACATCATGACAAACACAGGAAACGGGCGAGCTGAATTGATCTCTCGTCATGATTTACTGCGAAAGTTATGAGGGCCCTTGGAGCAGCTTCTGCTGTCTGGGGTCCATCACACTCATTAAAACAGCACCCGGACATTTTATGACGAGCAAGAAAGGACGAGTGAAAACAAACATGACCCTGTGAACTGCTAATCCTTTGTAACGGCAGTTTAACTTCAGCCCTGTTCCTGCCTGAAATATGGCCATCATGCAGCTTATCAGAGGGCGTGTCCTTGGCGGAATTGTAACGCCTTAATCCTCATACACCAGATAAAATCAAGTATAGGGTACTTTTAAAATAAATAAACAAATAAATAATGGCAAACCTCAGTTAACATGGAGTTAGACATCTTAGGTGATGTTATTGACATCTAAAATGCTTTAAAATTCTAAAAGGTTTGTAAAATAGGTCCAGGGTGAGTGGTCCAGAGTTGTTTCCGGCCTCCACTGTTTGCAGGCTCAGTCTTCAGGCTTTGAGGGTCAGGTTCTGGAATGAGTGGCAGATCCCACCAGTTGGCTTAGTCCCTGGTCCATGTGAGGGTCTATAGTGTGTTTTCAAACTGTGGTTGCTGCCTGGCATCACTGTCCTACATGGTGTCACTCTTATGGTTATAAAGTCACACCACAAATGACTCCAGAACCACCATTGCTAGGTAACTGATGTAATTAAGCATGCGTGAGCAGGACTTCAAATGCTTTGCACCTGGAAAACCTCTCATGCATTTCTGGCTGTCTACTCCTTTGACTGTGTGGAAGATGAGAATAAAGACACAAATTGTAGGACAGATTGAAACGGGCAGTGTGTGGAGATCTCATATAAAATATATTTTTGCAATGATATTGACAAATTGATTTGTTTATTATTTATTTATTATATTTATTAATTATGTTGCTGATTTAAAAAAATAATAACTGTGAATGCTGAAGGTACAGTATAGAGTATATTTAAATATAGGTGAGTATATTTAAATATAAACATATAATATAAGTTTGCATAATTAACAATGTAATCCAGAGATCCAGGAATACTAAGTATTCCATGTGCCGTTTTAAAGATATACAAGGTCCAGTGACAGCACGAACGATGAGCTCTGGTTTCAGTCTGGCAGACAGATACTATACACTCATGTTTCCTTTCAAAGCTTTTAAACTAAAATATTTGGAGAGCCACTTCCTGTTCCTCGCTTTCTGTAACGATTCAACTATGTATTCTTTGGATGACATCAGATACACAAAAACTGAGTGGAAAGTTATTTTTCTAAATAAATGTTATTTTCCTGAAAAAGAGGTAGTGACTTTTGAAGTTATATCTGTACTTTATTTAAACGAAATGTTTATTTATTTCATATGGTATTATATGCCATTATAGGTTTAGTCATATTCTATATTTACACAAAGTGTGTGGTTTGGTGTCTGAGTGAATGTTGCTGTTCCTTTTCTACTGTGAGTGGACCGTGTCTCAGAATGGTCTAAATCCCACACGCCTTGTTAAGTACTCTGTCTTTCTTCCGAATGACACTTACCAGTGTTGAGTATGAGGTTTCAGTGACTGGTGGTGACCCTGCCAACCTGGTGTGGAACAAAGCTGGAAAGTTGACCAAGAAATGCCCCCAGTTTCTTGGCAATACATTTTCTGTCTCGTCTCACTTTCTGGCAGTTCCAAGCTTGGCAACTCCTGGTAACCAGTTTGGCTTGCATCGTTTCTTTTTGTAGCTCTCTGTAGGAGAAGAATGGACACATACTTTGTTGGTGTTTTTCCTTGTCTCCTCACACTCGCACTGTCTGAACCTGAGAATTTGAAAAATCTAATGGCAATACAACATTTAGGAGAAAGTCAGTAGAAATGGACTACAATTTTTTTAAGCTTCTCCCTTTTGGATTTGTTGGATTTACCAACCAGAATTAAAGAATTTGTTTAATGTAAAACAGTTTGTCATGAGAATAGAGGAACTCAGTGTTTGGTAAAAATGTTGCCAACAAAATAACATTCACTGATGACGAGCGTATGCACTAAACCTTTAAATCTCTTGACCTCCTCTTTATTGAAAACAAAGAGGAGGTCCATGTCATAATCACAAATCAGTTCATGAAAAGTGTTGTGATTTCAGTCAGCTAAGAATATCCCTTTAGCGTTTCAAAGTGATATAGACAGGACACACGCTCAGATGTGTGGTCCCGCCTTTGGTTACTGGATGGTCTCTTTAGCTGGAAGACCACCTGAGTGGCAGTAGGGTTGTTTATCCGAGGCTTGGCTCTTACTGCCAAAGCTGTAATTTCCCTTCTCTCCTTGACCTCCCGGTGGCTCTGGTCTACTCCATAAGGCAGTACTGCAGCAATGAGAGGCATAGTCATTGTGGTCATTTGGATTAAATTCCCTGTGTTTCACTTTGTTGTTTCCTTAAAGTGTTTTTTTTAAACATTTTGTTGTTCTGTTGTACACATTCCAAAATGGATTCCTAGAAGATACTCCCGCAGACTACACAAACTCTCCTGCACAAACTCTTCATTAGACAAAGTTTTCAGAATCAATCTTTCCTCAGTATTTTTTAAATACAAACTAAGGAAGGATTGATTCCAAAAGGTTTGTCCCATATAGAGTTTGTGAGAGAGCGAAATACAGTGTGCAGGAGTATCTTATTTGAATCATTAACACTTCCATCGAAGCACCTGTTTCTCTACAATGACCAGGTGAGCAAAACATAAGCTTTTAACATAGTCCTTGAATACAAGCATTGAAGAACAGTCACAATCACAAAATCTGAGTAGGAGTCATATTTGTTGTTGTTTTTTAGCAGCTCAGGAATGGTGACATCCACTGAAGTGATGTGTGAGATGTATAATGAAGTACAAGAATAGTAATAGGAAGAAAAAAGTATCCTCTTAATTCTACAAATAAACACTGAAACTCTCTTGTGTACTGCAGGGTGTATGCTGACACTGACCTTTGGTTCTGTGGTCAGCCAGCTGGCTCATCCTCTTCCTCAGAGTATTAATAAAACCCTTTTCAGTCCACCTGGGTATTCGGTTTCCACTGTGTTCCTCGCTCTGTAGGCAAGACTTCACTCCTCCGAGACATTCTGACCTTCCTTATGCTTCTGGAGTTTTAAATTAAGATATAGGGGAGGAGATTCCGGACAGTGCTTATTAAATTACCCCGAACGGGCTGCACCAGTTTCTACTGAATTTAATAAATTGTGTGGAAAACACTGGAGGTCACTGTATTTGTGTATGTGAGTGTGTGTGTTGCGCACTTCTTCTACCCTACCCATGCTGGTGTGTGCCAGTAGAACTGTTTAATCGTGCTGACTGGGTGTGTGTTTTTTGTGTTTTTCCTCACTACAGTGGTGTGATGTGCGTAAGAATACATGAACGTAAGCATAAATGGTGGGAAAACAGCAGTGCAGTGAGGTCACTGTGTTTGTGTATGTGAGTTAGCCATGACCGTGTGTTGATAGTTCTTTCCAACCATGCTCATAGGATTTGCGTTTCCCCTCACTACATTCATGCATCATCCAATGTGCGTAACAATGCATAAACAAGTGACAATTGTTTAAGTGCAAGTGCAGACAGGAATTGAACTCTTATGAACCCATGCTAATGGTTAACAAAACTGGTTTTGTTTTGGTTGCTAGTGTTATTGTTTCAGTGTAAACAACTGTACTTCAAGTACGGACTCCCCTACTTGAAATAAAACAATCAAACAATGATTTGCACAAGCAATCGAACAACAAGAGATAATAGAGACAGTTGGTTGATAAATAAAAAGATTACATGTGGCACAAGGAGTCATTTTCTCACAGTCTAATATATTCTGAAGAGTCTAATATATTCCATGCTGCTATTCCATATATGCCTGAGTGCTTGTCTGTTAGGGGAGACAAGGGTCTGTTCCTGTGATTGACATTGATAAAAGGTATTTTCAGTCTACAGCACTACTGAGATATAGCACAGATTTCAGAGGGATGTGGGCAATGGGGTTGAATCTGGTGGTGGTGCCAGTCACCAGCTGCATGGTGACTGCAAGACTGCAGGTGTTAATTTACCAGGATGTGTCCTATGTGATTACCATAGACCACATCCACTGGAAACACAGAGGAACACACGACATAGCCTTTGATAGCAACATCAATGCTGCCCCTCATTCCAGTACTCCCATCTCCCTGCTTTGCTTCCTGACACCTGTAAACGGCCCGTTGGGACGGGCAAGTAAGAAAGAAACCTTTTGATAAAAGGAGTGATTTCCACGAATAGGGCCACTGCAGCCATGGCAACCTTGTCATTGTTCCTTTTCCGTCAATAGGAATAGGATGAGGAAGGTCTTGGTGATGTCATGCAAGTTTTTTTCCAGCAAAAAAACAACAGGTTGTTGTATCAGGCGAGCATGGGGGAGGAGGTGGTGATTATGTCAGTGGTTTGTGAGTGGTTTGACATGTAAATGTTTGCATGCATTTATGGCTGTGCAATGGATTGCAGGGCAAGGCCTCATGACTTTCTAAGCAATGATCTTATCAAAGTACCTTTCAACTGTACTTGAAGGGCACAGGGGAATATTCATTATCAAGTGAATATTGTGTCAAGTCCCTGAAATGAATCACAGCTCCCCTTAGGTTCAACTAACACAAGAATAGCAATAGCAATATGCTCAACTCCTAGAACATGTATTACTCAACACGGATTGTTTCGTTACAAAAAAAACATGAATGAATTGAGATAGAATAATGTCTTACTATTACAATTAGGGCTGGCAGTGTAGTGTAATAGTTCGGGAGCTGGGCTTGTAACTCGGAGGTTGCAGGTTCAATTCCCAGGTGGGGCACTGCTGTTGTACCCTTGAGCAAGGTACTTAACCTGAATTGCTTCAGTAAAATATCCAGCTGTATAAATGGATTGTATGTAAAGAAATGTAAAACTGTGTAAGTCGCTCTGGATAAGAGCGTCTGCTAAATGCCTAAAATGTAAAATGTACAATGGCATTCTGTAAACCTAATTAACCTGAATATTGCTGATCTGTGGCCCTGGGGTTGATGACACTGAGTATAAGCCCAGTTCCTTAACCATATTTCGCGTAATTTTCTTTCCCCACATTCTTTTAAGCCACCATTTGTCTCAATTGGTAATCCCTCTTGCAACCCTTCATGCCGGACAGTTTCTGGAAGACCGCGTTTCTGGTATTTAAACCGCTCTGCTTTTATGTTTGTCAATAAACCACAAGGCCAAATAAATATTAGCAGGTGAGGCCTGACCTAAGTGCCAGGAAGGGCTTTATATTTGTGTGTGTTGGGGGGGTCAGTGGGTCAGGCAAAGAGCCCCCATTTCAGGGTTCAGGGGTCACAGTGTGAGACGATGCAGATGTCAGAAGAGTAGAGATGGGGCCCTAAATGAACGCAGGCCTTTGTAATCAGAGCTCAGTGCTGAAAAATATTTCACCTTGTCCTGAGCCCCACAGCCCATGACCAAGATGTTTCTAAACAAAATCACGCAATGCATACATTTCCTGCTGCATAAATGTATTTGGTTTCCAAGTCTTTCAAGTAAAGTGTCAAGCATCTCTGAAATGAATAGCAGTAAGAGGAGAAGATGTTGTATTCATTTGTCAAATTTTATTCCAAATGGAACGTAGTGAGATGTTGGCTATGGAAGCCCTGCACTCCTCAAAGGCAAAGTCAGAATTTGACAAAGCAGTAAGGACACAGAATGGCGCACACAGCACATAACTTTCTCCCATTGACAACCTGGTTTCCCTTTCTGTCGAGTGCTGACTTGCCTGCAGCTGTGTGCTTGTATGATTTTACGGGCTTGCCAGCACTCCTCTGGGAGGGCCTGTCAAAACAGACGGGTCCGCTGTCACTGCGCTGGAGCAGGATGCGCACAAGGGCCGCATGCCCCAGCCCCGAGTGAGCGGGACCACTCTCCCCCGAGTGCTGAGTCACTCTTGGGGCCATGAATCAGAAATGACCCTTGGTGGAATCACCCCCGCATCCAGTGGGGCCAAGATCAAAGGTCAAGGCTCCAGAATGGGTTATGTGCATCCTCTGGCCATCTCTTCTGCCTTCCCTTTTCCCTCTCATAATACCCTCTGTGGTTTCATTTCATTTGTTGTTCCTTCAAATCTTTACTGATGTGGAATTTGTCATAGGCGATTTCACAGCAAATGCATGTGACTTCTTTATAGAGTCTGAGCAGCGCTAGACCAATACATATCTAATCCACTGCCTCAGACTTGGCCGTCAGGAGATTATGAAAGAAAAACCTAGTCTGGGTACAACTGTTGTAAAATGGATTGAACATGAAGCGATGTCTGGAGGTCAATGTGGAGTGGAGCTGTTAGAACCATTGATATCCTATAAAGCTGTTTGTGGAGGTAAAGATATCAACCATTGCTTGTCCTCTCCTGCCCTATTGGCTGGAAGTTTGTGATTCTGCCATTGGCGTAGCTAGCTGTAGACAAACAATTTCATGGTGCTCGTTCCAAGACCATATTTTTTATGGTGCATTGTGATTTCCCAATCTCCAGATTTGAAGTTATCTTAAGATGAGCAATCAGATAAAACAGTCCCTTTGTTCACACTCTGACTTGCTGTGCACAAACATTCTCACTTTCTCCCAGAGACTGCACTATAGTCATCCTGTTCGGATGACTGTTTGTGTGTTATGGGTCAGTGATGGAAACAGTCTAGGAGAGCAGACCTGTCATCCTCTGCCAGGTCATGACATCACCCCCGCTTGAGTCAAACCATACTGGCTTGGTTCAGACATTGGAGACAGGTCTAATAGGAGGGAATGGATGCTGTTGCTATGGAGAGATTCACTCATGTAACAAACAGGACAGGCTCCCAAGTTGCTCCCCTTGGGTCTGATCTCACCAAAGCTAACCAACCCCCTGGAAACGGGATTTGTGGTGGGAAAATATACAGGAACAGCCCCACCCCCCAGACCTTCCCAGACCCCCTTGGACCGGATGTAATAGTCAGCAGTGTCCACAACACTTCCAGACAATTCTGAGTTTATCATTGGGATTCTTATTCAGAAAGAAGGAGTGAGATAGAGGGGAGAAAAACATCCTGGACCCATTGAATGCAATAGCATTCCACAGCCCTTGCACTGTTTAGTGATTGCATCCAAATGAATCCCTAGCCATAACAAAGGTTTTTTTTCTATTGCACTTTTTGACTATCTCATAAGAAATGTCATTTTGGTGCTGGTATGAGACAAAAAAATATCAACATTAAGAGCCATATTTTTACACCCTGAGGTTGCTGTAATTATTTTTAAAAATGCTTTCATATGAACTTGCATTGTTTATGGTTCAGTTCATGCAGCTCTCTGTTTGGTGAACCACTATCTCGTTTCACTGTGTCGGTCACGCAGTTTCTTTATTATCTCAGTCTACACCCATGAATCACGTCGATACTATCCCAACATTTGGAGCCGCGTCACCTTACTTCACCCCTTTGCTTACAGCATTTTTTATAAACCATCTAAAAGTATACAATCATAATAGAATTTATAGCACTAGAAGTCAATTATGAATTAATCAGTAAAAATGGTAAAATGTCTACTTTTATGCCCTGGCTTGTTCAGGAGTACACACATTTTTTTCTGATGGTGGGTGACATGCCTTAAATCTTAGTCAGCCACTCTCACCCACGCTTGTGCCTGCTTGCTACAGGCAGGTATTGTGTTCCTTTGATATTGCGAAACATGGCATGTATCTGCAGAGATGAAGAATGATCTGAATTGACAAGTGCCTGGTGCCTTACATCAGTGTCTGCCAGGCGATTAGACAAAGAGGGAGAAGTTCCAGTTAATCTCTCTGTTCTTAACATAAGACAGTTTTAGGTTTGTTGAGGTTTGTACTTTTCCTGTGCTCCCTCTTCACTATAAATGCAGGCACACAAAAAATCTCTACATATCGGATGTGAACGCACATCTTTGTATCAGCGATCATTTTTTGTATGTACTGATGTCTGTGCAGTCGGTGCTTTGAGATGGTCCCAATTGGAGGGTGTTCAATTCATTCATTCATATGCTGTGGTCCGGTGTTGTGGCAGTGGTGAGAAAACACTTCCATGTTTATATAAGAGCCTGGATTGCGACCAGATCGCTTTTTAGCTCGGCCCCCTCAGAAGCAGAACTCTTCCTGTCCCAGGTCCCAGGATGAGACAAAACAAGGGCCAGAGGGAGCGGGTGGGGACACCCAATTCTTCCCCGGATTGGGCTGTATGAGTACTGATGTCTGCTTCTCATAACTCCTCATCTGTGCTGCTCTTCATAGGACCATAGGACCTGGTAATTTCACTCTTGTCTTTGGGTGAAGGATACTGTGGGTCTGAAGTTGAAACAAAGTCCAAGAACAAATTTCATCACAGACTCAGTGGATTGGTATGTCCTATCTCCTCATCTCCTTATGAGGTCATAGACTTTTACAGATGTTCTGGATGTTCTGGTCTTCATGGATCCTGCAGCATGGGGGCAAACCCCTCTAGCAGGTACATATGGTCTTTAAGGTCACCTGGTCATTTTCAGGTGTTCTGGAGGGAAATGGACCTCACTTTTCTCTTATGCTCCTGGCTCCTGCTACCCAAAATTACGTTTATTAGCTAGTTGTTGTACTTATTTCTTGTTGTTTATAAAATATCCATTACTCTGTCTTCTGTCTTTTTCATTATGGTTTAATTTGAAATAATTTGTTAGGGAGCTGGACATCACCAAAGATTGTTTCAATCATTTAACTGCATTTTGTCATTAAGCATTCTTTATAAACATGTCTCCTTGTTGGTGTTTGCAAAGCACTCTCTGACATTTTCGTTGTTACACTATAGAAATTACATTGATTATAATACATTGATTTATTTCTATTTACAACCTGAGGAAAAGCAAAAACGTAATCAATTCATCAATTTGAACGCTATTGCTGCAAAATCCTGCATTAGCAGTGGTGTGCGGAGCTGCATTAGAGCTGATTGTATACAGATTGTATACTACCATCTCCCAATCATGAGTTTATTTTACAATTATCAGCGTCTGCATCGGTTTTTGTTGATCAGACCATTCATTGTTGGTACACCTGTGAAATAAAACAGGACAGCCTCTGTGTAACACCAACCAGTAGGTGGATTTGTGGTCTGTCATGAGTCAGACTCTGTGAAAAACAAGCTAACTTCAAAAGTGAGGGCACAGGGCCACTTCAAGGCCCAGGAGGAAAAGATTTGTCAGTTTGACACAAGTCTTCTCTCTTTCAGGGCTGTTTGACAAACACATTTTTCTAGTGATTCATTCTGGCATGTATGAGTGATTTGCCTTCAGTCTTCTTTTAGATGACAAATGATTACATTATCCATCAGGTAATCACAAGGATGGATGTGTTCATAGCTGAATCTGTAGATGTCTCTTCAAAATCTTTTCAAACTCCTTTTAAGGTGTTGAGAGTTATTCGTCATTCACTAGGTTTCATCTGCAATGCAATTCTGTTAAACAAACCTATTGCAAACATCTATGTATCGGTCAACTGAAAAATCTAATTACATTTCCAGTCTATTTTTTAAAAACTTAAACTTTTTAAAAGTTTAGGAATGGGCAAATTTAAGGGTTGGAATTTATAACCTTAAAGATTATAGTCTCCAGATTACAGATCCTGTGCATAGCTCAATTAGAATAAAACTGAAGTGGTTTCAAATTGGTTACTGTCTATCCTCCTAAATCGGTTTACAAGATATTCTTAATGGAAGGCATGAAGGGTCAAGAGTCATGTGCGTTCTAGAGTTCTCACTCTATACGTTTCAATTTGGCCATGCATTGTTTTGATCTCACTTATATTTTCAGGGTTTGGGGGTTACACCTTAGCAAGCAACCACATAACTCTCTGGAGCTGAATTCACCTTCCTTTTAGAACCATTTTTAATGTCTTGCTTCTCCTTTTTACAACTGATTGCAGCAGGATTCACTGGAATCAATTTGCACCCAATTCAAGTGGCTGTTGTGTGAAAAAAGTACAAAGCTCAAAAAAGAGAAAAGCTATTTGATTGGTGCAATGCTAATAAGAAGTATTCCGAGCTTGATTCCTCTGAAATAACTGCTAAGGGGGGCGGTGGGAGTTTCCTGGACTGAGAGATTAATAGTGGTTTGAGAGAGTAGAGTTGGGAGGCTTCCAGTTGACGCTATGAGAGTGTGTGTGTCGGAAGGCGGTGTGCTGATTCAGAGTTCTTGCGCTCACACTTCCGAAGTGGGCGGCTCTGTCTGCCCCCTTTTTCTCTGCTAGCATATATATTTCCCTCATTCTCATGTACTCAGTTGTTTTTTTTTTCTTTCTCTCGGTTTTAGGTCTGTTTTCAACATAATGGTCCTGAGGATCTGGTTCAATAATATGTAGCATCAAACATGGTGTGCAACAGGGAAAAAACACCACTGTATGATCCAGAGCTTGCCTACCGTTGTTAGCAGAGAGAGGGACCACGCAGTGGCTGAATTGACACAAATAGCGAATGAATGTGACTCCAGGACGTTTTTGACTCCACCTGCCATGTGCTTCTTACTCCTCAACGTTTGCCATTGAAAATTGTTACTTTCTATTCACCGCACAAAAAGGAATACAAAAACACTTTCCCGGGAGGAGGACTCTAAAACAGGAAAGAGCTTTGGACCCACCTGGTCAGGGCACCCCTGGTTCCGAATCCAGCACCATGTGTCACGTAATCGTGACCTGCCGCTCCATGCTGTGGACCCTGCTGAGC
This sequence comes from Aldrovandia affinis, assembly GCA_029706075.1. NCBI lineage: Eukaryota > Metazoa > Chordata > Actinopteri > Notacanthiformes > Halosauridae > Aldrovandia > Aldrovandia affinis. Next base: position 3,229,593 of record JAINUG010000047.1, read on the forward strand.
ATCGTGGTGGCCTTTGCTGAGCTCATCGCCTTCATGAGCGCTGACTGGCTGGTGGGGTCCTCCCGGACCCCGGACCCCATAATTGGGGTCCACGGAACCCCCGAGCCCTACCGGCCTACACTGGGCATCTACATGCGCTGCCTCAAGGTGACCGGCTACCGGCGCGGGATCCAGTGTGGCCCTTATGCCGTGGAGTTTGGCGAGATCGCCAGCGGGTTCTGGCAGGCCACTGCCATCTTTCTGGGAGTCGGCATCCTGCTGCTGTGCATCGTGGCCTTCATCTCCGTCTTCACCATGTGCTTCCAGAGTATCATGAAGAAGAGCATCTTCAACGTGTGTGGCCTCCTGCAGGGCATCGCAGGTGAGAACAGCGTCCAACCTACACCCCACGCGCTACACCCGTTACCGCTTCCATTCTATCCTGTTGAATTTGCTATGTAACCAAGCACCACTGTCCTCATTATGAGGGCTTACTTCTGTAGAACATGATTTGTGGCCAGATGAGAAATGATACTCAGATTGTTATGACAGTCCAGCGCTGTAGACCGTATCTGGAGCTGTAGACTGTATTGTGTGGTAAGATGAAACTCTGGTTGTTATTATGTTTTTGTTTCATTGGAGTGCCTGTTTTCATGATTGGTATTTACAGTGTACTGTTGTTAGTTCATGTAGGTGACTCCGTAGAGGACTTTGTTTTTCTCACAAATTGAAAGCAATGAGCCCCAGAGATGTAAAGATGGGGTGAGGAGGGGAGAGAAACTATCTGGCAGTGATATTTGAACAAGCATTGCCTCAGCGGTATTTAAACATTTACTAAACCAATTACAAATCACTGAGTTGGTGCACCCTTTTGTTTGAGAGCATGTGGATACATTACCCAGTTTTCCGTAGTCTCATTATGACTGCACAAAGGGGCACACACCCCAGAGGTGAGCACGGGGTTAATTGCAAAACGCAGACCACCGTTGCAAGGTATGCCGTTACCATTGGCGATGCTTACCCAAACATTTGGAGTGTGTGCCTTTGCATCAGCTGGCTGTCTCTGACAGGGGGGAAGAACCGTCATGTGATTTATGGCAGCATTCAGCTGCTTTGTCTCCTGGTGAATTATGGTGGAGCTGCTGCCGGCCAAGTGCTTTCCCACAGCAGTCTGTTGTGCTCCCCCAGGAGGGGTTTGTCTGATCAGGAGTGGGATATTCCGTTTAGGTTCGTTAGGGATGGCGGGGCGGGTGATGAGGGCCTCCTGTGTGCTGCCTTGTTTGTCTGCTAGTCGTGGAGAGGGAAATCCGCCAGGAAAATATTCCCTGGGAGTGGGAGAAAAGAGTGGGGTCAGGGCCGGCAAATGTCTCTTAAGAGTGTGTTTGGACGGATCGCGCAGTGTGGTATTCCTGCCTATTGTTGTAGGGTTTCCCTGTTTAACCCACAAAACTGACTTTAGTGTTATTCTAAACTATGTAAGGCAGCAGCAATGGGTCAAAGGTGACACTAAAAGGATGAAGTATTTTTGTACACATACTTTCTAAATTTGGAGTGAAACAAACTCTGAGCTCTCTACTTTGAGAGATAATGAAATATGTTTTAGTGTTAATTTCCTGTCCAAAGTGAGTAGTAAGGCACTCAGATTTGAAGGGTTAATAGACGTGCTGGCCTGCTAATATTATTAAGCAGCAATATTGAGAACTGTCTGAGAATTTCACCCGAGAAGTATGACTACACAATAGTTGCACTTATTCATGCCTGAGAAAAAGTAGGCTACTTAAAATGAATAGAGGAATATTATCATCAGTCAAAGCTTTGTGATTAAGTACTTGATGTTGTTTTAATCCTGTAACTATGTCTGGTTGCTAATAATAAATTGCATAAGATGTACTGTTCCTCCAGTACAAACAAAAACTGAGGTGAGAATGAACATTGAAATGGTTAAATTATGGCTAACGCTAAGATGGATTTTAGCATTCACTTCACACTAGTGGAAACCTTGCAAAAACCTAGCACTAGTTGATTTACCATACACAAGTTATTGCTTTTTAATCCTTTCCTTATGAAATAACAATGTTTATTACCAGGGAATTCCATAGTGATGGAAGGGTGAGGCTTCATGAACCCCAGAATGGCTGGAGGCATCATGTGTTATCAGTGACTACCTTGAACCGATCATAGGTAGGAAATGACACCTTTAGCAATACCTGTTGTGACCATCTGTCACATTATCCAGTAGTCTGACCTGGCAAAATACAGAATGGGTCTCATGTCTGAAAGCATTGGTAGCTTTTAAAGCTAATATTCATATATTGTTATAGGGGGCGGAAGAGTAAAGTGGGCCAGATAGTGAAGGCCCATGAGATAAGGCCCACAATGACATGACGTTTCTGATGATGCAGAAATGTGAACATTGCAGGCTGCTGAACAATGCAACAGAGTATAGCAGAACAAGGGTTGTTTTACTTTAATGTCACATTCATGGACTCGTGCATGGTATGCTTCCAGTGGAAATGATGACAGCAGCACAATTTAAAATCTAGAGCAAAACTCAATTCAGTCCCACACAATACCTTTTTTCCTTTTAGATAATCCTTTTAATTAGTATTGTGACCAAATTAATCAAACAAAATGATATGCTGCATTGTACCGTAACAAGTCTGCTGACCCTGAGATTGTTTTTCTAAACGGTCATGTGCTGTTATTTCACATCACTGAAGACAGTCAAGTGCAGACAGGTTAGAGATCCTCACATTGACTAATTGATGTTTGTTTTATACTGACAGCTTTCAAGGGCATCTTATTACTGCCAGCGTAGCTTTTGTAGTGTAAGCCAACTTCAGTCTAGATGGAGATGATTGTAGTTAGCATGTTTCTACACTGTTTTACTTGAATTACTGTTAATTAAACCTTGTGACTAAAACTGAAGTGTTTCAGCTTTGCACACGACCCTCCCATAGAAGTGAAGTCATACTATTCATACAACGTTATACTCGCTTTTTGCTTACATGTGCCCTTATCTAGCTTGACGTTATATAACCAGATCAATTCAAAAGAAACATATCTCTATGCTACAATATGTCAGAATTTACTGTGAAATCTTCAGCGCCATTGTCCAAACCACTCCTTATACCGCTATAGTACATTACTGTCACTGATCAGATCTGGTAAATGCACAGAATAATTTGACATGGTGGTCATTGGTCCCTGGGTATTTCTGTATGGTTTGATTTTCTACTTTATGATGCTGTTGACATGCCTGCCCCCCCCCCCACACACACACACTGCCTGTTGGAACTCAAAGCGAGGCCAAAACCTCCTGAGATTTCCTGGACCCAATCCCCCCCCACCACTGGGCCAGCCTGTGGCAGAGCTGGAAACCCCCCCAGCGGCAGGCTGGCACCATGCCGCCCAAAAAAACGGCTGGCTTGTCGGCGAAACTCAACACCTGGGGTCATGCACTGCCAGCTGCTCTTTATCCTTCAGTCTTTTCCAGGATTTTCTTGTCTGAGGCCTGATCCCTTGCCTGGCGGGGGTGTTGCCTTGGTAATCAGCCAGTTGCTCTTTCACTGGGAGAGCCAAGGTGTTTGAGTACACACTTGCCCAAGCTAACTCTTGATGAGTGTTCTTCAAGAAACTATTTGGGGCCCAGCCACACATGTATTGCCCTGGGGTTGACAGTGGTTTTTACATTAAATGGATGGATGCTCCTGTTATGCTGTTATGCTATGTAATAAATCAGTTCTCTGAGCTTATTTAAGGAGCAAGAATTGCAATTATGTTGTTGTATTTTCAGTCCATGGTGGGACAAATTATTTGTGTAAAGAGGAATAAGCTCTATAGGGCTTTCAAGATAACAGCCAGCATTTCTATTTATTTAAACACAGTAGTAGTCCCCACGCCCTGAAGTTAAACACATAGCACGTTGCTAGAATGCCGTGTGCTTTAACATTCATGCCCCAGATGGTAGGTACATCTTGCATTGCATAAGAAAATGTATTTCACAGGCAGCAGCCAGTCTACCCTCTGAGGCTGAGCTCCGGAACATTCCGCACCACTCTGTCACATTTTCAGTACAGCTGCTAAACTTTGGAGTATTTAACAAATGCCTTTGCAAGGGTCTTCTACTTAGTTTGTGATTGGTACTCAAACAAAATCTTTCCCTGGGCTTAATGTTCAAATGCTCATCCTCTCCTTCCCGAGAGGTTAAAAGGAATGTTTGTTTTTGTGCATGGGTCAGATTTCTTTGTTGATGGGTAGTAGTGAGGTTAATAATAACACTAGGTGCCATGCAACTGCAGTAGAGTTGAACACAGCAGTCTGGGCAACATGGGAGTCAACTTCTGGATTTAACAGATCAATTCAAATTTTCGATGACGTCGCCTTATCGCTGCTGGAGAGCAGATTTGTATGGTGCCAAACACAAACAGAAAACAGCTGTGTCCACGTCAATGCCGATCGGACCCAGATGTGAGTGCTGACACGATGGGAACAATTATGTGACCGTATCGCTCTCTATCAAAGCTCCCTCGGGCTGAACACAAACCTTTGCTACTCATTAAAAAACATACCCTTCTTACCCAAATGCTTTGCTTTCCAAGCTGGAATAGATGTTGCCCAACCACGCAAAAAATATGCCATTTTTCCCTTAACTTTCAGACTGCTGTGGCATAGGCAAATTAAATCCTGTTGATTGTCATCAGGAAATTGAGTCACAAGTGCTAATATTTACTTTGTAAGTAATATTGTCCACTTGACCTTTGGGATTGATGGACTATGTGGCATATGACTAGCATCAGTATGATGACTAGCCCCTTGTTGCTTGGGAAAAACAAGCAGTGGAAGTATTGCTTATAGACTGGCTTCCCAGGGAACTTCAAAGGGACAGGTCAGACACAGGTTGGTTTATCCTTGCCTTGCATTGTTTACCTGGCCCTCATTACACACTCACAGGGAGGGACAGCTGCCCAAGCAGGGGGAAATAGGACCCTGCTGTCTGCACAGAGGGGGGGATCCCCACTTCCCTTTGTCCCAATGTGTTCCCTCAGCATGGAATGACAGGATGTTATGGAAATACAGGAAGTTCCCCCTGCGCAAACACTTCACTTACTTTGGCATTGCAGTTGACCAACATTTTTGGGTTTGTCTGCTGAGTAGATTGTCATCCCTCGCATCATACACATTTATAACATCTTACAAAGGTTTGTGAGGCATTGTGGAAAAACAAAGGTCAGGGCATAAATAAGTATACATGTTGATTTCCTATGGTATGAACCTCAAGGCCTTAATCCAATCCAATGAAGCATGTTGCCAAATATTATTTTGTCATGGTATGGACAAGCCATAACGAAAGAGTTTCTGTGTACAGTGTCACATTTGTTTTCAGTTTTTCAACTGGCAATTGGACCTAAGGACACTGAACGAGATGCAATTAATACACTGTATTTTGGAACTGGAATACCAGCTTTGTGCAAGATGGTGGAGAATTTCCCAGTTTTCCAAGACAAAATAGAGTATATCTTGAAAGTCCCATGTTTTCACTCTTTTGTGCGTGTGAGAAGACTATAGCTTATAGACTATAGCGATCACACTGGAGCAGATTTGGATGTTTTGTTGCTCCTCTAATGTTCTGATTTTCAATTCATTTTTAAATTGTCAGTTATTTGTGTAGATTCACATTAACGGTAAGCATTCATATCACTTTATCAATTCATGAGACATTTAAGGTTATTTTTCATTTTACTGAGAGCTACTTTTGTTCATGGGAGATGGAGAGATGGTGCCACATTTGAACTTTGGTCACTGCTTCATGCTCCGACATATGACACAAAACTGTCAGTTTGAAAGTTGCGCTGGGAAGTGAGGTTGTTCTGCAACAAAGTGGCCAAGAGACTTTAAACATGGCCAATGGGAAAAGAAAGGACACAATTCAGCTTACTGACAGAAACAGGGCTTCGGGTTGTCTTGTGAGAGAGGTCCCAAACTTTGAATTCCCAGATACATTTACCGACGGGGGAAGTTTCTTCAAAATTTCAGACTGCTTCAGAAGCAGGATCTTACTTGTCTCACACTGTGACTCAACCAACAAATCCAAAACACAGGAATGAGGTTGAGAAATACTGTACTCAAGCAAAGCATTGTGGTATGTGCGTACAACAATGCTGATACAATCAATGAGACTTGCAGTTTTGCCCCCGGCAATCTTATTACTCTTTGAAAATAAATTATCAAGTTCATGTATTGGTCTTGGAAGAGAAAGGAAGAAGTCAAGAGGCATTTTCTTATGATGAAACAGACTGGCCCTTCCATATCTACTCAGAGGAGGTTGTTTACAATATATGATTGTTTTTGGAGTGGTTATCAAATAAGCTGTTCTCATTGGCTGTCAGAAGGGTTATTGAGTCACATTTAATTCAACATGTAATTATGTGCACTATTTCAGTCAGTAGTCATGAGTATAAAGTATCCACAAGGGAAATAGCATGTCTAAACACATTTCAATGTACTGCTGAATAAATTGCATTGCTCATACCTGAGAATATTTTTTACAATACAGTGGGAGTCAATAAAAAGCTGACACATGAACACTTTATTCCCTGGAACTGAATGCTTGTATCCATAAGTATCCATAAGTGGCCAAACCTGACTCACCCAAATAGTGCAGATCAGTGCCCGGGCCTACATACCTCATGAGGGTGCCTGATTTTCTCCCAGGGATTAACTGGCTATGGGATTTAGCACAGTGAGTCCTATCGAGTAAATAACTCACAGGCTAAGGTAAAGATAAGAAAGATGGGTGCACCAAAGTTTTCACCTGTTACTAGGGGACCTAGAGGAACCTGAATGGCCAAAGAGAGCCCCTTTCTAGGTATACGGGGGGAGCAATCATAGAAGCACCAAAATCACATAGCCTCCTATTAGTTACCAGAAGTCCTCTGTCCGTTATGCTCAATAACATGGAAGGAATTTATGACCTAGTTTTCATTTCCGGGTTTGATACAATACTTGCACAGAAAGTGGAGTAGGGTGTGATGTCAGGGTATCCTTCAATTCCACTCATGTGGTTCAGTTGGAGGACCTGCAGAATCGAAATAACTCAATCAAATTTGATAGCTGGCCCTGAGCGGCAAAAATGGGAAAATAAATATGAAATAAAATAAATAAAGAAAGAAAGAACAAGAATAAAATAGACAAATACTACTGGATTTAGCAGAGAAAGAATAGGGAAATCTCTCTTTTCCCCACTACAGGAGATGGAGTGTGGGGTAAGCAGCTGTAGAGTGGTACTCAGCCTTGGATGTCCAACCTCTTATTATGGCCAAGCTATGAGCTTGTTGAGAATGGCTGTGGTGCAAGAAAACAATGGTTCAGGGACTATGAAGCATCAAGAAGTACTTGGGCATGAAGCTGGTGTAGCTGGTACTAGTAAGTTGCATACAAACCTCCTGGAATGGTTGGTCGCTGCTTGAGTTTTAAATGACCAATGCCTGAAGAAGCAATGAATGAAAGAACGGTCTGGCAAGGTTACCTACCTACATGTTTTCCAAGGGCTTTGCCTTTATCCATGTACATTATACTTGCCACTCTTTTTTAGAACTGCGGTTTTAGTGGAACAACTTGGATAAAGGCCAACAGCAGGAACAGGAGCAGTATAATCGAAACCCGCAAACTTAAGCCCATTGGCTCAAACAGTTATGTGACACTGACACTCCTCATTGTGTTGATGGGGTGTCTGTCCCGGCCAGGTTCTCCAGAACGCATATAAACATAAGCTTTTGCCGTGGTATGGTTCCTAGCCCTTTTATTTTCCACTCTCGCTGTCCATTAGTTGTCTATTTAACTACTTGGAACAGGAGAGGGAATAGTTAGTGTACTCCAGCTCCTAACCTTGGACCTTACAGACGGGTTCCTTTTGTATGCTTTTTACAGTATGGCTGCCAGACTAGAGCATTTCTCATTCACACTTTCAAACATTCTTATTAAAAATCCTGCATCACAGTGCAATTACTGTCAAATAGGCACTTCAGGTTTGCAAACCTGGCAGTGCATGTGGTCAAAAGGGTGACTTCCTATCCATTTTTTCTATTTTTCTTATGCCTAGTTCAACATAACCTAAAAATGTACTGATTCTCTTCTTTCTCAGTATTAAATACAAATACAAGTACAAGTACACAAACCAATATCTTGCAATATCTTGCTCCACTTTATCGTAATCAGAATATATCTCTGTAGATATGTAGTGACATTGTGTAAATAGCCACAACTGTTTATATTAAATTACAAATCAACCCTACACCTACATATCCTCTGTGAAAGTCTGTAAAGCTTTCCTCTATGTCTTCCCCTTGAGCGCTGTAGGGTTACTGGGTCAGTAGAGCAAAGTGAAAGTGGGTCACCGCTACAGATAATTTGTCCCAGCTTGTCAGCGGGCCCAGGAAGTTAGCTGCAGCCAATGGCTATGGAATGCTGGTCACCTATTCTGGTTGTTTATCAAACGGCGTCACAAGGGCATGTTTAAAGAAAGTCAGAGACCCCCATTCATGGGTTACGTGATCCCGAGGGTGATTTGTGGTAAACTGCATGGAAGCCTTGTGTTTTTCCCCAAGCAGCAATGTGCTCAACTGTGGAAAAACAGTCATTTCAAGTGCAATTAGCGAGGCCTTCTCTTTCAGAAAAAATATGCCACAAGCTCCACCCTGCTCTCTTCTGTCAACTTGCCTACAGAGAAGTGTTTGTCTGATCAAGCCCTTAATTCTTTCCTTGAGAGATGTACAGTGCATTGCTTATTTTTTGCTGGGTTTCCCTGAAGGAAGTATCTTATCTTCAACTGAATACTCTCCCTATTCTACTCCATTTTAGTAAACAGTGTTTTCTCAATTACAGGGTAGGAATTGGGGAATAGTTTCACTGAGCCAGAAATGGAGAATGCAGTTGAATTACTTTAGTTTAAAAAAAATTAAGAGCAAGTGAAATGTATGACTTTGTATTTTTATATTCAAGCTACTTATTAAACTGTTTAGGCAGATTTGCACACATTTACCACAAAGCTACCACAGATTCAAATGTGAGTTTTCAGAAAATGTATAGGCATCAAAGAAAAATAATACAATATATAATAGACAAAGCACTGTTGCTTTGTGCCAGCCAGGAGCTGATTCACCCTCACTTTCTGAGACATGTTCTTATTCAGCGAGCCTCTGTGTCTCCTCACCGGCATTACAGAGACAGAGACGGCTGCTAGATGGAACAAAATTCCCTCCAGTCATGTGAAGAAATTACCTCAGATGTCGTTAACAGTGCAGCCAACGACAGATTCATGCACATGATAGGTTTGTGGTTGGCTCCATAAGCCCCTGAAGAGGTGATTCATATTGAGCTCCAGGTGTGGTTGTACACTGTACGTTCAGAGGCACCGGCTGAGATCTGTGGGGGTCCCGTTGGATTCACATTGTGGTTTTTGAGTACCTATCTGCCAGGAATGTGTAAAACTCTTTCTATTCTGTTGACATGCTACACAAACAACGTTAATATGAGGGCTGTACTATCTCTATGCTGTTATCTTGTTTGTGTTACTGTAATGACTCCCAGGTTCACTGCAACACCCATGGCGTAAAAAGACCCAGGTGCTTCGAGTTGGATTAACTGCAAGTTTTATCAGCGGCACTTAATCCACAACTGTGTCTTATTTCTCTGGAAGGCTTTGAGTATCCTCTGATTGTACTGCATCCACTGGAAGCCGTCCATGGCCCGGGTTTCTGAAGATCTCATCACGGCCCAGAGCAACAGGAAATCGGAACAACCGATTTATTGGAACGGGAAATATTTTGATTCAAGGAAATTACTTTTCCTGTGATAATGGAATATAGTGCTGTCGCTCCTCTCTCTTCCGGCCATTATCTTTTGCCGGCTCACCTTGATTGCCATCTTGCTCAGGGTCTAGACAGTCTGGTGGTCTGGCTCTTGTAATTACACATGTACGTTACTTTGTAGGAAATGGATGCATTGCATAGACAACGTTTTTCAGACTGAATTTGTCACATCCCAGTGAATCTATTGCAGAGCATGTGTTTAGAGCACTTTTTCAGTGTGAATCCCTTTGTTGTGACAATTTATCCTATTCAGCTGGGATAATTTCCTTCATAATTGTTGTTTGACTGGAGTAATGCATTTTAAAGAGGAAACCATGGCAGCAGGTGAGGAGAACAATAACAGGAAAGTATGATTCCTTACAGTCTCGGGTCACCCTGACTATGAGTGATTGCTAAACTGCTGTTGCTAAACTCAGCTCAAATGATACAGTCTATACAATCTTTCCTTGCATTGTGTTCTCCCACATGCTTAAAGTGAGCTAGTGCTAGTATCCATTGTTCTTATCCAATGAAAATGGTCAATAAAATTAACAATAAAAACAAAAACAAAAAAACAAAACAATTTATTTTCTATTTTTTCTGGGTAACCACCCTGGTTGCTTATTTTTATTTATTTATTTATTTAACCTTTTTTTAATCAACCTTAGTCTCATTGATATTAGAAATCTCTCTTTCAAGAGAGACCTGTCTAAGAAAGCAGCAATAGATTACAGACACTACAAAAATGACAACATTTAACATAAAACAAAATTTAACATAAACATATTTTATTAATGTGTTAACAGCAGTTTGATCTATTCAAGATTTGACTAGAGGCAGGTTAGTGGACTGCTTCCAACAAGCAGCGTCCACTCAATGCACAAAATTGCTCCTAGTAAAACCTACCTGACCTATTTAAAGAAAGGTAATAAATAAAACTTGGAATGACTCATACTGCTATGCCTTGGGAGTACCATTTCCTTTAAACAGGCGTTTGCAGCAGAGCAAAGTGGCTTAAGGGTTTGTTTCCTATCTGGAGAGGAAGTGGATGACTGACTGCATCCCCCATTCTTTCCACAGGTCTGTTTCTGATCCTGGGTCTGATGCTGTACCCGGCAGGCTGGGGCTCGGACAAGGTTCTGTTCTACTGCGGGCAGGACGCCTCCCCCTACAAAGTAGGCCAGTGCTCGCTGGGCTGGGCTTTCTACACGGCCATCGGGGGGACGGTCCTCACTTTTATCTGCGCCGTCTTCTCCGCCCAGGCCGAGATTGCCACCTCCAGTGACAAGGTGCAGGAGGAGATAGAGGAGGGGAAGAGTCTCATCTGCCTGCTGTAAGCTGCCACCAAGTCCTCCCGAGCCCAGGCCTACTAAGACCAAGGCTCAGGTCTGCCTAGGCCCAGGCTTTCTAAAACCAAGGCCCAAGACTGCTAAGACTAAGGTCTGAGTCTGCCTAGTCCCAGGCACTCTAAAATAAAAGGCCCAAGACTTCTAAGCCCAAGCCCACATCTGCCTAGAACCAGGCTTACTAAAACCAAGGGCCAGGTCTACAAATATCCTAGCTTAAATCTACCATGGCCTTCTCCGCCCAAAGAAGGGATCAAGACGTTATTGTTTACCACTAAGACTTTCATCTTAACCAGATTTCTTGTTTTTTGTTTCAATTGGGTTGGTGAGGCTTGCTCTTCATACTTTTCCTACAGTAAAGCTGCCTATATCCCTGATGTCCCAATCTACAGTCCCAGCGTAAGCTAACCTGTCTCGGAATTAATTGTAAATAACTGTGTATATACTGTACAGAGCTTAATAGAGAATGTGGAATTAAAAATGTTTTCCAGCCATACATGCCATTCTATTTGCAAGGCAGTGGTTGCCTGCACCTCGTCATTTAAAGGCTGAAATATTTGTGCACAGAAGCCGTCACTACCGCAGATGGACCGTGATATTGGCTTTCTAATATTTCTTGTTAATTTAGTTGGGAATTGTTTAGATATTAGGAAAAACCTTCTTGTTATGCTTTGCATCAGGTTAAGGTGACTTGAGAGAAAGGCTCCTGGTTTGCTCAAGACTGTTCTTACTATGAATGTGTGGAACCCGTGAACCATGCATTCTCAACAACAAAACCTTAAACCCTTAACTGCAGCAGAGCATTTATCATGGACAAATCACAATGCTTTCATTCTCAGCTGCCATTTGCACACCCTTGCTTTTATCACAGTAATAAACAGTGTTGTGCAGTGTCCCAAGCTGTTGTACAGTAAGAGGATGCCACAGAGAGACAAAACAGAACGATACCTGATCACAGTGCCAATGACTTCCCATGATGTCTCGGTCCTCCTTCCGTGAGAGGATCATGTTTTTAAACTCACTACCAAATCAAAAAGAGACCATGGTGCCTGCTTGAGAACCATTGAGAACCCCCCCTCCACCCTCACCCCTGCCCCCAGCCATCTAGATTCAGACATTGGTCATTAACTATATCAGAGTAACGTGAGGAAGAAGGGGTGGCACTGCTAAAGAGAAACAGTCTCCTCACTGAGGGAAACTTGCCTTAGACCTTCTTAACCAAACCAATGGCCTTAATAAGTTGCCATGCCAACATCTACACCCATACACTTGAGCTTTCCCCATCATAGACAGATTTCTATGTGTGGGGCATTGTGCAGTACTGCAGCTTGGATGAGATTGTTATCTGTGTGAAAAAACACACTAACCTTTTCTTTCCCAGTGTTACAGGTATGATACGCAGACGCCTGCAATGATGTCTATTGCTGTATTACTGCACTGATCTTGTGCGCTAACTATGATTGTTCTTACCTTGTATTAATGCACATCTTGTAAGTCGCTCTGGATAAGAGCGTCTGCTAAATGCTTAAAATGTAAAAATGTAAAATGTGTGGAAAGGATGAGGGGGCCATTGGAACAGTCACATTACAAAATCCAAGGATGAGAGACCAGCCTGTTTTTTGGTCTTCTGTCAACGAGGACAGTCATTTATGTTAAACTGTGTCTGTGTGTGATGTGTAGCTATTGCCGCCAGCAAGTTTCCAGTAAGCGGTGGAGACATTTGGACCAGGTTTTCTGCTGTCCCGGGCCCATCAGGCCATCATTTGGTTTTTATTGGTACCACTTAGGATAGAGAACCAGATCACTCCCTCAAAACCCCTGCGGGTTATGCCAGCGGGTGAGTCACAGCTTGGGTCACATGATGTACCAAAGTAAAAAGTTGTAAATCTGGCATGTTCCTTCAACACTGCATCCAGAAAATATTTCAATTACTTCCAGATAACATTTACAGACTTTGTTGCTTCTTTTGATTAATTTGAGACAACAGCACGTTTTTAATGTTTAAGATTACCGTGAGTGCTTCTGTCTGTAGCTCCCCAACAACTCCTTTGCAATTGCAGATGGAAAAATCTTGCTTAATTATGAATAGTGTCTCCACAAAATAGGCTCAGTCCAGTCAGGTGTAACTTGATAGTAGCAGGGTGCAGGCCATTTTTGGTGCAGTGGCTACACCAGTAATGAACACAGAATGACTTGGAGCATAGACCATGGGTGTGGCTGAAAAAAAGGTTACAGTACATTGCTGCACTGAGAGATATTAGAACAGGCCACAGTAGAAGAAGAGAGGCAAGCTTTCAAAACCACAGACACAGTCACACACAAACTTCACTGTCTCCAAGTGCCTTTGGGAATACCTTACTCTCCATGCTGGCTTTAAGATTAGAAGGAGGGACAGGGTGAACATGCATGGACTAGCATCGCAGTGTGTTAGGTGAAGGGGAATACCTTTACCTCAGACCACTGGAGTGAGTAGGAAGGGGACGTCCAGCCACAAGCCACCAGATCGTTAGGGCTATGGTCGCTGCCAGCCAAGACACTAATCACCTCTTAAAATAAAGATGAAATGTATTCAGGATGAGCTAAGACCTTGAACTCTTTTCTCAAATGTGTGGAAATCATTATTTACTTGAGTTCATATAGGACCCTGTGATGGGTCTGTGATCTGATTAAGCTGGTTTTACCTGGGAGGCAGAAAAACAATAACAAACAGGACTTTTAAACACTCAGAATGATAGCAGATGCTTGAACTTTTGAATAATTACACACATGCAAACACAAAATCCTGGCACACTGTCGAGGTAGATGTACCTTTGTGATGTGGTGCTGACTCTCAGCCATTTGAGCTTTAAACTGCACATGAATATTATTGCTGTGATAATTATGGCAATGGCAACCACTAGCAAAGTTTCATTGCTGAAAGGGGAGCCATTCAGTGTAACAAGTGTTAGGGGTCACTGAGGGCTGTAACCTGAAAATGATCTGTGGTTTATTGCATTTTCATGTAACATGTACATTCAAATGGATCATGTTGATATAAACTAGCTTTTCTAGTGTCAATAAGTACTTGAAAATGAACCACAGGAGAAATGTTTAGTAGCATTTACCAAGTGCACACCATACAAAAGGTCCTTTACAAGGCTGATGTACTGTATGAATGTTTGATTAGTCCATCCCAAAAGCTTTCCCTGAGTTGTATTTTCTCATAGAACATCCCAAAGTGCCCCTCTGAATATCTGAAATACTGATGGCTTCAATTGACAGGTCTTTATGGGTAAGACTATGGCCAAATGTTTAATGGTCATAGATCAGCCCTCCAGATCTGTGGAAGACCTGCTAATTGTAAACCACATTCAACCCATGAATGCAATAAAAATAAACCTGGCTGTGAAAGTTGTGTGCTTTTTAAACTCAAGGGCTCTCACGTGCCTGTGCCTCTTCTCACACCAGCAGCTTCTCACTGTGGCAGTCGTGCTGTCCTATCAAACATATATCGTCAACAACAGTGTTTCAGTTTAGTTCTCACGTGGGTGTTCTCTGCAATTTACTGTTTGTCTGTTGTACTCATTATGTTTGTATGTAGTATGTATGTATGTATGTATGTATGTATGCATGTATGTATGTGTGTATGTATTGCAAGGTGCCATAATCATTGCTGTAAATTTAAAGTGTGCTGGTAATAATATATGTGTTATACGTTTCAAATGATGTGAGAGATGTGCAATATTTGTGTGTGTTATATCTGCCATGGAGATACATTAGAGACTCAGCAGTTGTGTTAAAAGGTTTTAAGTAGAAGGGGCCACAAGTGTAAATGGTCAGAGTGAGATACTGAAGCCTGAATGGGTTTCAGGCCCAAAGGTATATGCCAGGCCACATCAGCCTGGCTTCAGGAAACGACACCAATTCAACGTCATCAATGTAGCTTCGGGCGTTCCTTTTCTCATTGCATTAAATATCATATTTTTCTGTTAAACTCACTAAGCATAGCTGTGTAGGTTGTTTCCTGCTTGTAATCTAGATATACTTAAATTAATTCATGAAGCCCATTTGTGTGATTTAGTTTTTGTTATATTAACAAAAGTAATATAGTATTTTTCGATAACTAGACCTTTATTTCCGAAAAGTGAATAAGTGATATTGAAACTCCTGAGTGATAGGAACTTAACTGCTGCCCTTGACAGCACAGTCAGTACTGTTCCACAGTGCCTCCCTTCTAGGTGTCTGACAAGCAACTATTTTGAGGTCCCCTTCAATTGTGCTAATGAGGTAGATGGACTCAATGTTGTATTGTATCAGCACTAATGTGACAGTCAAATCTGTCCATCTGGGAGTGTCTATTTAAGAAAAGGGGGACAATGATCTTTTCTTCTGTATCTTTCCTGGCACCAGTTGTGCACTGAACCGAGGTATGGTTTAAGCTGAGCTCCCAGTGTCATATCACGCACAGGCAAACTATTTATCTGTCAAGGAAGGACGGCATTCACAACAGTGAAGCTGTCGCGCACCACTGCCTTTTTTCTTGAAGCGGTTGTAAGGACTTTTTTATTCTGTAATTTAAAAACAGAACAAACTTGCCGTGACTTTTCACTTCCAGTGTCCTTTTTATCACAGATCTGTACCAGGTTTTTATAAAAAATCTGTTCCCATTTCCGTGGCGAATCTGACGATCAGGCCGCTTCGTGTGGGAATCGCTGTTCTTCCTGTGCTTGCAGTCGGCCCTTTACGCTGCCTGTTGTTCTTTATCGAGGGGATCGAGTTTCACAGCAGCATGCAAAAAAGCATGCAACATTTCAGTGATTTGTGCTCATTATGAAATAAATAAATCTGTTCTTGTTTAAAAAAGAAATGTTGTTGGGTATCCTGCTTCTCACAGACACAGGCCTGTTTAGTCTAACCACATTGTGCTTTGTCATTTACTTTGAGTAACGTATTTAAGAAGCACATTCTTGTATTGTTATTTATCATAATGTGCGTCATCATTTCTGTTAACTTCACTGACCGCTGAACTCTAACAACACTGCAAGAAAAAACAAAAAAGTAACGTACTTATTTGCAATTCAAATTCCTGAACCAAGCCCATTGGTTTAAACAGACAGGTTATTTGCATTTCAATAACACAAGCTTTTTTTCAGGATGGTTTGCCAAACTGCTGTAGATGAGTGGGGATTGGATTTAGGATCCATAGGGTTGTGCAGCTTGCTTAATTTCAAACAGACCTCTCTGACTCATTTGGACACAGTGTGGTACGAGCTCAATTACCATGTCACCAGTCCAGTGAAGTCACTCTCAAGCGCAGCTGTGGGATCGGTTCAGCTCAAAGGGGGCACTTTATACATTAACACCCTCTACCATCAAACCATTCTGGTGACATCAGGCCAATTTCTTAACATATTGCTGTGTACTCTTTAAGGAATGAAGTTTATGCTCTAGTCACTATTCCATCTGAAGAGCTTAAATCCACCTTCTCAAGCACCACTAATCACGTATTGGGTGGAATATATTTTGAATGGTGCTTTAAGGCTGATTTAAGA
The DNA here is from genome assembly GCA_029706075.1 of Aldrovandia affinis. Taxonomy (NCBI): domain Eukaryota; kingdom Metazoa; phylum Chordata; class Actinopteri; order Notacanthiformes; family Halosauridae; genus Aldrovandia; species Aldrovandia affinis. The sequence goes on from JAINUG010000047.1 coordinate 3,246,297, forward strand.
GTTGTGGTTTTACCCATGACAGGGATTGCAGTTCCATTTATTCTAATTATATCCCAGAGAAAAGATGCAACACCCTAGACTTGGGCTATAATTACTGTATTTAAAATACAATACAGATATAAATAATTCCTTTGTCATAATCATGATTTCCCAGCTTCAAAACCATTGTCACACAAGCAATCACTGAAAACAGAGAATATGCCTTTGCCAGCAAATAAAGGCAAGGAATTCAACCACTTTAACCCCAACTGCGACCCTGATCATGAAACAAGACTGTTACAGTGAGTACATACAAAAGGAAAGTGTGCCCGTTTGTCATAGTTAGATTTCTTGAACTGATGTACTGCACACCATGAATGTTAGGAATGTGGGGAAAGTAGGTTATGGATATGTGTGTGCATCAGCCTTACTGTGTGACTGGAGAGACCTCAATCACTCTTTAACTGAAAACACTGGGCTTTGTTGGTCTTCCGTGTCTCACCACACACTGTGGGTAATGGCCTTAGGATTACACAGACAATACTTATCTGTAAGGAAACACATTTTGACAGGTATGTTGCATAGAAAGATCACTTTTCCCACATTAAGTCATGGCACTAAAGATCAACTAAAAAACTATTCAGAGAAATATGTAAATGTATTGATTCTAGTAATATATTACCAAGTACTATAAATGGTGGTTCTATGTGGCTCAGTAGGTAGAGCACAGCGTTGGCAACGCATAGGTTGTGGTTTCAATCCCCACTGAGGCCACATATACTGAAAAAATGTATGCATTCACTGCTGTAAGTCGCTTTGGATAAAAGCGTCTGCTAAATGGCGTATATATTTTTATATGGACACATATAATTTTACTGGTCCTTCCACTTCAATTACAGTAAGCGAACACATCAATAATTGCATGTGCTAAACTATTTCATTATTTTAATACCAATATAAAAATGAATATAGTGTATGGGCCTCTGCTAGCATCTAGAAAGCAGACACAGGACTAAATTACACTGTGGTTCTGAGAAATATCCCCTGCTCCGCTATCACATACTGCCACCTGCTGACTGCTGACAGTAAGTTCCAACGTGACTGGGAGCCGCTGGCTCGGTAAATCATTCTGCCATCTCTCCCCAAGGTACAACCTTGTGAGAACTTTCATACGCTACCACACAATACATTGTATTTAATATACATTCATTTAAATAGATTTACACTACATTTCTACTCAACGATGGGGAGCTAAAAAAATGAAAAAAGATTATAGAGGGAAACCATGAGGAATGAAGAAACCTGTTCACATTTCTCCTGCACTGATGTGTTGTATAAAACACATGCAGAAGGGGAATTACAAACTGTAATGATGTGGGGAATGTTTCACAGTGTTGGCTTTAAGAACAGAGGTAGGCATACATGTGGACTGCGGAGCATCTAAATCATATACAGTTCTGGCCAACATTATTGGCACCCTTGAATTTTATGTAGATAATGTACAATATATTTTTTAATAATTGGAAATTCAATCAATCAACTTTTGACCATCACAACATTTTTTTAACATTTGATTTTTAACATTATAGAACAAAAAAAAAGCTTAATCTTTTAAGATTTTCACTGAAGAAACATAAAGAATGTCCTTGACATCATTATTGGCGCCATTCTCTAATACTTAGTAGTACAGGCAATGATGACTGCTTCCTAACGTTTCTTGCAACCATCAATAAGCTTCCTGCACCTTGTTGCAGTTTTTCCCCACTCTTCAATTGCCATCCACTCCAGTTCTTCAGATGTTTGCAGATTTCAGGACTCACCATAGATTCTCAATAGGATTGAGATCAGGACTCATTGCTGGCCACTCCAGAACAGTCCAACATTTTCTCTTGAACCATTCCTTTTGGATGTGTGTTTTGGGTCATTGTCCTGCTGGAGGACCCATGACCTTCAACTGGCACCCAGTTTTCTGACACTGGGTAACACATTTCACTCCAAAATGCCTTGGTAATCCTCTGATTTCATGATGCCCTTAATACATTCAAAGTATCCAGTACCAGAGGCAGCGAAGCAGCCTCACAGCATTATGAAACCTCCACCATATTTGACTGTAGACAGGGTGTTCTTTTCTTTAAAAGCTTCATTTCGTCATCTGTAAACAAAGCTCTGATCGGCATTGCCAAAGAGCTATAATTTGGTTTAATCGGTCCACAGGACATTTTCCCAGAAGGATTTAGGCTTGCTTAGGTGTTTCTTGGCAAAGATTAATCGGGCCTTCTTGTGTTTCTCTTTCAGCAGTGGGGTCTTCCTTGGCCTCCTACCATAAAGCCCTTCTTGGTTCAGTGTCTGGCATATGGTACGGGCTGAAACCATTACCCCAGACCTCTGGATGTCATACAAGGTGTTTTTCCAATGGCTCACACCAACCTTTGACAACATCTGAGATCAATTTTCCTCTTACCACATCCTGGGAGATTCTTAACAATTCCATGAGCAATTCCATTTTTGATAGTATTACGAACTGTGGAAACTGGAATGCCAAGGTCTCTAGAGATGGCCTCACAGCCTTGTGCATCATATGTTTAGTGATAATATATTTTCTGACATCCTCAGACAGCTATTTTCTCTTCACCATTGTCACAGAGGAACAGGGTAGCAGAATACTGTTTTCTCATTTTCAAATGGATAATTGGTTAATTTATACCATGTGGGCACCTGCAACCTGTCACAGGTGAGTTGAATTACACTGGAAAAGAGAATATATTTAATCCAACCAAATGTATTTAAATTGTTCAAAAGGGTGCCAATAATTGTCATGGCCACTTTTCAATTTTGAAGCCATAAAATATATTTTAAATTTTTGTATTATTGTTTGATCGTGTGCAGTTGTAAATCAAACACATGGACGTGTGACGATCGAGTGGTTTCAATTTCCAATTATTTCAGAAGATATTAAACATCTATATAAAATACAAAGGTGCCAATAACGTTGACCAGAACTGTACAGGTTACAAGGTGAGAATGTTTTTACTGTGCAGCAGACTCCGCTGTATTATCTACACTGTAGAAAAAGCAATGGAAGCTGAGAGTTGAGTAGCTGACAGGAATGATTTAATGATGAAGATCAGAGCCTATTGAGGTTGTAACCTTGTTGCATTGTGGCTCCAGACACAGTACTTTATACCTTTATGAAATAGCAACACACAACATGAACATTTATAGATCTATTTATTTTTATGGAAGCTGTGTGAAAGCCATGTTTGAAAAAATTACCTAATTTGAAGCCATCAAAACTAGCTTTGAAGCAACAAACGTAATTGATATGCATTAAAAAAATGATTTGATTAAATAATTGTTTTAAATGGATATTGTAACGGTTTGAATTTTTTTTCCTCTAAAAGACAACCAGTAAATCTATTCTACAGAGAAAACTACCTCTGGGAACAAGTGAAGTAGTTTGCTTTTTAAATTTTATTTTGTGTTAATACAATAAATATACAAAACTCAAACTACGCAACATGCAACAGAGGGAGACAAGAGTGCATTTGTACAGAACAATGGCAGACCAATTGTCAAATTTACAAAATATACAAATATCCCTTAAAGTCTTCTATTTCTTTTTTTAAATAAATTCAACTTCATTACCAAATACTGACTTATTACCATTTTCATTTACTTTCAGTGTTTCTCTACACATTTCGTTACCGAATGAAAACTGAAAGCCACGACCCATCACAGCGCACAAAGAAAGACATTTCACATGGCATTCAGCTTATTCTCAAATTCCAACTTTAATTGTTGTATTTTCTAATAAAAGCATTTATGAAACAAACTGGGGAAAAAGGGAACATTGAGGTGCCATTTGTTTGATTATGATTTTTTGTTAAAGATGAACTTGCAGTAGCTCAACACACGCATAAGAGATGGGATAAAGCGGTCTATAAAGAAACCATGGTTTGGAAAATGGGAAAAAAAATTACCACACATTCTGTAAGCATCCTGCTCCTTTTCACAACTAAATGGTGAAATATAAAATATGGGTTAAACAAATGCTTTAGAAAGAGCACACAAAAGGTTTCACACTATTTCTGCCTGGCTACATTGCCTGTTGTTGAACAATATTTACCATGTTAATAGTTCAAGTCACATTTAAAGTGCACTAATGACACTACATGCAGAGTATGTTCTCTCTATGAACATATCACGTGTGCTCCTTTGCCTTTCAGGACTCTACTGTAGAGTAGAAGTACAGGCCAAATATTCTGAGGGGCTAAACCTTAATGACGAACCAATAAAAATACTGAGAAACTAATTTACTGAATAACAAACAAAATGACAAAGTTTAGCCCTGCTGATTCAATTAAATTCAATATTGTTACCAGGACCATGAATTAAGACAAACTATCAACAAAAATCCACAATGTGATATACAAGATAAAATGGCTAAAATAATGAATAAATTTTTCCCCATCAAACACATGAATTGGAAAAAAAAGACAAAATAAAAAAAAAAGCTTTAAGAAATTCTCAATAACTGTAAAACAAAAAGGGTTCTGAACATGACCTGTGAATTTCCAATATTACCTCCACATTAGTGACAGAAAACAGATCTGAGTTAGAAGTTGTCAATGGGACAGATGTCAGTAGTGTTGATTTAAACATTTTTCCCAGCTCAATTCCCATTTTATTTGACTAAGTGAATCTTCCAATAAGTCCTGCTAAACTACACAAGTATTCATGCATCTGAAATATACAGTATATATCCTGAGTATTTGCGGTTTTAATACCTTTTTGAGTGGGTGTTCATTATGAAGTCTGGACTAGCTTTCTTTTGTGGAACAAATCATTTCCTCAACGTTTTAGCTTTAGTCTATAAACACGCTCAGGCCTAAAATAATCACAGCGTAGACCCACCAAATAACAAGAGGAGCCCCATTCATGAAGGTATTTTAATTCACGAGCATGATAAATGAGGCCAACATCAGAAATGCGTGAGATTTTTATTAAGTGTGGATAACTGCCTCAATCCATTCTTCGAGTTTGATTTGAGTGTTCTTGAGTTTGCCACTAGTAGGTAGCTGTAGATGGTACAGATGTGCACTCAAGCCCAGAGTCACTGACCAGTGAGGTGTACACAAATGCACTGAGACAGTGAATACAGACAGGGGGTGCACCCAGGGTAAACAAGGGACGGCAGAGCAACCCCCGCCCACACAGAAAGCACCGCAGGGCCCCCCCTCACACACCAACCAGTGCTGAAAGGATACACAAGATCCAGAGGACTTCAAGGCAGGAGACTTTTCATGTTTACCGTTTCCCAAATCTGCCATCAGCTGCTATAGCCAATTTTATTCCGCATGTACATGTACAAAGCTCGACCAAAGCCACATTGATTCAAATGATCCAAAGCTATGAATGAAAGTTCTTCTTGTGCCTGTTGAACGTGCACATTTAGTGCACCCTTCCACATCAGAAGTCCAACAAGGACTCCCATATCCCTACTGCAGCCCTACATGCTATGCCTTAAATAGCAACAATGATAAAGTATAATTAAGAAAATTGTTCCAATTGAACACGTAAAATTGTACTCGTGACTGCAATAACTAGTCGCATCAAAGTAACAACACCTTTTGATTTCAAGGACGGCACAGGGAGCAGTGGCTGCTATCGTACACATTTTGAGGGAAATGCAAGGTCGTTCTATAAATTAATGTGTATAGAACTGTCTCATCTTCTCACAGGTACGCTGATTTACACATTCATACATCAAGCATATCTGAGAGCAGACACTGTATTTTGCAGTATTACAGTGAATGTAGAGGCCATTCATCCACAATGTAAGGCTAGTGTTTCAAAAGCAATAAACTGTAGGTGGGTATTACAGGTTAAATACAGCACTGAAGTCAAATGACAATTTACATACAAATGTCTCCATACTTAAAAACAGTACGTATAGGAGTGCTGCTAAATGGCTCAATGGAATCGCGTAGGAATGCATTCTGAATGGATCTCACAACATACTTTCTTTAGGCACAATGCATTGTGGGATTTTACGTCCTAAAGCTTTGCTGGCACTTGCCCTGCCCTTCGCCCTTTCAATTGCAATGACAGCATGGATTGCAAATAATAACTGGACCTTTGCCTCAGTGCAACTGTGCTGTTTCAGAGAGAGGCCTAAAATATAGTCTTCAATGGCATTATATCCAGCTGGCTCCAATTTCGAAATAGCACAATATTGAGCTACGATCATTTATCTAGTCATGCTTGCGAAAATTTGAAATGGCTACCACGAGAAAGGGAACTTCCTTCAAAAACTGTTGGAATCAAAGTGGCTGACTCTTGTCCCGTGGGTGTTACTGTATATGCTAGTATCGCAACGGCATTGTAAAACCTGCCAGGAGGCGTGCTTTTCAGACAAGACTGTGAGGGAAGACAGCGGTATTGCACCAGATGGGAGAGGACTGACTGTGTGGGACCATGAGAGCAGCCCCCACCCTCACCCCCTCACATGCACGCACAGAGGAGGGCGCTTTCTTTCATAACTTCCTGTCCTGTCCCAAACACAGAAGGAGCAGAGTCCCTCTGACAGAATTAGTAGTGCTGTGCCCCTTGTTAAACCCATCCAGGCCAGAGGATGACCTGCATGTTTATGATTGAAAGAGACCAGCTTTTTGGTCATCCATCTCTCAGTCCATGCACGCACGCACATAAAGGGGAGAGGCCACGGGTTAGACATGCGGAGTGATGCTGAGGGGGGCCTGGGTAGGGGGGTTGGGGTCAGAATAGTCACTGGAGTGCATTGGATAAACATGAGGGTGAAGTTCAATCTCCACACTACACAGGGGGTGGGAGTCAGGGTCATTGAAGTTGGAAGGTGGGGTTGGGGATGGCTCAGATCTGCTCTCCCTTGAAGGCTCCCCGAGCGGCGTTGGAGGCTGCGTTGGCCGCCGCCGTCTGGACAGTCTTGTTGGCCATGACACCTGTGGCAAACTCCTGCTGGGCCTTCTCAAAGCTGGCGCCCGTGGTCCGGTACAGCCCGTGGACCTGGGGAGAACCGCAAGGGGGTGGGGGGGGTTGGCTGAATCACACACAACAACGCCACCTCGTGCTCAGACATATGCACTGACAGACAAGATAACCCATAACCCTATAGGTCATTATTCTTGCAGCAGATGCAACATTCTATCTGGCTTTTCTTCCCTGCTGTGGGAGCTCATGCTTTTAATCTCGTTTCACTCCCCCACTGCACTGACTCACCAACACAATCAACAGGGGTAGCAGTGTTTGGAAAGAAAGATTCATCTGGAATGCACTCACTAGCAGGGTAAATGGATAGTACTGATCAATCTGAAATCCAGGAGACTTAAAAATCTCATGAAAAGGTGTGATCCACGAACATTAGTATTATAATACATACGATAACGATTATAATACATACGAGACAGACGGCTGATCAAATAACATAATTCATCATGCCATAATTCATTATTGTAATTAAATCAGATGCAACACCATGTGTTCCTGATTTATGACATTATTCTTAAGCTCAGCCCCCTCAAGATAAACGCTTAGCATTTCTAAACCTTGTTTCAGGAAGTCTAATTTTACAACAAATTAGCAACCTTCAAGGATTTTCGGGTTCTCTGAATTCATGAGGCTGAGGAATGCACTTCTCTTCCCAAAAACCCCTGCTGCAGTACTGACGGTATCGATTCTCCTCTGGTACAGGAAAAATAATGACTTCACGAGGACCGCTTTCCACAGCGCTCCCCACTCCTGCACCTGACAGCTCGCACCTCGTTATTTTCTGCACATGCATTCTGTCACCTTTGTGCGAACTGCTTTAGCCAACTTTGTGATTCTGAGCCAGGGGCATAGAGATGAGACGTTTGCTGTATGTTGTTGCACACTAAGGCTTTTGGCAGGGTAATCTATAAACAATGAAAATGGCCCAGCTTAGGTGTGAACACGTGTGAAGGGATTTGTTTCTGTGATTGGGTGAGAGGACGGTGGACAGTACCTTTTTGAACATGATTAGCGAGATGACGGCGGAGGCTGTGAACAGGGCGGAGATGAGGATCATCATGATGCCCACCGGGATGCTCGTGTTCAAGCCGGTGAGCGCCGAGATCCAGCCACTGTCCAGGAGGAACAGAGTCACGTCACTGCGTTCACCAAACCACCTCCACCCCACATTTTCTTATGTGACTGACTCCTCTTACACAGGATATTATGTTGTGACTATTCCCTCTATGGGTAGTTGTACAAATCAATGTACAAATTATTCTGTTGTACTCATTAGTAGATATCAGTCCATCATACACACTTAACTATACATACAGGTAAACTGCCAAAATAAAGGACCAACACACAACACCAACATAGTGTTTTAATGGGGAATTGGGCCGCCACAAACCACCAGAACAGATCCAGTGTCCCTTGGTTGTCCCAGTGTCCCCCAGTGTCTGGAACTCTATTGGAGAGATGTAACACCGACATTCCATCATTTGATGCTTTGTTGATGGTGGTAGAAAACGCTGTCTCAGGCGTCGCTCAAGAATCTCCCAAGTGTTCAACTGGGTTAAGATCTGGTGACTGAGACGGCCATAGCATATGGTTTACATCGCTTTTATGCTCATCAAACCATAGTGTGACCACTCGTGCCCTGTGGACGGGGCATTGTCATCCTGGAAGAGACTACTCCCATCAAGATAGGGATATAAAAAAAAATAAAAAATAAAAAGGAAGATAGAAATGCTTCACCATAGGATGAAGGTTCATTTTGTATTTATTGTCAATTTACCTTGCCCTCTAAGGGGTTGAGTGGACCTAAACCATGTCAGGAATGCACCCCACACCATAACAGAGCCACCAGAAGAACCCTTCAATTACTCAAGTTTCCTTTATTTTGGCAGGTACCTGTACATAAATACATACACAAATAGTAAGAATGAGATCCATAGTAAATTTCATGATTTAATAATAATGGGAATAATGCAGCTTGTCCCCAGTACTCACCACGCTCCCCACCCTGCGATGCCGATGGCCTGTAGCACATGCACACCGAACTGACAGATATACACAAAGAAGAAGACAAAGAATCTGAAGGAGCTGTCACTCCTGCAACACAAACGAAAGAGAAACAGTGTGAGAGGCAGAGAACATCCAAAACACACCTCCATTTCTGCTCCCAGACACATATCCTTCCCTGTGCAGAACATCAAAATCAAATCACAGATTAGCATAGTAGGGTTAAATAATTGATACAAGATATCAGCTCAATTGAATGAATTAAGAGCAGTCTGACACAAACACAAAGCATGTTTACATACTAATTTCTACAGTTCTACTGGTTTGTCTCCGGTTGACCACGTCAATGCATTATGCCATCAGGCATTTTAATGAAATGATTTAGCAAATTCTTATTTTTCTATCGGAGGTGGACTGCATTGCACATCTACATCCTTGTCGATTTTATTCTTTGTCTGGTGCCTGTATTTTTGTATCGTTTTTATTGTCTATGCTGTATGTCTGCAGTTGGTGACAACACAAATTTCCCCTCTGGGGATTAATATAGTGTATTCAATTCATTTTGATTCATTTACAGCAATGATTCATCAGGAGTATCACCCCACACTATTCCCCACAGTGGGTGACCAACGGGCCGGCGCGGTTACCTGAAGGCTCCGTACAAGGGTCTGTACCAGCAGACGAAGGAGCAGGGGGTGAAGAGCAAGAACCACAACATGGCCAGGCCAAAGTCCACTCCTCGCGAAGAGTCCACGCAGAACCAGGCCAGGCAGCCGAAAATGTTCACAAACAGTGTCCCCGTGTGGACTGTGGGGGGAAGACAGGGAGACCAGTTAACACATAGGACAGATGCTAGATTAGAGATGAATTTTAATGGGGATGAAATCTAACACGTGTGATACCGCCCACACAGAACTTGCAGTCACCTTCAACCTGGCCCATCTATCCACAGCTGACAGAAGTCAGCACCAACAGAATGCACGACTCTAGAGTTTACTTCAGGGATATAATAGTCCTATAGATTACCTCTGATATGTAGACAGAAAAATATAGTTGCATTTACTTTAAAAGTGAATACTTGTGTGAAGGCGTTTTACTTTGACCTTTACTTTACCACACTGCTTTCACTTTGACCTGGGAACATATTAGGAAATCCACTTCAATCAATAGCAATGAAATTATATTGAGTCTAAATTTATCAAATTAATTTCATAAGCATTTATCAACTTCTAGATAATTTTATAATCTGTTCACTTTATAAATCAGTGACTTGGGTGCCTAAACCAAGAACCCTACCTCAAACATTTAACGTATTTACATTTAACAGGAAAGGCTGCACGTAGGACAAGGACACACACACACTTGACACACACACAGACATACAGACACACACACACTTGTGAGGTTCTCTTCAAAGGAGCAGCATGAGAATGTCATTGGGTAGTGAAGTGGGTAGGTGGAGAAATGTCCCATTCAGCACAGAGGAATGTTTGACTTGCACTCACACTGTATGCTGATAAGAGCCCGGGCCTTTCGAAAAGCAGATGGGTGTGTCCTGGGGCTGGTGGATTAATACTGAATCTGATTCATGAACTGCCCTGAATGCACGTTTCTGTTGTAAATGAGACACTTACACATCCAGAGATAGTACATAATTTTAACTGTCTTCTGAAACTCCACAGGTATGTCTACAGCAATGTCGTGGTAAAAACAGGGCCCAACCGGGAACTTCTCAGGAAGAGGTGGCCAATTGTTTTTCCTTCCTGAATGAAAAAGAAGATGGAACATGTCAGCTCTCCTTTCGTACCGGAAGATTATCTTTAGCATCTCTTCATGCTTGGGTTTCTAAACCTCAAAATGCATGTTCTTTACTTCCCCAGTGATGGACAAAACTGTTTATCTTAACTTTATGACTGCACAGTTACTTATTACTTATTTACTTTACCCCCCTATAAACAAAATCTGCCTTTTCTTCAGACTCTGTTATTTACAGCTTCTATCAATACATCTGCCTAATAAGTTTCTAATAACCCCTATGATTTTCCCCTCAAACAGCTCCCGACTTTTCTCTAGCCGTTCTGATTTTAAACTGAACTTCTCTAATTGCATTCCAACCAGGATTCCTTTCAATCTATGTTTGAATATAATTTTTCACTCCTTTTTTGCATTTGCTTGTGCAACGTCTCTTTGAATGTGCACTAAATAGGTCACGCATTACAAAGGTGTCCAACAAAACAATTACAATCACAGCACTGAAAATTATCACAAATAATGGCACAGTTAATTGAGGCACACACCTTGAGGGAAATACTTACAACTGCTAGGACAGCGACTGCAACAGCTCTTACAGGCTGCATTAAGATTATTTTTGGTATCAGCTCGATCTAAGTGTCTACAACCATTGGGGACTCTGGTCAATGTGACATTTTAAATCAATCAAGAGAAGCAAAACTGTACTTTTAATGTTCAGCTTCTGAGCTCATGACCAAGCAGACAACAGGAACCAGCACACGCACTGTGGTCTAATTTTCATGCTTATCGAGGCGCTTAGTTTGAATTCTTTCTGAACAGTGAGTCTTTGTAAGAAATAGAGAACCATGGACTTGACATTCACGAGAGATTGTTCGTGATTGTGTGATCACACTTAGTGTCAGCAGCTGCTGCTGAGTTGCAGTGCTAATTTACTTACCATGAGGAATCTCATTTGACTAAATGAATCTCCTTCCACAGCAGGCCTATTTAATTTAGTAAAAAGGACTACTTTTGCTACACTTACAAGGGAATTACCCTCTTCTAGCTATAACTTGGCAAGAGAAAAGGTGTATCCAACAAAGGACATGATAATTCAATAAAAGGAGTAGGCAGCAAGCAGTCAACAATGTAGACCAGGCCCACTCAAGTATGGTCTTGTAGAGCTGTAATGTCTGCAGGCTTTTATTCCATCCAGAACACTTGTTTGAGTCAATTTAGACTTCCTCCACAGCCTTTGCTAAATCCAAGACATCAGGTACCCCTGCCTACCCCTGAGCATAGCTTGGTTAAGTAAAAATCTCAATCTGACAGCACTGTGGTCAGTATGGGATAGCATGCAAGGCTGTAGAATGTAGGGTCATTTGCAGTGTGAGTGTGACGTTTCACACAGGCCTGTCCAGGGGCCCCTCACCTCCCGAAGCACTGAGGGACTGCATCTCCCTCTCCCGTCGGTCCAGCTCTGCTGCCTTCTTCTCCAGTTCATCTTGGCGCCGCAACAGCTCTGCCTGAGCCCTGGCCTGGTCCTGCAGGAGAGAAAGGGAGACTCTGCGTGAGGCCAGACTGTGTGAGGCCAAAATTGACATCTTACAAAGTGGTTTTCACACACTTGCACTCAAGTCCTCAAAGCTAATGACCCTATTCATTTCCATGTATGACACGACAAGACGATCTTTCTTGAGGATTTAATGCAGCTGATTTGTATCCTAATATTATAATCACTTTTAAGTATTTTCATAATTTTTCTCCTTGGGTCAGCCCAAAATGAAACCCTTGGTGGATGACTAAATTAATATTGTCTGTCCCTGAAAGTCTGTTCACAGAATGTACAATCCCCTAAATCACAGTGCTTCTGGTAGCACTGAATTATACATCTCTGCATGTCCCGCTTCCTTTCGGGCTTCTGTCTGGATACAGTATTCACTCAAAAGCTGATCTGAATCCATGGCAGAAACAGTCACTGTTCATCCCCAATGGGGAGCAACAATTAACCTCTGCATGTCAAGTGTCACTTCTCTTAAAACAACAACAAAAACCATGCGCTGCTTGAAGTCCAAAGAAGTAACAACAGATCCTGGGCATTTCTTACAATTTCCAGCAATCTATCATCTGGCGTTCCTGCAGATGTCCTTCTGTTCAGCGCCGTTTGTTTTGCCATTTCAAAGTAAATGATGCAGGCCTCTGAGACTTGTATAATCATAGTGGAGACTGCAGAGCATTGTCTCCACAGACAATTCTTCACTCCTCAATGAATCAGTCGTAGTCTTTGATATACATTTTTAATGCAAAGCGGAGTTCCCCTTCCTACGCTTTTTGGTGGAATGAATAGTTTTTTCCCCTGAACAAAAACCATCTACCGCCTGTTAGGCTTTAAAAATGTAAGCCTCCTTTGCTGGCCTGATACCTTAATTGGCTTTCCATGCATGCATCCAGGGGGACATTTTGACCATAAAATCATAGCGAGTAGCCTATAGCTCTTTTCACACATATTGTGCAAAGCTGCAAGCTGGCTTCACATTTGATACAAGAGCAGAGCCTCTTTCTGGTAGCAAACCAAGGAGGGGCACAAATGAGAGGTGGGAGCTGCTGGGAGAGTGAGAAAGTGTTTGGGGACGGCTTGAGGACAGTGTGGAATTGTAGAATGGGGAGAGAGTGAGGGAGAAATGCTGGGGGTGGCACAGGGTATGAGGTGGGAGAATATATGGAAAGAGAAGATGAGGAAAGAGCTGGGAGCAGGCCACTACACCTGTGTCTGCTGCTGCGGCGTGTAGGCCGGGGGTTCTTCTGTGGGCTTCATGATGGCAGGCTGTGTGTTGGAGGTGGGAGGCGCTTTAGGGGCTGTGCCAGGGGCTGCCTGAAAAACACAAAGGTGCAAAAAACCTTTTTGAATTAGAAGTTGATGAGTTTACACTGGCAACCCTGTCGAAAACCAACTGTATCCACCACAGGATCCGTTTTTTTTAGCCACACTTAGCTATCATTCTGCCACCTAGCAAATTCAACATGCACGCAAGCTATCATCTATCGAGTCAAAATCCGCCAACATGCTGCAGGAACGACTCACGGAGAGGACATACGAATCCCTCCCAAGCAATGGAAAGAAAGAGCAACAGATTTATCACGTCGGATAGCCGCAAACAACCCTTCTCCAGCACCAGTGACTCAACTGGACTCAACCAGCCACGAGGACCTTCCTTCCCACACAGTAAGATTGAAACGAACATCCAGGCTAACTAGATTAGTGGACATTTGTTTTTGTTTATATTAAATGTGCTCCAGAGTGTATTCATTGTGTTTTGTGCTTTGCATTTGCACAGCCAACTAGCATCACATAGCTTGGATAGTAGTATCATCTATTAGTAACATTTCTTCACCTGCCTTCTTTTACCCGCCTTCTTTTAACCAAGATCTCTGCATGCGATTGTATTAACCATTCCACTAATATTAGCGAACACATTAGCTATTTGGTCTCATTCACTGTGGTGAATAGTCGCTGGACTAATTAGCTAGTCAATAGCCAAATAACTCAACTTGGTTCAGCACCATGCGCGCATATAGAGAAACACGTGTGTGTATACGCACGCACACATGGCCGCACATGCACACACTCCCATTGTTCCCATCCTATCTCCGTCCTACCATTAAATCACATGTCGGTTTTCCTTTTATTTATCCCCTTTTCACCACCGTAAATTTGAGTTTGTCTTGTTGCGAGACTCAAAACCCTTTTCAGACTCCACTACAACTGAATTCTGTACATGTACCCAATTGTCATCACCACTGCCTACTTGCTCAATACTTATTGTATATGTATCCCTGCTTACTCCTCATTTAAGGGTAAGTCGCTCTGGATAAGAGTGTCTGCTAAATGCCTAAAATGTAATGTAATGTAAATGTTTAATAAATTATATTTTGTTAAACCTGGTCATCAGTCAGATTATTGTTTGGATAACTACTTGAGCCTACTAACTTAAAGAACTTACACCTGTTGCTAAGTTAATGATTACTGTCATTTTAATATTTTATATTAAAATCATAATCGTAATTTTTGAATTAATTATGAGACTGATTAATTAAGATTGCTATTAATGTCTTGTCGTATGGTATAGCTGACCCAAGCCACATACATTTCTATTATATTATTCTATATTTTAATTTTGATATTATATACTGAAATGCATGAGTGTCTTGGATATTATTTTACAGGGCCCTGAAACCCATTATCACTACATTATTTGGTTATCACATGAGGACATGTATGTATATTTCATACATCACATGATCAAAACACATCATAAAAAACATATATTTAGTCACCCAGAGGTTAATATTAACTTGCCAATGGGATTCACTGAGCTGTGAGAGGGGTGGGGGGTGTTTCTGATCCACACACTGCCAGAGACTAAAGCCACTCATTACATTCAGTCAGCGCACTGCTTCAGCTTCAGCTCCATGCAAAGATCAAATCAATACCAATCTCCACTCTCACAGGGCTCCTTGGGGCGAGACAGCGACAGTTTGACACGAATGCGCAGTTAAAGGAAAATTTTGCTCAGGACTCCAGACCTGGGATCAATCGCATCTAGACTTGTGTTTTAGATTAACTTGGTGAAAAATACACTAGTTTAGCCAAGAGGGAGTTTAAAAAATATATATTTTTTTTTTAAACTGAATCCGTTCTTCACACAATGTTGTTCTTGGCTTAATGTTCATACCACACTGTACGGAGTCACTATAAATCTGTTGTTGTGTGAAAGGAAGGCAGAGATTTTAACAGGATTCACAGAGGCTTCTGGGATATGTGCCACATACACAAGGTGGCTTGTGAATTCCCAAGAGAGCCAAGTGTTTTGTAATGTTTCTTCTGAGCACCTGATCAAACTCATTAATATTCATCTCACCGATCCAAACTGCCGTTCATCTCATAGGCGTTCATAAAACACCAGTGGGAGGCTGAAACATACCTGTTACAACCTTTTTTGACAGGTTCAGCAGGATACTTTACTCTATTTTGTAAATTCTTCATAGCTGCTGTAACCGAATGTACTGGGGGGATATGCTGTACCATGACAGGTTTTGAAACTAGGTATGAGTTTGCAAAGCGCAGCCACTCTGAACATACTCAACGCAATTGATGATGATCCCTTCAGGTCTGACAGTTCTTCCTGCCATCCGAGGAAAAAGGACCTTTGATCACCTGGAACAATGTGGCTCTGCAGTGATGCAAGGATGCAACAGGAAATCAGGGGCCCAGTTAGAAATATTTACTTACCAAGTGAAATATTACTACTTAGCAGCATGTGCTAAACCTAGCCCATATAGTCACAAGAGCGCATCCCCTGTGTATCTGAAATTTCAGTGAATATTTCCCAGTGTCTAACCAAATGTGGGGAAACATGCAGACATCTCGAGTTCAGCTGGAAGGTTTTGCACCAAATTACATTTCCCTGTGCACCCGTTTCAGCTGAACAAATCAGTACAGTATTACTCTTACATAGATAATTGCAGGCTGTTGTGCATTGCTTTCTTCTTCAACAGAATTAAAACACTGCAAATTTTATTTAGAGTCAGGATCTGGTCTGAAAAACAATCAGCTAATTGAGAATCATTTTTATGTTATGGGCACTATGATTATGGGGAAATTTCATTCTGCAGAATTCATTTTTTTCTGCTTATCTTTTTATCATTGTCTTCATTTTTTTTTCTCCATTTGTTGTTGTAAAACACATTTTCTGTAATAAATGAAAAATTAAACATAACTAATAACTTTCTGTATAAGACTGAACAGTCATTATACTTAATTAGCTTTTGGTTACCCTCTCCTAGACAAATGTTGTGAGTTGTTTTAGAAGGTGGAGGCAACAGCTCTCATATCAGCCATGATTGCCGCTTCTTCTCACCATGGCCAAGTTATCAGCAATTAAAAAACGTTAGAGTTAAGCACATGACTGTACACATTTACATGATAATTACATCAGTGCTCACTAAACCAAGGATTACATAAATCAGGATTAGATGCAACGAGCACAGTCTAAGCAGAGAGCAGTGACCATGTAAATTAGGCTACGGCTAAACTATACTTCCTGTGCACTGTAGAGAGGAGAGTTAATAAGCACCCTGCTCTTTATTGTTTTGTTAAAATGCCTGAGAAGACTGGACTGAACCTCCTTTGCAAGTCATGTTAAGCCCCATGCTGCACATTCAATTACATGACCATACAAATGACTTGATTCGGATTTTGATATCCCTGATAAATCCTGCAATTCTGCCAGATAATCTATAGTCACTGAGAGGTAGGAGCCGTAGTGAGAATGTACTGTATTTACTATAATAAGGCATGCTGAAGACCTCTTTTCCACCACAACTGTAGCCATGATCTTGCAAACAGCTTGTGAACATATCATTTTCTCATCTCTATCGCTCTTTACAGGAAGGTTCCCTGAGAGACTTCACAGGTAGCATGGCAGTTGCACATCAAGGTACAGCATAACCATCGCTCTCAAAGCAAGACCATGCAAAACACATTTTTACATACTGAGTTCAAATATGATCCACTACAGAGGGACAATACACTGTACTTCTTGGCATTAACAATAACATTCATCTGCTTAAATCTCCTGGGATTTCAATGCAGCAAACCAAGTTCACATGGGCAAAATGCCAAGAGCCATTTACAGCTGGTGGGAAAATTCATGTTAGTCACCATTACCTTGTCATTACAAAAACAGATACAACTCCAGAGGGTACTCACCGTTCTGGCATCTGTGAAAGGATTGTACTCTTCCAAACCTGGAGGGGCATTTTGTGTTACCTGCGTCACTGAGGGATCCTGGGGAGGGAAAAGAGTTCATGTTAATATGTTAGAAGGATATCTGTAAGTACAATACCTGTTAATATGGTATTGAGGTAGAGAACTATGGTACAAGACACACCAGCCTCATATGACTATCAGCTCTAAAGGACCTGCTCAGACATTAGTTTGATACAATATACTGGTAGTGTGCCTTCATCGTTTTCCAAAAAACAGCCTAAGCAATTTACTTTGGGCTTCAAAACAAATAGGCCTGGGCCTAATTGGTATGGCACATTTCCAATGCTGGGGCATTAGCACTGTTCATGGATAACGGTTAATTTGACTGAAATGTTGACTTAAAAATTTTTTTTTTTTAAATGCACATTTAGCCTAATTACCTGCTGTTGACAATTAATGTACCATAATGTGTTAGTAAGGCTAAACTGTTCAGTCAATTCTACAAAATGTGTTTTAAAAGCACAAAAATGAGAACACAGACAGCAGAGACTAAAAATATATAATATAGAAACATAATCGGTGCTTATGGGAGGGCATATTTTGAGAAACTATTTCTTATTGCCAAAACAAAGAGAAACGAAAACACAGGACCCTCAGCTTTGGTTGAAGCGACAAATCATGGGAATCATTTTCCGGTTTTTCACCCTCACCGTATGTCACCAGAAACAAAGAATATCCAAGACTACAGTAGATGGAGGCTGTTAAATGATAAACGTGGGAGAAGGATCCCTATAAAGAAACATACATGACAAATGCACAAAGACACCCTTTGTTGCTGGTGTCATGTTCTTTGTAATTCTCTCGGCAGTCCACTTTTATAAATGAAGACATAGGGTCGAGGGTCGCAGGGGTAGGACAAAGATTCCATGGCAACTGCCCGTAGAAGCCTCTGATAGATCAATGACAAGAGGCCGAAAAACATTGGCTCTTCTGCATCTGGAGATTTCTGTCATTAGAAGCACACTGTGACACTGTCGCATTGACATCAGAGAGCCTTTCAGTATTTATATGATAATTACAGCCAAACAAATGTCTATCTGGGCGTGGAAACAAAATAACCTCTGAATTACTCTCTAGATGAACGGTAGGAAATGAAAAATGCAATGTTGAATTGTGTCAAAACCATATTTCAACACTGTAATTTGAAAACACAGCTAATGTATTAATTACAACTCCTTATTTGATTTTTTTTTTTTTTTTTTTTTTTTTTGGGGGATCTCCTTCCACTAGTCAACATCTAGATCTACTAGATATCCAACAGTATACTTAAAATTGAATCAAAGGCCATACTTTAACACTGCTGAGGTATGATCATTGTCACTGTACATTTTCTATGAAGCCTATTCTATAGCCTATTCACAAGGCTGAAAGAAGAATGGTTATTACTATCTAGCTGAGAGACAAACAATGATGTAATAATGTACTAATGATACATCTGTGAAAAGACGGCAAGCTGGAGACCTACAATCATCCAAACTGAAGTTCATCAATGTGTCCTGTTGTAAATAAATACATAATAACTAGCTATATTTAAAGGCTTACACAGTATTTACTGAACTAAAAGTACATACAATAATGCACAGAATGTAAAAAGCAAGCAGATACCTTGATAGTGAATGATTTCCAGCATGAGCTCCAAGATTAACATTGCCAGTCACGCTTGTGTAAAGACAATGAGACAAACATTACACGCAAGACTCATTTAATTCAAAGAAGGCCTGGATTTTGCATTGCAGTTCATTTCTCACCATCTCTGCACTGGGTGCACTCAGGGTCAATTGAGGGGAAACTGAATTTCAATCATTGTGGAAGTAGGTTAAATGCAGAGCTCATAATCTATGTATGGACCGCTCAAAATGAATCAGAAATTGCTCTTCTGATGCAGCCATTATCAAAATTGTACATGCTTACAACACTTACGTAAAAAAAGGACAAACCTTCAGCGAAGAAAAACACTTCCTTATTTTGCCCTATACCCATTTTAAATACTTCCATTCTTCAGTGTTTACATTTACATAGTGTGAACCTATTGTCCTTAGCCAATGCATCTTAGCACAAATTGAACCTTGAAAATAATGCTTGTTACCTAGGAGCAAGGGAAGTATTTTCCTTCATTTGTTTGTTTGATTCGCCAGGTCCCTGATGGCAGTTTGGTTCATCAATGTCATTCACTGAACTGGCTAACTCTGGTGGAGAGCAATTTTGCATTGCACACTTAATGTCATTCTGAGAAGAAAAACAACTTCTGAATATGACAGGGCATGCCACCATTCTTATGTGTTCAAGACTTCTCAGGAGGTAAAAAGTGTGAAACATGAAGGCTATTCGGCATAGTTAATTGATGCCTGAATTACACACTAGGGCTGTGACTTTACCAGAAAATATTTTTCGACATTCAGAGCAGAATTGTAGATGAATTCAAATTCGCAAGATTAAAAATAACAATTATGATGATGTGTTTTACTGTTTGTATCCACAAGAGGGCACAAGCAGACAGACAACATATTTCGTCAGAATGAATTAGTGAAAAGTTTAATGCAAAATATTAAGACAAATATTGCCATATTTTCTAAAACAATTAGCAGAGTATGCTTTTTCAAATAATTAATAATAAGGTTAATAATAATCCTCAAGGCAATTGGCCTGCATTCAGCGATGCCATGGCAATGTAATGTACTAACTAAACTACTAACAACTTGGAATGAGTAGAGGGAACTTCTCCTGAATGAGAACAAGCCCACAAAACTAAAAATAAATAAAAAACTAAACTACTTAGTTGGCTACAAAGTGGCATTTCTAAATGCGATTATACACATAACAGGACAGGCAGGCTACAAGTTATTCGCCAGGAATATCAACAGGTTACATATTCAGTTTCAAAAGCGGAGCGCTTTTTGTTAACAATATTCCCGGTTGTGGAAAAGACGTGCTTGGAACACACTGATGTCCCAGGAACACTCAGGTACTTTCTTGCCAGCTGCGCGAGGTAGGGATATTTTGTGCTACCCAGTGTCTTCCACCATTGAAGAGGATTGTTGTCTGCCTTTTTCTCGGTCATCTCTAATTTCGCTCCTTCCCATGTATGTTTCTCCAAACAGATCTCCCATTGCCGCCAGGGCCATTTTTCACCTGCGAGTTTCTGAACTTGACGACAGCTCTTCTGTCCCACCTTCAAACTTCAGTGCCATTTCTTCTTTAATGTTTCTGTGCACTTGCCCCTTGTGTTCCTCGGATAAATGAATTAAACTGTGAAAGCGTGGATCCAGGTATGCCACTTTATTCAATAACATGAGTGTTGCTTTGTTCTCTTTGTCGTAACGCTTCCTAAAATCTGTGTCTATCTTTGTGGTAATTTCTATCAAGCTGTACATATTTGGCATGGGTGTACTAAATTGACACAAGAGTACATGCTGTAAAGGCAATGTAGCAGAAGCTGTGGGGTATTTGTCTGTCTCAGTCAAAGCCTCAGTCGTGATCTTGAACGGTTTGAGTTTCTTGCATCTGTTCAATAAGGGACCATTCAGTTATCGTTAGGTTGAGATTTGACCATTTTTTCTCAAATATTAGAGCTGCCTGCTGTTGCAATGCCCTGCAGATCATTTCATAAGTACTATTCCATCGCGTGATGCAATCAATTTCTCAGTTTTCATGCCCAGCAAACGCTGCCTATCCTGCAAAAGGCAACTGTCGGCCGCTTTCTGTAGCCTGCTAAGTGTCATGTCTACTGCTCTGACGTCTACCACTTTGTGTACCGCTAGATTGATAGTATGTGCATGTTAACAGTATCAAGGTGCCTCTCCACAGCATTCACATAGTTAAGTGCATTGTCTGTTGTGACTACAATTGCCTCTTTGCATGTAGCGGACAAAGCAGCCGATGGGGAGAAAAACATTGTCAATCTCGGTAGTTTAGCAGCAGACGCTCCTATCCTGCTTCCAAATCACTCTCCTAAAGTTTTCTGGAGTGGTGATCTTTCGGGCATGGCAATCAGGCTCGTTGTCTGCAGCACCCTCCATTTCCAAAACGCTGCTATTATGACTTTACTTCCGCTCTATAAAATTTGGGAATTAGAACTTTTGCCATACTTTTGCCCACTTTGCTTCACTGACAGCAGAAAAGAAATACAGACACAGTTGGCCTAAGCTTTTAAAGTAGACTAAATTACAGCTGTGGCTTTTTGGGGTTGAACAAGGATCAATTTAAAAATCTTAATAATCTTTGGAAAAATTAGTAAGGATGGCAATATTGTCAAGCAAACCGCATGCATGTTTTCTTCCCATTTTTTGGTTGACACTGAAATTCTCAAATATGTAGCCTAAATGGCTTACACTGGCATAGCACTTGCCTATGCAGCAGCAAGACTTATTGAAATCAAAATACATGCTAAAGTGCTTCCAGGCTGCAGTGCAGTATACAGATAAAAAAAGATGAGGTGGGTGGAATGCATTGTTCTTCAGACTCGTTGAGGAGTTTAACTTAATATACGCCATTTAGCAGACGCTTTTATCCAAAGCGACTTACAGTAGTGAATGCATACATTTTTGTGGCCCCAGTGGGGATTGAACCCACAACCTAAGCGTTGCCAACGCTGTGCTCTACCAACAGAGCCACACAGAGCCACACAGTGCACACAGTGCACAGTGCACACAGTGCACACAGAGATCAACAGTTAACAGAGTAGTCATAAAAAAACACTTCTGTGCCACATCCTTTTCACTGTCATATGAAAGTAAATCCTGACGAGTCAGACTGCCAACACATATTGGAAGTATAGAATTCTGGGATTGCCCACATGAAGTGTTGGAGGTTCCTGAAACACTGTATAAATATGATTTGGAGTGTGATTTTCCAAATGAGAAAATGCCAAATGTAATAAAGCAGGGAGAATTATCAACATGCTGTAACTGACTGATATAAAAGACTGAAATTTGATAGTGAGAGGGCCAGCTACACTAAAAGCAGTATCAATCACGTACAGTTAGCGTCATATAAGCTGGCAGAATTTTGCTTGGGAGCACCCCCTAAGAAACACTTCAGGTCTTTTAAGACCGCAAAATTTAATGCGGCAACTTAACACCACACTCCATGGGCACACCAGCACTGCTCACAATGATATATTGATTCTGTAGGTGCATAAGCAACCCAGGACACCTGTAGCCTATCATCTCAAAAATCGAATTATTCAGCTGATATTCAATTTGAGACCATAAAAAATACACAAAATGGCTCTTGGGTGGTGTATCGATTAAGTGCCCAATCATGTCTTGTCTGGAGTCCAATAAATCAGGTTGTACCTTCACTCAACAGGACTGTTCTGCTCAGCCAAGCCAAAGAAAATCAACCACAAAGAAACATCCCCTTTCTCTAGCTCTCAGCAATATTCTGTCTCCCAACCTCATGCAGGGTTCGATCATATTTTTCCCATTACATAGCACAAGTCACAAAATTAACCATATCGCAGCACAGAACATCAAATTAACTTAGAAAGACAAAGCGTCTCTTTATAGAGTCCAGCCCTACCATAGTATGTCAACATTACATTGTTAAAGCTGTAGTTCTATGCAGTAAAACATAGATCACATGACAGTTCTTCTGTGCAACACTTTTCAGAACAAACAAAATACAGCTTAATACAACATCTCAAATACATGAAAACCCTGTTCCTGCTAGTGATTTAAGGAGGATTGCAGGAATGAAGGTGGGGTAGGTGTAACGGCAAAAATGATTTGTGAATGGCTCATCAGGATCCCTTGTGGATCCTTTCAGGATGACTGGAACAGAGGTCTCCAGTGACCTGGCCTTTCAAAAGGCATGATGGGATTTCAGTCACAAGAAGTACGGTTCCCAGGTTACTGGATTTTTATGCAGCATTACACTCGAGAAAAGAGAGCAACCTTAGGTCCATGTTGACAGTGAGATGCTAGTGGCCTCTCAGTAGGACTGATGTGTCATCTCTTGCTGGAAACAAATGATATAGTAGATTGAGTTTCTGCTGGTTTACAGACAGGGGTCCCTGACACTGGGCAAGGCTAAATTGAAGGATATCAGGATAGTGAGAAAAAGTTCACAGAAAATAAAATGTTTATAATAAATTATGACGATACATATTATATAGATTCGAGCACAATGTAAGTAACAATAAAACTTTATTTTTTTCACCAGTAAAATGAAGGGTGAAATACTTTTTCAGTTAGAATTATCACTGCCCAGCCCTGTTAGCAAACACGGTTGCTCACCCACTCCATTTAGGTGTTGCTTCTCACTATTTACTTTCTAATCTGCTCTAATGGTGGGACCACATGCAATTCTTGACTGAGGCAAGGTAGTAATTAAATGTATTAGGAGTTTGAGCAATCTTAGGGAAAGACCATAAACACTGGTCCTGGAAAGATCCTACACACTAGTTTGCAGCCTTTGCAACCAGCTGGTTGAGAAAATAGTAGCCTACTGCTCTGGCTAACCCAGAAGGAAAAACTGTGTGAGCTCCTGATTGGCTGTCTTAAGAGGACGTGGTCAGAAAGCAAGTCGACCTCTGTACAACATGCAGGCTTACATAATAGGGGTGTACATTTTGCCCTACCAAAATCACAGCAGCCTGTTGGGCTTGTACTGGACTATGGTTGTGTGAATTTATAGCCGTTTTTAAGCAATAAAACACACAATATTTTACTTTTAACAAGACTGAAACAATTTCTACCATTACTGCCGTGCTCACAAAGCATAACAAAAGATAAATGAGCATGCGAGGCTTCAAGAACCACTCAAGACCAACCATAATATAATTGTATTGATGGGGCATGAAAATACATTAAAAGAGACAAAGAATAAGAAATTACTGTAAAATTGGTTTTAACCCCCTTTGTAAAACCAAATGGAAGGGTGATTTTGCTACTGATCTCACATACCACTTTTTTGAGCTTGTATTTTTAAAAATTCGAATAAAAACATTTGTGTCACTGCAATGTGTTAGTACATTGTTAGCATTTGCATTTCAAATAAAATGTGTTTCTGAAATTTCAGTATTTCTTGCTTTCATTGAACTGGTGCAGTCACACAGCACAACACAAGTAATTTTAGTTAATAATCATACATTTAACAATTTAATTGTTGCACATTAACACTTATTACATATACCCCAAACCAATAAAGAATTATTAGCAAACAGAGCCAACGGCTACAGGATATCCTGTATGCAGAATGTGTTTGAGGACTGGAGGAAGGGTCAATGCTAATGCTATGTACGAAGGCCCAAAGTATGTCCTATGAGAAACTGCTTGTCATACAAATTCAGGAGATTAAATCTCAACACATTGGGCAGGCTGAGAAGACCTGTAACACTACGGCTAATTCAAACTCTAAAGCTCTGTGGTGAGAAAATGATTCCGATATTGGCAAGGACGCTAACCGTTGCAGGTTAACACTGATTGGATTGCCTTTTTGGGCTTGTAATCACCCCACATTCCAACAAAGCACAATCTAAAGAAGGACTGGCTATGTGTACTGCAGTACCCTTTTTGTTAAATAAGCTGTTGCCCTTTCTGCTGGACATTTCCTCAGTTCTGAGAATTATCTAAACCTGTGATGACCTTCTGCACTAGCTGCAAAAAACATAAACATCAAAAAAGGCTGAACATATTTTTACTTTGGGTTTGCAGTCTGTGTCGAGGCTGGGAGGACATTGCTGAGGCATAAGTCTAAAGCATGGAGCTGAGGGAGTGACACATGATCTTGGCTTCCTGGATCATGTGACTGGCTGTACAAAGTCCCGAATGCAGGCCAGAGGCCCATCCAAAGTCATGTCACAATCACGTAAACAGTGCCTGTTGCTGCCCTCTCCTGGGAAAAGGGTACACAAATGTGCCTATTATTTTTCTATATCTTCTTAAAATTCACTCTTCTCCCTCATCGATTTGGCAGCACCTATTTACAGCTAACCTGCCTCGCTTCTAGCATGCACTGTTCCCAGCACCTGGTGAGCACAAAAGATCCACAGATGAGCTCTTGTGATGGCTGTATTATGCCACTGCACAGATTGTGAAACAAAAGAGCTTAAGTGTCAGCTGGCAGGGTGCACCCTAATCATATAGATGCCTCTGCTGTGATTCTGTTTATGGTCTGGTCCCATCCGTTAACCTATCATCTCAAAATGGTTCAGGTTAAGGAATATCTTAAGCCTGAGAGAGTGAATTACCCTGGATTGCCCCCCAAATCTGATGACTATGTGGCATAAAGGGTTCAGCCCACATTCAAGACATAGGCTTTTTCCACATCTAAAGCCTGCTGGATAATCTGGCATGCTTACGTTCTTTCTACAGCTGGTAGACAAAATTGCTGATTTTGAATCTGAATTTGTTCTGTACCAACCAAATCTGCAGAGTGGGATTGTTTACAGCTCAGCAGTAAGAGAATACTTTAGACATACACAAAAGCTGTATATAATCCATCTCTAGCATGCACAATGTGCAATAGTCAAGTATGCGTTGTGCAATGGTGTGTCTTTGGCATATACTTTAGCACCTAATGGTCGCAAGTGGTAACACAAACCACTGCTGTTAAAAAAAGTACTTTGAAATAGGCCCTTGTCTTTCTGGTGTAACCCACAGTAGGGCAACGGTTGAGCTAACAATGTAGTTAGAATAGGTAAATAGATTTTGTTTTAGTTAATAATTTGCCTCTGAAGAAAGGAGCCTAAGTTATGCGATGGAATTTTCTATGATTCAAGTCTGTTTATTAAATACAGTTGTTGTAATACATGCCACTCCCAATGCATAGCTGCTTGGCCCATTCCAGGTCTTACTAAAAGTAGGTAGCTAACGCAGTTACCTTACTTAGTAGGCTACATTGATCACATTGATTACTTCATCCGTCACTTCATATTAACTATACTACATATCCGTGCTTGACTAGCCCATGATATATTATGTTAAACACCACAAATACTTACTGCTAGCTAGCCAGTTTAAAACACACGTGCGGAACACAGTGGTTACTTATGCTTAGCTAGCTAGGTAAGGTAGCTGCTAACTAGATAGCTAACTAACTTTAGTTATTGCAAACAATCTCGCAAAGATGTCGTTGAGTACAGCGATCTA
Source organism: Aldrovandia affinis (assembly GCA_029706075.1). Classification (NCBI taxonomy): domain Eukaryota; kingdom Metazoa; phylum Chordata; class Actinopteri; order Notacanthiformes; family Halosauridae; genus Aldrovandia; species Aldrovandia affinis. The sequence continues at coordinate 3,272,958 of JAINUG010000047.1, forward strand.
TGTAATCTAGGTACGTTAATTGACAGCAGATAGTTAGGACTAGTTAGACAGCTAGCTATGTAGCAATGGTGGTGTTTGGGTTAGGGTTTTTCACATTGCAGTGGAACATGAAAGCCCCGAACCATAATTTCAGAATATATTGTGTGCCGGTACTGTGGCTGATAGCTAGCGAGCGGTAACAGGGTCTGTGCTTCAACAGTTAATTCTACCTAGCGAGCTAGCTGTCAAATCAACAAACCTATTGGTTAGACACGCGAACACTGTTCACGTTCCAACACAACAGACAACAATGCAAATGTGGCTAGCTATCGAGCTAAATGTATTGGTAGCTAACAGTTAGCTAGCTAGTTCTTATATCTTCCTGGCATTCCTGATGTAGTATTTCGAAATGCGAATCCACAAACAAAGCCAAAATATTTGCTAAACACATTAGCTGTCGACTTCAGTTAGCAAGCTATGTGAGCAAACTATAAGACAGCTATCAAGTCAAAAAGGCAAAGGGAAGCCAAGTTCAATACCCCAAGCTAACAAGCTATCCCAAAGCATTCCACCGAGGCCCACCTCCCGGACAACAGTGAGCTATGGTTAGTTAGCCTGCTGCTTAATGAGAAACCAGTCAGCACACATATTAGCTCATTTGAGAGCTAAATAGTACGTGAGACTTATCAATGTTAGTCGTGTAGATAGATAGCAAGCTAGCCTACCCATGTTGAACTAGGGAAGCTATCAAGCCACTGTTTAAGAAAAAGAGTTTCAATGAGCCAAAGTACTACAGTAGGCATCTGCTAACATTTTGGTGGTTAGCTTGCTAACGTTACCTGAAAAGGGTTGCTGAAGTCCGGGTCTGCGAACGGGTTGCTGTCGAAGTCGGACATTCTACCTCAAAAATGTCTTCAGATTACAGTTTAATTTATCTTTGCTGTCTACCGATATTGTGAAATAGAAAGGCTATCCCCTCGTTTAAACACTGTAGCGGCACTACAAGCACAACTCGCTCTCAGCTCCAGCAGCAAAATGGCAGGAACGGAAGTGATGCCCGACTACAAGTTCTCACGGCGCCGCATAACGTCATCCCAAACCGCATGAAAACTCAGGGTTGTCTCTAATTCGAGTACTTAAAGGTTTAGTTGAACAATTAGTTTAGGAAAATAAATTGTATTAGACAAGTGCAGTCAATATACATCACGATGGCAGGAAATGTCAAACAACAGATGTATTCATGAAGAAACGTTATTTTGTAAGTGTCTGCAGTATTGATAATATGTGCATAACTTTAAATCATCTAAAATATTAACATAGGCAAATGCATCCTTCCAGTCTTATTGATAACTCGCTGATATAAGTTAATGTAGCTTTTGTTATGCTTGAAACATCTATTTGTTTGTAGGCTATTAGAATGCATACAAAGACATATAGTTAACTTAAAAAAAAATGTTTTAATAAATGTATATACATGTACAGTATATATTCGTATACTTGTCAGAATGTTATGTCTGCAAAATGCATAGTATGTAGCCCAAGTAATAACACTGTAAAGAGCTTGGACAGTTTTGGAGTTGTTCATGGCTTGGGCATTATTAAGGAGCTTAGATAAGTGACAGACAGACAAAAGGAGGCAGACACACAGGCACCCATCAGTTTAGATCAATTACATTATCAGGTACCACTTCATATGTAGAGACCTGTGGTGAGCTGCATATGAACTCAACTGACCTGGATACAGAGGAGGACAACACTCTGATCAGCATACTAGCCCAACATAGGTAATACACTCTCACAAATGTATACACACACACACTCACAAACATGCACCAGTTAGATGCACCACTCAGGCATGTTATGTTATACATATTGACAAGGAATACTCTGGAATTCATATTTAATCCTATTATTATTAAGGAAAGGTAGGAAACAAAGATTATGGACAATCTTACATTTGCAAATGTATACATACAATATACATACAATAGTCAATAGCAAGGAAAATTATATCACTTAAACCCACATATATTCAGCAATCCCTGTTATTGTCATAATTTCCTAGCACAATATTTTGGAAGTTTACAAAAGGCCACAATTCATTATGAATTTTTGTTTCATGAATATTTTATGCAGATCAACTAAAAGCCACAAAGAAGATCTCTGCAGGCCTCTTATTAATGTTAAAAAATGTAAACTAACTAAAGGTAAAACAGAACTAATCTTCATTCCTGCCCTAAACTCTCCCCACCTTGATTTCTCCATTTCTCTAGGTGACACCCTGGTGACATCATCACCCTGCGCGAAGAATCTCGGTGTGGTGATGGACAACAGGCTGTCCCTATCAATGAACATTGCAGCGGTAAGCCGGGCGTGCAGATTCTTCCTGTATAACATCAGGAGGATCCGTCCCTTCCTTACCACGTACTCTACCCAGCTCCTGGTCCAAGCAATGGTACTGTCCCGCTTGGACTGCTGCAACTCGCTCCTGGCTGGCCTTCCCGCATCTGCCATCAGACCCCTGCAACTCATCCAGAACGCTGCAGCCCATCTGGTCTACAACCTCCCTAGACACTCCCATGTCACCCCCCTGCTCACTACCCTCCACTGGCTGCCTGTTATAGCTCGCATCAAATTAAAGACATTGGTCCTAGCATACCAGGCAGTCAAGGGATCAGCCCCAACATACCTCCTCAAGATCTTCAAACCCTACACACCTGCCAGACCCCTCCGTTCTGCTACCTCAGGACGCCTAGCACCTCCCCCCCTCCGCACCTGCGCTTCCCGGTCACGTCTCCTGTCGGTTCTGGCTCCACGATGGTGGAATGACCTTCCTGTGGAAGTCAGAACAGCTGAGACCCTGGCCACCTTCAAGCGACGACTGAAGACTCACCTCTTCAGGGTGCACCTCTCCCTGTAGTCCGGTTTTTGTTAACTTAGGGACTGTTACGACCCCGACGGCGTTTAGGGGTACGGGGGAGACCGTAACATAGAAGTTTAATTGCATCGGGTCTTGAACGAAAAATGAGGGTAAATAATAAAGACAAGGCAAGAGGGGAAGGTGCAGTCGGTGTTTATATACATATATTAAAAGACAATAGTGAGGCTATTTACAAAGGTGAAATACAAACACAAAGACACAAGGCCAAGGGACACGGGTGTTGCCAAAGAAATGAACTTAGTAAAACAGAACAGGCTAGCTACAAACAAAAACTAAGATAGGCTGACTATCTAAACCTTTATACGAAATAAAAGTCTACCTATCTAATCTACACTAGCTACCTGTAAACAAAGGTACACAGATGGCAACCACCCCTTTCCTAATGTCTCTATACACAGGATTGACCTACCGATGAAAATGTATGGAGGCCTCCCTCTTACCTATCCCAAGGCCTAAGTGGGAACAAACAAACTTAACCATACACTTTCACTTCCAAACTTTCAAAGGTCTACACACTCTCTCTGTCTCTCACGTTCAGCAAACAAACAGCAAAAGGGCAAAAGGGATCTTGCAGGAGCAGTCATGGGGTTTTTATAGAAGGGCAGGTGATTGGTGGAGGCGGGACCAGGACACAGAAATGATTGACAGTAGGGAAGGCGAATGGAATGGCGGATGGCACTCCTACGGAACACGGAAACAGAGAAGACAAAAGCACACATACACGTGGAACGTAACAGGGACATAGTTGCTTAGTTTCACATGTCTACTTGTTTATGTATTGTATTAGGCTTAGGCATTATTTTTTGCATTGATTGCTTTATTGCTACCTTTGAATTGTGGCTACAGATTTACCTACAGGGTCCTAGTTTAACTATGTGGTTGCTCCTAGCACCCAGGAACTGTACTTCCCACTAGGGTGGCTTTTCAGCTAAACTGTTCTTGACTACGGTTAACACTTTGTTGTACGTCGCTCTGGATAAGAGCGTCTGCCAAATGCCTGTAATGTAATGTAATGTAATGTAAACTGACATTATTTTCAGCACATCGTAAGTGAAATCCAAGGAATGCACCTCCCTCATAATTTTACATAATTACATTTGGTGCAAAATTAAAAGCAGATGCAATAAATTACAAATAAAGGCAATAGAGAAGATTTGTTTTAAATCAGGCTATATGAGTAAACAGTAAAGCGTAGCATAATCTAGTTAAAACTTGTAACAAGAACCTTACATAAGAACTAACCTATTTTATGTTGTTGTTTTTTTATATTATCTCTAATCTAATATGTGAAGGATCTTAGAAGGTATTCTAGGGTGACATTTATATCTTAAAGATCATCATAGTTCTGTTAGAGTTGTAAGAAAATTGGAAGCACTGATTCAAGATTCAAGATTCAAGATTTGTATTTGTCACATACACACACGGGGTGTGCAGTGAAATAAATCAACGAAAAAGTACAAAAACAGTACACAATGATACCGGTATAAATGAAAAAAATAATGAACAATAGATCATATATGTTGTACCACAATGTTTGTCCATTTATTGCACACAAATGCATAATCTATCTGAACCTCTGTCCTGATTGCATCCATAAACTCATTCCCTGCTGATCCTGGATCAGTGATAAGCAGGTGTACACTTACCTGACATGCTGAGTGCTGATCAGAAATCAATCAGTAGACATTGAGGGCATGCAGGAGTAAGAGAGTTGTTTGGAACACAGCCAGCCTCTCCCTTGCCTTCTGTTGATTCATACAGGCAGAAGGACATGCATTTGGCCTGTCCTCTGGATAAATGATCATTTTGTATGACAGATGAACAACATTATATTGTTTTTCAACAAATATAATATTATTTACCATTTCCAAACTAGAAAAAAACAAATATAACAAGATATATATATTTTGTTTCCTTTGCAAAAACGTAGTTTTTCCAATAAATCTGTTCTCTGTCTTTAATTACTGTAAAAGCATATAAAAAATATAAAAAACATGATGTTTAGTTGTTTTTATCTTTAATATAGCCACACCGTGTCCACATTGTTTTTGAACTGAGACGGCATGAGAGTTAAGTCAGTTTGTATTGCAGTGGTGCACCATAGTATTATATCTCTATACACTTGACCATGTTGGTAAATACATACATCAGGGCTTCTTCTCAGAGATTTGCATGACATATATTGCCATGCCTGGAAGAGATCAACATTTAGTTCCAAGAGGTCAAAGAGGTGGTAGGGAAGATAAGAACCAGGGGCCGTATGTACAAAGATTCTAAGAGTAGGAGTGCTGATCTAGGATCAGGTTTCCCCTGTTCATATCCTAACCATATCCATTATGAACTAAAAGGCTAAGCTGATCCTATATCAGCACTCCTACTTTTAGAATGTTTGTACATACAGCCCCTGGTCAGCACAGAGCCCTAGAATGATGATTGACTGAGTCAATGAGAATTGTTCTTTTATTAGACAGATTATGGGAGCTTCTTACATTTACATTTACATTTTAGGCATTTAGCAGGCGCTCTTATCCACGGCAACTTACAAAAAGTGCATTTAAACATGGTAAGATTTAAACATGGTTAGTGCAAGAGATCAGAATAGTAACAGTGTAATAGACATCATTGTTGGCAGCTTCACACTGTACCTGTAACGGGAAAGAAAAGTTAGTAGTTTTTTTGTTTTTTTTCTTGTTTTTTTTAAATGTTAAAAGCATGTAGACAGTGGTGATGGCAGTTAATTAATATATAGAGTCAGTTGTAGTGGAGTATAAAAGGAGGCCAGTCTAAAATATTATTGTGAATGAGGGCGCTATAACAGGATAATGGATGGCTGCCACAGGTGTTTTGAATCAAATGAGGAAATTAGTGTGTGGATAAAACTGGAAAGGAAGGCTACTAGGTCAATAATGTTTAGAAAACAGTTAGGCTCAGGTCAAAATGGAAACATGTCATTATTCCCAAGTTTCCAGCATCAAACAGGACAATTAATGAACTAGATAATGGTATGAAGGTGGAGTAGGGAAATACAGCAGTGATATGCTTAGACTTACAGTACAGGATGCGGACCCAAGTGTCCACAGATGAAGCTGGAGCATAACCACACGCCAGGTCTGTTGACAAACATGATTCAGACACATTTGGGCAGACTGATCAAGTTTTAATTTGATGATTTCACTATAATCTTACAGCATTTATAGAAGAGTGAAATGACAGACATTTTAGACCAGTTATATTTCTGCAACAGTGAATTTCAGGAGATTAGAGGTCTTATGTCTTTGAATTGTATAAGTCATCCACAAGTCACTGTACAACTCGTCCTTGCCATGCATTTATTGTCAATGCTATTGCATCCATGATGTTATGACCAAGTACTTTCTTTAGAGTTTTGAGAGATATGACATCTTGGTGAAAGAGCAGTAAAGAGCAGTAGTTGTCTGCTTCCAACTACTGTGCATGAAGTAGTATGATGTAATGTCTGTGCAGTTCAGCTGGTGGACTGAGGTGTGTAAAAGAAGCAGCAGTTCACAGAACATCATTCAGCGTTAAACGTGTGCAGTGTCTTTTCTTCCCTTTAGGTGGCAGAAATGCACTAATAGGGGATCTGTCATGCCAAATAGTGTCCGGTTGCCAAAATGTGTCCGGGTGACGTCATCGGAATTCTTGGAATGTAGTTGCTATACCAACATGACGAGCTAGCATTCCTGAGTGTAGCTCGGGCTTGCTTTTACCTCAGAATCGCCAGAGATCATCGGAGACAGATCACTACATCAGATAAGATTTGTTAAAAAAGATAGATAGAACGATAGATAAATAGATATATAGATAGATACTTTATTGATCCCTGAAGGGAAATTTGGTGTTCCAGCAGCATCCAACAAAAGGCACAAAATAGACACAGAATAAAAGGCAAAAAAGCTACAAATTGGCAATAAACAGGCAAAAATAGGCACAAAATAAGTGAACTGTACGTATAACTGTAAACTGTATTGTCCAAGAGAAACGTCTGGGCACTAAAGCAAACTGTCTTAGCTCCCTCCAAGCTGGCTCAGGTCCATAGTATCCAGCCAGTCAGGGGATGCATACCCATAAAGCAATAATGTACATTTTTTAACAAGCCTTTCTCAGTCTATAATCCTTTTTTGATATTCTAGACGGTTGCATGTATTTGAGGCCCAAGGATGGAATGCCACCAAAGAGGATCATCCTCATCATCCTCATGTCGGACGAGGAAAAGGAGGCAGTGCTGACCGAGGTCCACGCCGGCCACTTCGGAGTGAAGCGCATGCTGGGGAAAATCAATCAGCGCTTCTTCTGGCATGGCATCGTGAATGATGTGGAAAACTGGGCAAGCAAAACTATTTTGTGTTTAGCTTTTTTTTTTCATCTTTTACAAACTGTAGCAAGATCATATTTTACACACGGCTAAAGACCACACATTTCATTTCTATTCAACTTGCACTTTACTGTTCATTTCAAGGTCCGTACCTGCGTGCCTTGCCAGAGGTTTGAGAAGGTGAAGAAGGGAACCAAGTGTTTCAAGATCCTCCCGGGCATGGAGGTGCTGAAGAAGGACAAGAGGAAGCGTGGGAGACCTGGTCGCACGATGGATCCAGACTGGCCAACTCAGTACCGGTAAATGTTGGGCTTTTAAAAGTAATTAAGGTGAGAGGGTGATGATATCCAATTTTGCCATTACAGATCATTATTACATGTCTTTCTTTGGGTAACTGAGGTTGGGGAGAACAACATGGTGCAGTTGGAGACCTTGGATGGCCACCAGCTGAAGACCCAGACACCCTATGCCTCAGTGAAGCCTCTGCGGAAAAGTCTGTTTAACATGAAGTCCACATCAATGTTGTGAGAGTCATATGTTCATGTTTTTTTTCACTAAAGGACATTATGCTAAATATGGTTTCATTTAATAATTTAGTTACTCTTGGATTGACTTAAGGATCATGAGCTGGCCCACCCCTTGAAGAAGCTGTGTCCCATCGGCCTGAGCTGGTGTGTTCGGATGACCCTGAACTGCTGTGCTCTGAGCCAGAGGGGACACATTTCAGGTACACTTACAAATTCTTGCTTGGGAATTTTTTTTTTATCCTTCAATGATTCAAATCCCATTGAACAATTAACCTGCCCTGTAACTAATATAAGTCTATGTGATAGGTGACATGTGTTGGACTCCAGGACTCAGAGGAAGCTGCGTCCCATCCGCCCGAGCCAGTTAGTTCAGATGACCCTGAACCACTGTGCTCTGCGCTGGAGGGGGACACACTTCAGGTAGACTTCAAATTCTTGTTGCCACTATTCAACATTAAGAAATACGCTGTCCTTCATGTGTCAGTCCTGCACGTAAGCAGTTTACGTGTGTTTATACTAATGCATTTGAGCCGAATGCCATTTTCTTTTTACACTGCGACCAGTTCATTTATTTCGCGGTTGGCAATTTTCCTGAAACTCCGATTCAATTGGATACTTATTATTTATTTTCGCAACATTTTAATAATAATCTGGTTTTTTTAGAATTTTTTTTTTTTTTTTTTTTTTTTTTTTTTTAAGTCTTCATCTCATCTTCAGCCGCTTATTCCTAGTTAGGGTCGCGGGGGGGCTGGAGCCTATCCCAGCATGCATTGGGGCGAGAGGCAGGAATACGCCCTGGACAGGTCGCCAATGCATCGCAGGGCACTACATACACCATTCACTCACACACTCATACCTACGGGCAATTTAGACTCTCCAATTAGCCTAACGTGCATGTCTTTGGACTGTGGGAAGAAACCGGAGTACCCGGAGAAAACCCACACGGACACCGGGAGAACATGCAAACTCCACACAGAAAGGCCCCCGGCCTGGATTCGAACCCGAGACCTTCTTGCTGTGAGGCGACAGTGCTATCCACTGTACCACCGTGCTGCCTTTTTTAAGTCTTTGAAAACAATAACGTCCAGTCCAGAGCATGCTCACATCTATTTCGGTAATGAATGAAACAACAGGCAAACATATTAAAATGTTTCCACACAGCTTACTTCTTTGACATCTTGTTAACTTCACCTCAGGCTTTGGGCAACAGCGTAGCGAATGTGGAAGGCTGAACCCTGCTAGCAGGCAGCGTATTCCGGTGTGGATGCCCGATCTGACTGCCTGCCCTCCGCATGTCAGTCAGATCGGGTAGGCAGTCAGATCGGGCACCCACACGGGCACCCACAACGGCACAAAGAAAATCATTCCATGGAAAGTCAAGTATCAACCAGCAACCATCAACAACTAGCTAGCTAGCGCTAGCTAACTACTACCACCCGAACATCAACAACTAGCTAGGTAGTAGCACTAGCACTAGCTAGCTAGAAATCTGTTCAGAATTACATGAGCATGCTTCACATTTCGGAACTCCGCACGTCAGTCAAATCGGGCAAGCAGTCAGATTGGGTACTCATACCGGCCGTAAAAAACTAAACAAAAAAACCGAACTATTCGAATCTGATTTTAGGATCCGAATCCCAATCCAACGAACAAAGCTTTGAAGCTCCGAAGCATTCGGCTCAGCCTTAGTTTATACAGATGTTCAAATGCATCCTATTAATCAATTATATCTTCTCAGTTCTCAGATGACAGTGATGTTGTCATCACAGGTGTCCAGCGGGGGCAGGCGTGAGCAGGGTGGAAGACCTTAGGGGTACAGTCCTTAACCCACACTGTTGGCTAGATGACCTTGTTATTGACCACTCTCAGGCTCTCTTGCAGGCACAACATCCCCATGTAGGAGGCCTCTACGCCACCACATCCCTCGCCCTCCTGTCCTCCGAGCCTGCAACAACCCTGGGGTTTGTACAGATTTTAACTGTTTGTGCCAACCACTGGGTTACGGTAAGTAACATCGGCTGCCAGGTAGGTACTGTTAATGTTTATGACTCCTCTGGTCACAGCACGACCGAGGAGTTCATTTCACAGATAACAGGCCTTCTCTCTTACACAGGGAACCAGGTCCGTTTGCAGTGGCTGGATGTCCAGCAGCAGAGGGGCGGCTCAGATTGTGGGCTGTTTGCTATTGCACACAGTCTCACTCTCTGCAGAGGTGAGGATCCATCCAAGGTGCAGTACCATCAGGCGGCCATGCGACATCACCTCTTTTCCTGCTTTCAGGTTGGGCATCTGACACCATTCTCCAGCTCCACACAGTGTTCTACGGCCAGGCCAGCATACGCTATGGAGGTCAGCGTCCACTGCTCCTGCAGGCGAACCATCCGGGAGGGAGGAGAAGAGCCTCTGCTATCTTACAGGAGGGGGTGTGGTAAGGTGTTTCATTTATCTTGCCTGCCAGATAGCATAGACTTGAGTGAGTTTGTTTGTACTTCTTGTAAAGTTATTTTCTAGTGTTTTTACAGATTATCATATGATTTGGTAAGTATTTATTTATTCTTTAAGTTGTACATATGTTGAGGGAATCAGTATTGTATGCGTGTACATGTTTTGTTTACAAATTGACTTGACAAAATGTATTGTAAAGTGAGTATTAAACCAAGCCATGGTACACATTTTTTTCATTGACTGTACCTGGCTAATGTCCCAGTTTCTAACTGTCCCTTTGCACCTTCCTACTGTACTTGGCCCCTTCCTACTTGGTCCCTGTTCTCAAGTTCAATGAAAACCCAAGGTTCAACTTGGTACTGCTTTATTGTACAAGGAAGATTCTAGGGGATGAGATGAAACTGGGGCAATACAAATTTAATAACCCTCTCTAGGCCTGTACCTTGCCGTGGTGAGAGGGCTTTTCACTAAAGCAGGCCATTGTTTTGCCCACTGACAGCTTTCTCTCATAGTTTCTCCTTCTCTCCCCACCTGCTCTGTCTTTTCCTTTCTCTGTCCCTTTTTCCAAGGTGTAGCAGGTAGTTGGTGTGGCCCTAAAGGAGACCGAAAAGGCGGGTGTTGAAGATGCTGCATGGATGTCATTAGATGTACTCCCATCACCCACCTACCATACACTACAAATGAAAAAAATGATCCTGTATTATTGCTGTGTGAACACGTATAAATTGTGAACCAAGAAAAAAACTATAGTTGTCTTTGTTGTCTTCAAAGCAGAGGTTTGGAGGCTCGTGAGACCATAGCCATCATTACTCCTATGGTAAACTTTGAAGTTACAATAATGAATATGAATGGTGCAGTGAATTGTGATTACTAGCTATATCTGACAGCATCCACAGCTTGATATCCACAACCATGGACTTGGATACACACTACCCTTAAACTACAGGTATAAAGCATGACAGGTACTGACATCAGATTAAGAAACATGGAGGGTGGCTGTGACATGAAGATAGGACAGGTAGCAGGTAGGTTACAAAGCAATGGGTATTTATTTACACAGAGTGTATAATATAGCCATGGATGGATTTAAATCCCAGCAACAGTATTCTGAATTACTGAGTTATGATACACCACCTCATCCAATTATGGGATGGATTAGCTTGCTATGTATACAACAAATAACACTGCAAGGTTTAAAATGATTGTGTGTATGAAATAAATCAACTAGTCAATGGTATGACTTGTGGGTACTACAGTAAGTTAATATAGCAAGCTAGTCCATCCCACAATTGGATGAGGTCCCCACCCGGACAGATTTTGGCAAATTAATTAAGCATGTTTCATTGTGCCATATGATTTATGACACAGTTCAGCACAATATTTCCGCGCATGCCCACATATATAAACTTTATTGCAGACACCGGTCCATATAAAAAATAACAACATACAAGTATAAAAAATGGAGAAAACAAAAGGAAACATACAAAAACTGTGCATATTAAAAAATATACAAACTATTGCACCAATGCCGTCTCAGCTTGGAAGTGAATCTGTAACAGCTTTTCATAGGACTGACAAGAGCTCCTATTGTCTGATTCTCAGACTTGTCCAGCCGACACATAAAGCTAAACATCAGCTGTCTTAAGAGTGCCTCACAGGTTGGCACACTAGTGGACACAAACAATTGACTGGCACTATGCCACCTAGGGACACGGAGCAGCAACCTCATTGCATCATTGTAGGCTACTTTAAGCCTCTGCATACTCATTTTCTTGTAGTTAGACCACAATTGAGCAGTGTACAACGGTGTGATATAGGTTCTGAACAGGGAACACTTTACATAGTCAGAGCACATAGAAAACTTCCTTAACAACATATTAGCCTGAGAATAGATTTTACAACGCTGGCGATGAATGTCTTTGTCATCCATCCAGTCATCAGATATGACATGACCTAGGTATTTTATTTCCTCACACACATCAAGAGGACTGTCAGACAAATAAAAGGTTGGAAAAGTTAGTTTCCTGTCCCCACTGCTTCTAACTATCATTATGTGGCTTTTCTTAGCATTATACTTTATGTCATAATCTATGCCATACTGAGAGCACACCTTCAGCAACTGTTGCATCCCAGCACTATATGGACTGAGCAGGACCAAGTCATCTGCATACATAAGATGATTGACCATAGAATTGCCCACAAAACAGCCTGTTTTTGACCCATTTAACTGCATTGATAAGTCATCCATATAAACATTAAATAAGAAAGGAGATAAAATTCCTCCTTGTCGAACTCCATTACTAACATAGAATGGAGCTGATACAACATTGTCCCATTTAACCCGTAACGTTTGATGGGCATACCAAAACACTAAAATTCTCACTAAAAATTTAGGGACACCTCTATCTAGCAATTTTATAAACAGTTTTTCATGGCTGATTCTATCAAATGCCTTGGATGCATCAATAAAACATAAAAAAACAGATGAATTCAGACTTGTGTATTTAGACACAATCTCTTTAAGAGCATAAATACAAAGATCAGTACCATGTTTCCTTTTGAAGCCAAACTGATTGTCAGAAGTAAGAATATACATTTCTAGCTTTGTTAACAGGATTCTCTCCAGTACTTTAGACAAGATACTTGCTAGTGCAATGGGTCGATAATTGTCTATACTATTTAGTTTACCAGCCTTGTCTTTAAGCACAGGCACTAACAGTACAGACATAAAAGAGTTAGGTAGAGCACCATGAACCAACAACCCAGTAAAGCACATGGCTAGCAAAGAGCTGAGCCTATAGCTGGCACATTTTAGATGTTCTGCAGTAATGCAATCCATACCACAGGCTTTGTTATTATCCAACATGTTAATTGCATCATAAATATCTGCTGCTCTAACTATCATGTCTGCAGAGAGGCCAGTATGTTCATGATCAATTCTAACATCGTTACTTTTAACACAATTAAAAAGATTACAGTAGTGCTCGCGCCATACCTCAGCTATTTTCTCTGGGCTACTAACACCCTCAATGTCAGAAGGTAGGGAGTTTTATTGTTATTCATGACCTTGACCTCTTTCCAGAAGTCAGTAAGATTGTTATTCTGTAGCTTTCTGGCAAGCGAGTCTGCTCTCATTGTGTTTTCATTTTTCTTAATAAAACGAAGTGCATATTTAAATCTAGCATTTGTGAGTTTTTGTTATCCAGCAACACCCCTGTCTAGGCCTGCCTGCCTCTGACCAGAGTCTAAAGGCCTCTCTAGCAGCAGCATGTTGCTCAGCCACAACCTCATTCCACCCAGGTCTGATCTTAGGTACCTTACTTTTGCCTTTACAAAAAGGTTCACTGGAAGCATTAAGACATTTCACAATATCATCATACATGGCACAGAGTTTGTCAGCATGATGCATATCCCTGCAATTCATATCTGAGCAGATAAAGGCCTCTTTAGGCAGATTAATATTATTTAGAGAGCTGTCAGTTAGCATAGAGTACCCATCCATATCCTCTTTGCTCAATTTTGTCCAGTCAATTTTACTTGAGGGAGCAGCATTACTATTGTTGGCCAGCAGGGGGACATTCTCAATATTCAATAGAAAGGCAATAGGTATGTGATCAGTGGTGGCAAGTTCATAACATATTTCGACACTTTCCAGAGAGGCATGAGCATCAGCTGTGGTCACAATGTGGTCTAGCCAGGACGTAGTGTGCCACACTTCACTAACATAGGTAAAACTTGTATCAGGCAACAGAGCTTTACTAGATAGAATTAATTTGGTATCAATACAAAACTGCTGTAGGTGTTTTGCAAATAAGGATTTTCTATCTGACATGTCAGCATTAATATCACCCAAGATATAGACACAAGACGAGCTATTGTCCTCAATGAAGGACTGAATAAAAGCTAGCCTATTCAGAAATTCATCCTCATGCTCATACGATTCATAGGGAGTGTAAACATTTAAAATAGTAAATTTCTTTTCATTATAATTAAACTGTAGCCCAATGGCCCAGTCAACATTTAGACGCACCACCTTTACCAGTGGGTCGTGTTTGATGTTCCACAGTATAGCTACACCACCAGCTATCCTACCTTGAATCAATCTTGTGCTGAGATCGGTGGTGGACTCTCCAGCACCATGGAAATTCTTGTGTAGAGTGTTCAGCTTGTCCAAATCTTGTTTGGCCAACCAGGTTTCTTGAAGGCACAAAATGTCACACTCATCAAGCAGTGTGTCCACCACCAAACGTCTTGATCTATCAGTGGCAGTGTGTCCTACTCGCAAACCGCGAGTGTTGTAGGAAACGACCCGCATTATTAGTCCTGGTCGCTCACTGCGGGGCAGCTGGCTGTCATCCCGGCCATTCCAGCAGAAACGACAGGCACCCCGGTATCACCACCGGGCAGAAGCCCAGTTTCCTGAGGGCGAGGGGTTCCCTCTGGTCCGGACGGGCCTCCGACCGCTCCTCTGGGGCGACGAGGCTCGTAGAAGCCGCCGGACAAAGGACCCAGCGGGCCAGAGCTGCGGATCATACATCTCCGCCACGTCGTTGCATTCAGCGGTGACACAGAAGGAGCTGAATCTGCTCTGTGCCATCTCGATTTTTCGACATTTCACCTCCCGGCCCAGCTTCTCTTTTAAGTAGTCACTGAGAGTGTCGGCATCCACGTTGAGATCAAACTTTGTAGCAAATACACTCACCATCTTGGTTTTGACAGCCAGTATATTGCTAACCACACCAGTTCCAATTATGCCGGTCTTCTTTCTCTCGTGCCTCGAGTTTTTACAGTGCAAGGTATATGGCGCTGTTGATCAGAGTTCTCAGGTACCTGCTTCTGTCGGCGACCCTCCCTCACCACCTTGCTCCACGCTGGGACTGCGTTCGTCCCTGGGCTGAGTCATCCGGCTGAGCTGGTTGAATGTCTTCGGTCTCACCAGGCACAGGGCCAGGTTGTATCTCCGCAGCAGAGAGAGAGGCAGCCGAGGAAGTAGCGCCCTGGCCTCGGGGCTTCTCCACAGCAGTCAATCGGTTGTCGAGGGTAGCAGAAACCACCCGCAAAGTTTCACAGGCGGTTGTCTGAGTGTCGGTGGTTCTCTTTAGGTACTCAATATCAGCATTAATTTGCTGCATTTTCCCGAGAAGTACTGATACATCTATGTGGTTAAATGAGACGGGAGGTAATTCATCCAGGAAATGCGACACAAATGTTGGAATTTCTTCACCGCTCTCATTGAGCACTTGCAGACACAATTTTACATTGTTAATGTCCTTCTTTTGCCCTCTGTGGGCTATCCAGCGTTTGTTGTGTGGAAGGAGTTCTGACAAGACCGCCTTCGACGACTCAATCCGTTCAGAGCTGAAACTACTTGTGACTATCGACACAATATCATCATGGCTCAGAGTTCGCATTTTAATCACAAGGAAATTCAACAATTCATCCTCGACTATGACTTTACCGTCTTTGGTTTGGTAAATCTCCGGTTTAATACGCGTGAATTCACGAGAAAACTCTCCGGCAGCACGCCGTGCTGCTACGCCGGCCGCCATTCACAATGCAAACACAATGCAATTAGAACATTCAACACTGAATTAGACAAGCAGAACGTTCAGTGCTGAGGGACAGGTCAGACAGATATTGTCCGGCCCAGGAGCTTTCTCAACCTGGGTCCTTTTGAAGCATCCCACCACTGCATCCGTTTCAATGGAGAGAGCAGGGTCACCAGGGGTCAGGCCAGTGATCATCGCCGTCATCTGAGCACCATTGTCTTTTTCGAACCTTGCATAAAAGGAGTTGAGGTCATTAGGGAGGGACTCCTCACTGCTGCCAGCAACAGACAGGCCTATGGACTCTCACTGTGTTCACTGTCGCCATATTCTTTATTTTCTGCCAGGCAGAGCAAAGGTTCCCTTGTTTGTCATATCATGGAAGTTAAGTGCATTTAACCTGAGACATGTTCAATTTAAAATAAAGCAAGATATGACATGGTGAATATCAGGCAACATGGTGGGCTTCCGTGTGGAAGAATGCATGGAACATTAGTGAAGGCCGTGACAGTGGTCCTTTCATTTCCAGTGTGGGGATGCCAGTTTTATGGTTAATTTTAAGACTTATGTAAATGCTTGAGTTCAAACTGACCATAATGATTATCAGCTTGTAAATGGCCCTAAATATCTCTCCTAATCAAAATGAATCGTTTCACATGTTTTTGTTTTTTACACATTAATTTCACAGACCATCAAAGTCACAATCACGCCTTGACTACTGCAATTCCTTGCTGGCAGGCCTACTGGCCTGTGCATCAAGCCACTGCAGCTGGTCCAACTCACTCATCTCGTGTACAACCAACCCAAGTACACACGTCACCCCTCTACTCACCTCTCTTCACTGGCTCCCTATTGCAGCATGCATCAAATTTAAATCACTGGTGTTGGCCTAGCAAGCTGTGACAGGAACTGCTCCCTCCTACCTCCAGTCACTCATCACACCCTACACCCCAGTCAGCCTCCACTCCACCTCCTCGGGCAAACTGACTGTCCCTTCCCTGCGGGCACCCGGCAGCCGCTCCTCATGGTATCACCTCTTCTCTGTCCTGACTCCCCACTGGTGGAACGATCTTCCGCACTCGGTCAGCACCGCCGACTCACTGGCCATCTTTCGCAAGACACTGAAAACCCACCTCTTCAGACTCTATTAGCACTAATTGTTATCACCACTGCTTTCATGTTCAATACTGCATTTTGTAATATGTATCTTTGTTGATGTATGTCCCCCAAAAAACAGATATGGTTTGCAGCTGCCCACGATTATGTCTATTACTGTATCACGACACTGATCTCTGGCGCGGACTATGATTAATCTTACCATGTATTAATGCACATTTTGTAAGTCGCTCTGGATCGTCTGCTAAATGCCTAAAATGGAAAAATGGAAAATATACAATGTGTGGCAGCCGGCAGAGGTGTATGAGAGGAGAGGAGGTGGGAAACCGATATGTACGCTTCCCAGTGTTTACCTATATGCCCATATATGGAGTTCCACAACAATCGGGGAAATTGACAACACGTGTTCCTCATTCACAACGCACAGCTGCAGGGAATCAACGCATGGATTGGAGACGCCAAAATAGGGAAATTACACACACACAGGAGAGTACCTTAAATCGGGAAATCAAAGGAGGACGTGAGTAGAGAGAGAGAGAGAGAGAGAGAGAGAGAGAGAGAGAGAGAGAGAGAGAGAGAGAGAGAGAGAGAGAGAGAGAGAGAGAGAGAGAGAGAGAATTAACACTGTGTATGATCTTGTTTGGAAGGAGTAATCTGCTGTGTGCTGTTACCCGACTGTCTGAGAACCTGCCCCGTGATTAACCCACGCCTGCCTGACTTACCTCCGCCTATCCCAATCCTGGACCGTCTGAGATTCCTTCTTTGTGTACCGAACCCTGCTTACGGATATCAACGAGAAGATTGGAGTGTGAATTGGACTGAATTGTTACGAGTAACATTTTACTCTTGCTCACGCCAAACTGATAATAAATTGTTGAGTTTAATCTATTTTGTTGTGGACAATACATTTCTCGTTTTCAGCCACGTGAACACTCTCCCAACTCACGAGTGTGTCACAAATGTTATATAAATTTAAAAAAGATGAACACTTCTTTAATTTAGTCACTATTACGGGTGAACTTGTGAACTCAAAAAGTAGCAGGTTCTTGATTGCTGTCTGGGGGCATTTTCCAGCTGCTGTGATTGTTGATGTGGTTGATATTTTTGCTTCACTTGCTTGTTCGCCTTGTCTTGTGTGATACCTTTTCTTATGTACTTTTGGATAACTAGTCAAGCTAGAGTAGGCGGAAGTAGTTTGCGGAAGAACGTCCTTCAGATGTATATGGCAGAGAGGTTAGAATCGGTCTTGTCTACGGCTAGGGCTTAGCTAGACTGTTTTATTTATTTTTAGTATATTCCTGCAATTATCTGTGAGTCCATTATCTGTCATTTGTCCTAATTATTATTATTATTTGTTTAAGACTTGTGACTCTAGGGGATATTTGTTTGTCGCATCCTGTATTGGTTCACCACGCGGCTATTGCAGTGCGTATGGTTTTAATGGGTTGTAACATCACTTGGAGTTAAGGTCGAAGCACGTGGGCAAATTTAATTTTGGCTATGGACCGGATCTTTATTTTTTTCTATCTCTCCACCCCAGACAAGGGAGAGAGACAGTGGGAGAGCAGGTTAAAATAAAACAGACACAATCTTCACCCTACTTGCCGTGAAGCTTTCGGGCAAAAACAATGAACTAAAATAACAAACAAAAATAAAACTTAACGAAAGCCCGCCTCCTCTGGGGGAAGCCCCTTTCGGGGAGCACACAACAAACACAGACAATCAGCGGCTTTCCACACCGCCTTCATACATCCACATTTAACACACATCAACACTTATTGGACAGGGTAGAACTCTACGCACTGTCCCGACACACACTCGACACACATCTCAACAAGACACCGTGCCTCCTCAGACCGGAGTTGCCCTAGAACCTCCCCAGGCATACACATATCCAGTGACTTTTCAAGTGCTTCCCAAACCCATGCACACAAAGACACTCAAATTTTTCAGTCCGAGTTCTCTTTTACTCCAAACACACAGGGAGAGTTCTCTGGCAACCAGCCCCAAGACACTCTCCACTCTTTCAGTGAGAGTTCTCGGGCCGTTGTCCAGAAACACTCTCCACTGCCCGAGTGCAAGTTCTGCAATCACACCGAGGGCGAGAGGCAGACCCTATTTCAGAGCGCCCTCTCGCTCTCCCAATCACACTGAGGGCGAGAGGCGGACTCTCTTTTAGGGCGCCCTCTCGCTCTCTTTCACGATTACACAGAGGGAGAGAGGCGGACACTTTTAGTGCGCCCTCTCTCCCACACACACAGGAAGCACTCTACTCAGTCACATTCGACAAACGCACACAGAACTCAACATAAACTCCACACAGACTCCGCCTCCCAGAAGCTTGGATGACAGACACATGCCACCATGCCGACAGAGTCACATCAAACACTCCACAATAATCCACAATATACATGCACGCGCACACACACAAATGACCAGACAAAGACTAACTCTCTACAATATACACACACATGACAATAAACTCCATGCACACACATGAATGACTAACTCTCCATGATATACACACATCAATAACATGACAAGACTAACTGATTCCCCACTCGCCCCACCTGCTCTTAAATAGGCTTACTTTCTGCCTGGCTCAGGTGGGACTCGTGAGGCAATCACCCGTTTATCATTCACTCAACACCAAACAATTCACATTCTCACACACACCCAGGTAAGTGAATAATTACTTAACAATTAACACCAATTAAATAATAATTAAATCAATTATGGCCTTTGGAGCAACCTTCCGGGCAACAGTTCACTCTCACACCCTGTGAGAGTGCCAAACCTGCTGCCGCCACAAAGTCTCACTGCTCCAAAGGCCTCCACAACATGGAAAAACAAAGGCAACCCTGCCACTCCCATGTTGCCGAGACCGACGCCCTCCACAGGTTATTCATTTTCTTTATATTTCTGCAAATTATTGGAATTAACCACTAATATTTCCACCAATTTGTCCTTCAGTGAAATGACCATTCAAATTATTGCTCCCACTATAAGGCAACGAGGTGCACCATGTATTAAAGAACTGGGGCAGGAGATCTTGTGTGACCCAGTGAAGACTGAGACACCAGGGCACAGCACAATGGACACAGGCCCCAATGAGTCATGAAGCTTGTCCGGTGAATACCGATTCATGAATGAAACCCCTGGCAACAGGGGCCCCTGGCACACCCCTGACACAATTAGCAGGGAGCCTGGTTCCTGGGGGCAGAGGTAAGTGGTGATGGAGAGCCCTCAGTCACATCCCATTGCGCAAACTCCCCCCCGTCCCATCGCACAAACTCCCCCCCAGCCCAGCACATTCCTCTGATGCTGCAGTACCCTTGAGTCTGGACGCACTCCGTGAGTCACAGACCCCCTACATGGCCGACATCCATCCAACCTAATCAGAAGCTGTGCTTCCTAAAGTTTTTTATTGTTTAAATTGAAGCTACCTCATGCTACTTGTCTCTCCCTCTGTTATTTGCCCTCCCATCAAATAGAGAGCATTACTCATTTTGTTTGGCTTTTTTTCCAGGTTATTGTCAAACGTGGTCTGCAATGACCTTTGTACACACTCACTGGAAGGAGCCTCCTTAGGCTACGTGCTACAGTCCCGTAACCGTAGTTCCCCAGTTAATAAAACGCAGGTGGCTTATGAGCCATATCACCAGGTTTTCGTTATCTGATGTTACCATTATCTACCCTAGGATTAAGGCCAGTGCTGTGGTGTAATGTTGCAGCTGTATACATGAGGCATAACCAGTTATTATTGTCAGTTAACAATTATTGTTAAGTAAGCAATCATCTCTATTATCTGAAGGATGGTGCAGTCAGTTTTAGATATTTACATAGTTGTTCATTAGAGTTTTGGGTGCAGTTATAGGTCACACTTTTTCCTGAATGATAAGACAAGTGAAGTTAACAAGCACTTCAATATGGCAAAACATTAGCCAATCAGCAGTTTCCACAAACTGTGATTGAAAATAAGCCTTCAACTTAGTTGGAAATTGCAAGGTGCAGATTTATAAAAGCCTATATCAGTGAATTTTAAGAAACTCTTGATCTTCTCCTGCCCTATTTGCCTGGTGTCTGGAAAACAGAGCCTAGTAAAAGTTATTTGAAAAGTAATTCATTGCACTACTTTATTTGGACAGATACCTGAACATACATACATACATACATAAATACACACATTCATATTTTTATGCATGCATACATACTACATACATACACACATATACATAAATACAGGTAACTGCCAAAATAAAGGAAACACCACATGAAGTGTACATACCTTCATCCATGTACAGGCATACATAAATACATCGGAGGGTATGATGTGTGGAGACAGCATATCCTAGTCATACTCAAGTTAGGTCACACAGCTGGCTGTTTCATGTCCCTGAAAATTGTCCAGCAGAGCCCTCAAAGTCCCTCATGACTTTCAGGCATCTTCACTGTTTGCTGTTACGCAGTCACTGAGCTGAGAAAAGATTTGTGCTCCTACTCCTGAACTGCAAATGGAATAAGGCATAATTAAACCAACATCTCAATACATGAACTAAAATCTCAACAAATTAACCGTTAGTTAATTAATGGACAGCAATCAACTGGATTAGCAAGTGGCTGTTTGATATCAGTACTCAATGATTACTGTGTCCTGATGCATGTTTCATTACTGTATTATAGCATCTTATGTACAGGCTATTGCTGTTACCAGGGTGGCTCTAAATGGACAGAGTAAAATATTACCTTGATTGAAGACTTTATGGAAACTGTATTGTGTTCATGGTTTATGATGTAGAGATAATTTTATTTCAATTTGTGCATTATATAAACACATTGTTATTGTTTGTTTACTTCTACACGCTGAGTGAATAATTTATTATAAACTAAAATGAGGAAACTAGCATCTGCTTTCTGTAATGAGGAAAACTACAATTTGCATATATAATCAGTGATCTAAGATTGCCTTTAATGCACCTCACCTGCATTTTGCTAAAATGTTCATCAGGGGATTTAAATAATCTGACCATTTATAATTACCTTCTGATTTTTCTGTAGCAATAGCACCGTTATTGTTTTAACATAGTATTTTATTGAATATTATACTTTGGAAATTTGTGATGAAATTACTAATAATTTATGAGAGTATCCCTTAATTCAACACAATGTGTCAATGTGTTTATATCTGTGAAGGGAAAAAAACACTTGCAATTATTTCAAGTGCAAGTCAAAGTTAAGGACAAATGTTGATTGAATCCAGGCCTGTGTTTCTCAATAGTATTGATACTATTGTGCTTGCAAATAAAATGAGTGTTCAACATGATTGTAGACTAATTAAAGTGGGGCCTATTTGGTGTGTAAATAGTAAATATGAATATGTAATAGAATGGAACGTAAGTCCAATTGTTTTCACAGATTAGGCAGCTGATGATAATACACATCCTGCTTCAGGTACATACATGATTTTTGTCCTGTACATTTGTATTATTGCCCATAATTCTGTTTGCAGTATTTTTTCCAAAGATAACCTCCACTATAGTATGCCTACAAAATCGTTAGCTTAATATCTGTTTGTCAAAGCTGAAATTGGTGACTGGTTTACTCTAGTAAAGAGCAAGCCAATTGAGGTCATACCCTCAAAAAAATGTATAAAAGTCAAGGATACAAAACCTATTGTCTAATTAGGGGTGTGACGGTATACCGGTATGATGGTATATCATGATATTAAAATATGAAATCCGATCCTGCTCGAGGATTCCCCAGCATACGACAAATACACAATGTTAAAAACTCGCCTCCTGGAAATGTTTGGGCTGAATGAATCCGAGTGCGCCAGACAACTTCTCTCCTCACCCGGCCTCAGTGAGTCAAAGCCTTCAGAGTTAATGGACCACATGCTAGCACTTTTTGGCGGCCACAGGACTTGTTTCATTTCTAGAAAGCTGTTCTTATGCCAGCTACCTAAAGTTAGGTCAGCCCTAGCCAACAGACCCATTAAAGATTTTCATGACTGCTAAGGAGGCAGATAAATTTCACTCACAGATAAATTTCACAATTTCATATTTTACCCGTTGGGCTTGCCAAACCCTTGCAGCGGGGCTGCCCCCAGCTGCCAGACCTCCGACCTGGCCAGGATCGCCAGCTGGGGATTCGCCACTCTCGCCTGTTCCTGCCCAGCGTCCCGGAACCAATTCCAACGTTCGATCTGGGCCCCTAGCTGGTGTGCAATGCCGGTTTTTGAAAATTCTGGGGGTGTTACGATTAAGCATACAAAGAATTAGACATAATTCACCAAACCGTTGTTGCCTTCTCACAGTTAGACCACAGCCTGCGTTCCCTTTAAGACTGCGACTCTCCTCTGTGTTATTCAGTGTTCCCAGTAAAATGAGAGAATAAAGCAGCTTCGGCTTTCTCTGTACTAAAAACAAAACATATGTTTGCATTTGTGTTACAAATGCTTCAATACTTTTTTTTGCTTAAAAACTGATACCGTGATATAGCAAAACCTGTGATATTAAGTAGTACAATTATCATACCGTGAAAATGTCATACCATTTTACATTTACATTTTAGGCATTTAGCAGACGCTCTTATCCAGAGTGACTTACACAGTTTACATTTCTTTACAGACAATCCATCTGGATATTTTACTGAAGCAATTCAGGTTAAGTACCTTGCTCAAGGGTAGTGCTCCACCTGGGAATTTAACCTCTGAGTTACAAGTCCAGTACCCTAACCATTACACTGCTGCCTAGCCATCACTGTCACAGCCCTATGACTGATAGAGATCTATTTCTATCTTTCTGATCATGTCTTACAAAGTGAAATGTGTGAGCAGTCAAAAAGATTACTGACTCCACCATAGTTTTATTTATTATTAAGTTTTGTTAATTATTAGTTTCACTGTTTAATGGGTGAAAATTCTGTCTACGTTTGTGTCTATTAAGTGCTCCTTGTCCACCTTGGAAGTAGTATTGAGCTTTACGTATTGCAATAGTTGTGACACAACAATCTTCAATATCCATCTGCAATTTTTTACAAGATGACTAGTGTTTCTCAGACTCTGTACAGAAAATACCCATTTTGACCCATACAAGTTTTCATTCATACTTTGATTTATCTTGCACTCAGGGTCTTCTCTTGCTGAGGGGATTGCTGGCACAGCTCAGAGTATTGCTCTTTCCTGGCTTTCAGATCGAAGTATGATAGTGTTTTCTCATGCCGTGTGATGTAGTAATAGCTGTTTGACACTTGGGGGACCCCTAACCAAGCATTTTCAAATACGTCCTTATTTTCCCTCCTTACTAAGAGTAACACTGTTCTGTTCTGAAATTCCAAATATATAATCAATAGATGGCTTGCAGATGTAATGGACATTTCAAAGCCATTAGCCTACATTATCTTGGTCTTCATAATTTATCTAAAGATCGACAACCTCTGGCAAAAGCACTTGACAGAGATTAAGGCTGATGGACTTTAAGCTTTGGATGAAGCTTAGATGACTTCAATGTTTATATGAAACGAACTATTCTCAAATGATGACAATGAAAGGCCTGTGAACTGTTTGTGTGAAAAATGCAATTTTAAAGCAGTTTTCTCCATTTGCTCTTCATTAGAAAGGTCAAGTAGCATTAGTCATATTTGCTTTCTTGCATTTTTGTGCTTGGTATTTATAACAATATTAGATAATGCAATGTCCCCATGGTTACAATGAGGCAACCAATTTTAGGTTTTTGTAATGTGTGTGTGTGTGTATGTGACAGGGGAACAAGCCTATAGCACAAGCTTTTAGCTTAACTTCCATTTACAAGCTTCTTTGAAAATGGTATTTGTGAGAACAACAAAAATATTAAAAACCTGAAAAAAAAACCCTGAACACCAGCACATTTGTCCATGGTATAGGATACACATGCTGTATGCTAAAGACACCCATTTCAATTAGGTCTGTTGCTGAGTAGATTACCTTGCATCTAAATATTAATGCTCTGTAATGTTCTTTAAATATTCATACGTTAAAGTATTTGGTATAAATTGAAAGTGCATAGTTCAGTTAAAATTCCTACGGTAGTGCTTTCACATGTGGCTGTGTCAAGTGTCTGAAGCAAAATGTTTTTTTGAAAATGCTATTGCTGGCATATTTTATATAACCTGGCTGTCAGGTGGTTGATTTATTACTAAATACCACTTGCATTTGCATAAAAGGTTTTTGCAACAAAGTAACTTGCTTCCAAAATGAAAATGTTCATCTTTTTGTCTCTCAACAAAAGACATGGATGGTATTCTTATGAATAATCAATTTTGACTTAGTAAAGGGGGTGGGTGTATCTTCTCTGGAGAGGCAAGAATCTCGCTAATGGTGCAAGTCCACAGCATTTAATTAGAAATAATGCACCACTAGGGCATTCAGATCATCACATGGTTTGTTTGCTGTGAAATGTGAAAAGTAAACACAGCAAAAGACAAAAGCGACTTGTCTTGTACCCGGAGGTGAAGGCAGGCCCTGCCACTTGAGACTAGCACTTTAATAATAACTCACAAATTAGCATTTTTTAACACCTGGTCATGGCCATTTAGAAACATTCATTAACCACTGGCGCAGAGTGAATAGCTACGATAGTTCACTCCTTCTCGTTAATTGCTTGAGAGGGGTTGATTGGCGACTCAGAGGACACTTTGGTTTCAAACATTAGGCTAAGTGTTAAATGCAAGACCTTCAATCATCCATTCCACTGTACACTAAAAAAATTATATGCCATCAGGTCATATTAAAAGATTATTTTATTGTATTTCTAAAATCACTAAATGAGCAGCAGTGTGCAATTTAGATGTGTTTTTCTGTAGACCACACATACATCACCTTTTAACTAATTAGGGCAGGGATTCAAATATTTAATATAATTTACATAATATGATGTGTCGTGGGTGGATGAAAGTAGCCTAAAGAGAGAGGGAAATGTACCATTACCTTTTATGGGGGAAAATCATGGCTACTGTATGTGGCTGGTCTGAATTCTTTGTGTTCTCAAATGACAGGTAAAAGAACCTGACTGAAATGTCTTTGGATGTACCCTCGGCAGATCAGAGGGACCAATTGTAGCTAACACCTGCGATGGTTGCTTTGTGTCCCTGACAGGATGAGGCCTGTGTGTTGTTTTTTAAGTCTTGGCCATTTAACAAGAGCTGATAGAGGAAAGCCAAGCAAGCCTGACAGCACAGGTGTGTTTCATGCATTTTTTCCTCAAATGTGAGCCTGGTGAGTCATTTTCACTATGGAATGCAATTCCAGCAATGCACACTGAAATGATAATAGGTAGGGCTCTATTATTATTATTATTATTATTATTACCCTGTTGTTATCATCTAATTTTTGAGATGAATGTTTTTTTTCCTGCCAGATAAGGATCAACTATAGAAAATGCTCACTGCATACAAATTAGATATAAAAACAATAAGGATATACAGTGCTATATTTAGGTATTTTTAAAATGATGTTTCATTGCAATGAAGTGGTCTCATGTATCAGCAAGGGAATAATTGATCAGTTTAAGAGTGCCCTCCATGATGATATTTGAAATGGATGTTTGCTAGCTATGAGATTTTAAACAGCAGCATATAGTCTGTATCCAGTTATCAGGAGGGTAAATTGCATCTACATGTATAAAAAAAACTGCTGGAGATCAAAGTTTTAACATTCAAGGCTTCATCTCTAGAATAACAGAAACAAATTGAAATTTGACTCAAAGTTACAGACTTACTGCAACCACACCAAAGTGTGGCTTTTGCCTATAACCTATAGAGCAGAAAAGGACACAAGTGTACCATTATTTTGAGCAAAAAAGCACACATTGAATATTAACTGAAAACATGTCTATACATTGGGCTTGGACACTAAGCTGATGGAAAAGTACTGGGATATAATTTACCTTCAAAGTGTCTTTCACTTCTATGATGCTTGTTTGGAAGAGCCAATGGCCTTGGTAGAGGGCCCAATGGCCACTCTAAGAGAGCTTCAGAGTTCCTTTGCAGTGATGAGAGAACCTGGCAGAAGGACAACCATCTCTGCAGCACTCCATCAATCAGACCTGGTGGTTCCAAACTTCCATTTCATAATTATGGCCTCCACTATGCTCCTGGGAACTTCCAACGCTTTAGCAATGTTTTTATATCCTTCCCCACATTTATGCCTCGACACAATTCTATCTCGGAGGGCTATGGAGAGTTCTTTGGACTTTATGGCTTGGATTTTTGCTTTGACATGCACTGTGAACTGTGGGACCTTACATAGACAGGTGTGTGCCTTTTAAAATCATGTTCAATCAATTGAATTTGCCACAGGTGGACTACAATCAAGTTCTAGAGAGATCTCAAGGATGATCAAAGGAAACAGGATGCATTGGAGCTCGATTTGGAGTGTCATGGGCCTGAATACTTATATAAATGACATATTTCAGTTTCTTATTTTTAATAAATTTGCAACACTTTCTAGAAATGTGTTTTCACTTTGTCATTATGGGGTATTGGGTGTAGATTGATGGCAAACAATCTATTTAATCCATTTTAAGTCTATAACACAACAAAGTGGGGGAAAAGTGAAGGGGCCTGAATACTTTCGGAAGCCACTGTAGTAAGTACATACCAATAGCTTTGAAATGGGAAAGTACATTTATGAGTAAATACATTATTTCTTGAATTAGTGGGACCGAAAAAAAAGAAACAATGATGTCACAAATTTGACGTAAATTCAACACCTACAGGCACATCTCAATAAACAGCTGGGAATAAAGTGTAAACTTTAGATTTGTTCATATGAAGGGTTGAGGAATACTTGCAACCAATGCGATGTGGGTGCTACCCCACTAGAATTTAGAATTCTAATACGGTTGATGCCACAATGTAAGGCTTGTTAATTCCCAACACCTTAGCAGCCAAGAAGTATTCTCATTAGGTTTCGTATATCAGTCTCATAAAATATGCTTAACTGTCAAATTGGAATTTCAATTAATAATTACAATTAAATTACAATATTACTAGTAAATTCATCTTAATCAGATCACAACATTACACATTTAGTTAATACCAAATGTATAATATTGATGGCCTAACCAAGGGGTTGAAGGCATGAAGGAGTTATAATTAGAAGAGGTTGGCTCAATTCAATACAAGTGCAACATTAACACAAACAACCTTGTAAGAAAAATAATATGACATTTATTGAACATAACATATGAAAATAGCAAAGCACAATTCAATACATTATGAACAACAACTGTATGTGTGAATGCGTGTATGTATCTGTATGTGTGTGTGTGTGCACACGTGTGTGGGGCGCGTTTGAACGCAAGCTTGAAGAAGCACGTGGCCATGCATGCATGTGCTTGTTCTCTAGCGTGTGCGTGGGTCGCACGCATGTGCGTGCATGCTTTACGCACGTGGGCATCAATAACAAAGACAAGATGGAGGGAATTTTGAACCTAAGTTGTAACCAAGGTGAAATAAAAAATGGCGATTACTGCGCACATCAGAATAACTGTAGAGTTATTATGTGCGTTGAGATCAGAATGCCGGGTTAGTAGATAAGATTACATGCAAGACCTGGGTCTAGGTGTGGTGTATTCTACTACTAACGCAGGCAGTGAATGAGCAGCTATGATAGCTACAAAAACAATGGTAAAAAACTATGGTACACAGTCATTAACTATGATACATTTAAAACAGTTTGTACGTTCAGTACAGAACAAACAGCTCGTTGCTAACTGTGCTATGCCCAGAGGCTACAGTCTTACTGTGTTATTTGCTCCGCGATCGGCAGGGTTCCATGCATTTTGGGTTCGGAAGAGAATGTGGAAACTTCAGTCGCGGCATCTTCATTGAGTCCAAGGTTTCCTTGCACAACTGTTCACTGGTGCAGTGAAGTCTCTGGTTCGTTTTCCAGGGCGCAAAGTTAATTATCAGAGATGAGTTTTGAAGAAGGGAGCTGACTGTTTCTGTGTTCACTCAAATGTCAGATATTTCTAGCTGTATCCTTTCACAGCTCTTCATGAATTAGTGTTGGTTGCAGCTAAATTCATGGAAACAGTGCTCTGTTCATTTTGCTGCTGTTCAGAGAATGTGTCTTCACGAGGCCTCTTGTTTGAGGCGCTTAGTGAGAGAGAACGATGCAAAGTCCTGGTGATGGAAGGGGGAACAGAGCAGAGCAGGAAAACATAGGAACAGAGAGGAAAACAGAGGAACAGAGCAGCAGAACAGAGAGCAAAATGGCAAATGCTGTCTGGTTTTATTTGTTGCGTTAAGGTACGCATTTCCACTTTTACAGTATCGTCACTGTATGTGGAAATGCGATCCTAGGAGGCGGGCCCAAATGACATCATCGGGATTCCCTGGTACATTGTAGAAAAGTGTGTCAGGAAGTTGGATGTGTGGTGGAGGAACGTTAAGCACTCAAAATTATATTAATTGAAATTGCATTTCAAACATAATTTTATGTGGAATGTGCAGTCATACACTATATTGCCAAAAGTCAGTGGACACCTGACCATCACACCTATATGAGCTTGTTGGACATCCTGTTCTAAAACCATGGGCATTAATATGGAGTTGGATCCCCCATTTGCGGCTATGACAGCTGCCACTCTTCTGGGAAGGCTTTCCATAAGATTTTGGAGTGTGTCTGTGGGAATTTGTGCCCATTCAGCCAAAAGAGCATCTGTGAGGTCAGGCACTGTTGTTGGACAAGAAGGCCTGGCTTGCAATCGGCATTCTAATTCCTTCCAAAGGTGTTCAATGGGGTTGAGGTCAGGGCTCTGTGCAGGCCAATCGAGTTTCTCCACACTAAACTCGTCTAACCATGTCTTTATGGACCTCGCTTTGTGCACAGGGACACAGTCATGCTGGAACAGCAAAGGGCCTTCCCAAACTGTTGCCACAAAGTTGGAAGCGCCCAATTGGCTAAGATGTCTTCGTATCCTGTAGCATTAAGAATACCCTTCACTTGAACTAAGGGGCCTATCCCAAACCCTGAGAAACAGCTCCAGACCATTATCCCTCCTCCACCAAACTTTACAGTAGGCACTGTGCATTCCGGAAGGTAGCGTTCTCCTGGCATCCGCCAAACCCAGATTCGTCCATCAGACTGCCAGATAGTGAAGCATGATTCATCACTCCAAAGAACACATTTCCACTGCTCCAGTCCAGTTGCGACGTGCTTTACACCACTCCAGCCGACGCTTGGCATTGCGCATGGTGATGTGAGGCTTGTGTGCAGCAGCTCAGCCATGGAAACCCATTCCATGAAGCTCCTGATGCACAGTTCTTGTGCTGATGGTGCTTCCAGAGGCAGTTTGGTACTCTGTAGTGAGTGATGCAGCAGATGATAGGCGATTTTTACGCGCTATGCACTTCAGCACTCGTCGGCCTCACTCTGTGAGTTTGCGTGGTCTACCACTTCGTGGCCGAGCTATTGTTGCTCCTAGGCGCTTCCACTTCACAATAATAGCACTTACAGTTGACCAGGGCACATCTAGTAGGGCAGAAATTTCAGGAACTGACTTGTGGCAAAGGTGGCATCCTATGACAGTGCCGCGTTTAATGTCACTGAGCTCTTTACGAACCATTCTGAATTCTAAATGTTTGTCTGTGGAGATTGCATGGCTATATGCTGGATTTTATGCACCTGTTGGCAATGGGTGTGGCTGAAAGACCTGAACTCAATAATTAGTAGGGGTGTCCACTGAAGTAGTATATAGAGTGCACTTTATTACAACCTTTGTGACCTTTGTATGATTGATGGGGTCCAGGTGTACTTTTGGAGATGTCCGATGACCACCCTGAACGTGTGAACCAAGAAAGAGGGAGGGGGGAGGTTGGGGGTTGGAGAGCTTACAGACGGAGCGTCAGCGTGTGTGTGTGTGACGTGATGGATCCGCCAGGTGTTCCAAGGTTTGATGTCTCAGCGTGGCTAGGTTTCATGTTCCAAGCTGTGTTGGGGAGGGTTTTATGACGTGAGGCCTTAGTCAGCTAATAAAGGGTTAGAGAGATAGGGTTTTTCTATGTTCAAAACAAAACCACGGTTACAATGTCTCTGAGATACATCACAGGTGATCTGTTCTCATCACCAGAGACCAGCGGTCTGGGACACTGTATAAGTGCAGATATTCGTATGGGAGCAGGAATAGCTTTAGACTTTAAAAACCGTTACGGAGGCGTGCGTGAACTCCAAATGGCGCGGTTGTCGCCTGGCGATGTGGGAGTTCTGGAACGTGGGCCACGGACCATTTTCTATCTGGTGACAAAACCGATCGCCACCGATAAACCAACATACGCAACGCTCTGCGCAAGTCTGAAAGCTATGAAGGTGGAATGCATCTCTCGTAACATCACTAAACTGGCCATCCCACGCATTGGGTGTGGTTTGGATTGTCTGCTCTGGGCTCGGGTGGCAGAGCTGATCGAAAGAGTGTTTCTACATTCCGGGATACAAATAACAGTTTATACCATGTAACCTGTGTGCCACCCTGACAACATATATTAAAAAGTTGTATATGTTTCAGAATGAGCTTTTTTCTGTGCAGCTGTGGTTTGTGGTTGTAAGCAGATAATTAAAGACTGTGTGTGTGTGTGTGTGTGTGTATGTATGTGGCTGAGCGGTGGGGGTACAGAGACAGGTTTGTTTTGTTAAAACAACGGGGTGGCTGTGGGAAAGTCCGTAGGGTGGGGGGATTCATTTGGGGGGTGTCTTGTTCCACGCTGGGAGATTTTATTTCTGGCGCCAAAGTGACGATGGCTTGACCATGTGTGGTTTGTATTTGTTAGAAATTTATTTTAAAAAACCCCTGGTCTCTTGATGTAAATCAGATGCTTAGTCTTTAAAGCTTTCTAGAGTTAAACATGTCTGGATATGTGGTAGAAAAGTTTTCAAAAACAGAAATGGGGGTGTTTGTTAAAACAGTTGTTGGTTATGTAAAAGTTCCCAGGGAAAATAAACAACAAAATAGTATTTAATCCTAAACCTTGCTATATAATATAATTAAACATGAACATTTATCGAAAATACCCTATGAACAACAGCTTAAAGATATAGACTATTGTAACTACAAAATGTTTTATCCGGGGCAAATACATTTTTTTATTTTTTTTTTATTTTTAAAAAAAAATAATGTTTATAATGTTTTATCTAATATAAAAGTATGTTTTTTTGCCCTCACCCGGAGTCGAACCGGGGCCTCCTCGCTTGAATCGCGGTATCCTAACCACTGGACCATGAGGGGGTAGATAATGTTATATTTTATTCTGTAGTTAAGTAAAATAATATTTAATGAATAAAAGAATTAAAATAAAATACCTTATTCCAATCTGGACCAGTAGGTGGGTTCATTGTATGTACGTGTGGTACTATGTGACCGCCCCCGATCGTGACGATTGTGGTGGTAGGTCTATGTGCGCATGCGTGGGGCCGCCCCCGATCGTGACGAGGTGGTGGTATGTCTATGTGCGCATGTGCGGTCCCGCCCCCGAGCGTGACGAGATGGTGTACGTTACGTTAAACTTACAGAGCTTAAATAGCTTGTAATACATTATCCGTTATTTACCCACGGCGAAACAACACCAAGATCTCTCTCTTCTAACTCTTATTATCTACAGAATGGGTAAGTTTTTAAACCGCGTTTTAAATGCGTTGTTACAAATATGTAGGCATACCTATTTCTCTACGTTTAACTTTTATCTATTGCCAACATGTTTAGCCATTATTTCTTACATCTTTAACCAATTTTAATATCTTTAAATGGTGTTTTACAAAAAGCTACGTATTTCTCTGGATCAATCTACCAATCTAAGATGTTTTCAAGACCTTAACACGATATATTTATCTATAGATACCCCGGACAACGTGTTATTAACGACCAGTCATCCAGAGATAGCGACATTATCGGGAGACTTAATGCTTGGTAATTGTTTTATTTTTATTATTTAATGTGATTTATGTTAGGTATTACGTACAATGATTGGGGTGTAATATATGTTTTACAGACGAGGCGAGACGTCCTAAATACTAGACCATTTTATATTTTATTCTGGAGTGCAGTATATGTTATTCAAAAGAATAAAAGGCTTAAAATAAATACGTTATTCCAATCTCGACCCACATGTCTGGTGGGGTTTTGGCTGGTTTGTTTTTATGTTTCCATGTGTTGCTGTATATCTTTGTGCGCATGTCCAAGATGGCTCCCGATGTTGCGTTATAAATTCCAGACTATTTAAATACGTAGTAACAAAAACAAGCCAGAGAAGTTTCGTGTTCTAGCTCTTATTAACTACATAAGGGGTAAGTCTTTAAACGGTTTTAATATGTATCGATTGTTCTGTCTAAGAATCTACCATGCTGATTTCTGTTTTCCAATACCCTTAACAGATACTGTGTGTCTACAGATAGCCCGGACAAGGAGTTATTAAGGACGATTCATGCAGAGATAGCGACATTATCGGGAGGTGTATTGTTTGGTAATTGTTTTATTTGACAAGTTATGTTTTTTTAATTTTTTAATTTTTTTAATTTTTAATTTTTTTAATTTTTAATGTCGTTTATGCAAGGTATTACATGCAGTGACTGGTGGTAATATTTGTTTTACAGACGAGTCTAAATACCTATCTGATGTACACCCGTCGGAAACGCGTAAGAAGTCTGTTAAACGTAACAATATAGTTTCTGCTCCAAATGACCCGGTGGTTAAACGCAGATTCGGCGATGTTTTAACCACAGGTATGTAATCTACTCTATTAATATAGGTTGTGAACGGTGGGGCTCTCATATTATCACATTATATATATATATATATATATATATATATATACATATATTATATATGCGCTAAGGGGTGTAACATTTTACATCTTTAACCCAGAAGCAGAAGACGTGCTAGGCGGTCAAACCAGTGATCCGGAGTTCGGTTTTGGAGAGTGCTGGACCCTGGATCATAACGACCATCTTCAGCTACAAGAAGCGGAACGAGCGGCGACACCTTCACGTCAGATGTCAATCAGCACCAAATAGCCTCTGAGTCAGCCCCGGTAAAATCCTATTTTGATTTTGTCCGATGATGACGAATCGTTCTTAACACGTTAGTACAGCAGACAACGGTTGGTAATGTACATAGCTCTACCGAAGAAAACTTATATGTAACGTACCTGCCGATGTTATAGAGTCTATCGTTAGCAAGGCTGTCAATTCTGTATTAGTTACTGTGCAGAACATAGTTACGATCAACATAGCTGCAGTGCACTTAGACTTGGAGCATAAACATCAGGAGTTAGTTGCTAAGATTAACAATCTGAGTAGAGACTACAGTAGTCTCGCCCCCGTTCTGCGCAAGGTCGCTAGAGTGGCAGACATCAATTGGTCTGATTTAGGTTCTGTTTTGAAATCATTGGCCATAGAAAAACAGGCCGGTGAACAGCTGAATACAACATCTGTACACAGATCACCGTTAGCACCCCGTACTAATCACCAAAACGTGCCTAATGGTGTAAGTAGTTATCACACCCCCACCAGACAGATAGCAGCTGGTCGTGAAAATAGATTGTCCCTACGTCAGCAAACGTTGCCCCCCTACCTGAGAAACGACGAACAACCTGGGCCTAGTTCTGGTCGGCACATGCAAAGCGTTAGTAATCCTAACCCACAGATCCCCTATAGGGGCGCAATGCAACATTATTAAAGTCGTTTTAATTTGTTAACCTCGTTTTATTTGATCAACATTGTTGTATTGTTTATTATTTCACCTATTTTTATTTTATGTTTTTATTTTATCAACATTATTGTTTATTATTTCATCTGTTTTTATTTTATAGTTAATAATGGAGCCATCTAACAAAATGTGTAGGTATGAGGGTATAGAATCTAACAACGACGTGACACATTTTAACAACTTATTAGCTGACATCAAAGACACGTTTAGTGATAACCTCGTTAGTAATTTCAATAGTACATTAACCCCCTGAGGTCCGTGCTAAGCTTTTAATGTTTTTAGATTTTGGCATGGTCTGATATTTATCTCAATTTCATCAATTTAACACACACTTACTCCAAAGTGTTTGATATTTTTATTTGAAGGACAATCACAGCTACATTTGTATGCCATCAATAGTTTGGTCAGTATCATATGCAGCTTGTAAATAGATCTACAAACACACAAGTTAAAAATAGTAAATTTTTCTGCTGTCACAAAAGATGTGAAAGCACACACTAAACTATAGTGACGAATTGTTTTGCCAATGTGCGTTTGTTCACCAAGGTCTTGGTTATGTAAGGGTGTGAAAATAGTTTAGCACATCTGAGATCTAAATAGCTAAAAACCTGTTTTTATCAGAACTGGTCACATTTATTTCAGGCTGTGGGAGGGCTAAATGCTAAATACCTGAATATTCATTTTGGCTCTTTGTTACGTTGCAACACGCGGAATGTTTGGCGTCACAACACGCGATATTCATAGGCTATATTTTCACGAGTATTTGAAAACAAGCGAAATAAAATGAATATCAGCATAGACTGTTGCTGGCAGATTGCAAGCGTAAACACAGACAAGATGTAAAAAAATATAAAAACAAGCGAAATAAAATCAATAGCATAGACTGTTGCTGGCAGATTGCAAGCGTAAACACAGACATACGATATATTTTATAACATTTTACGCTGTTTGAAAAGTATTTTGTGTGCCTATTGCAATTTGTTACATTGCGACATGCGGAATATGTAGTCACAAGGCGCGGAATTATATATTTTCACGAGTATTTGAAAATATACTCGTGAATATACTGTTGCTGGCAGATTGCAAGCGTAAAACACAGACATACGATATATTTTATAACATTTTAGGCTGTTTGAAAAGTATTTTCTGTGCCTATTGCAATTTGTTACATTGCGACATGCGGAATATGTAGTCACAAGACGCGGAATTTATATATATTTTCACGAGTATTTGAAAACAAGCGAAATAAAATAAATATCAGCATAGACTGTCCTCTTCAGTTTGTGTTGTTTATGCCGGCGTTTTCACACATGGCCCCGACGCACCTCCCGAAATTAGCACCTCGTTAACATGTCAATAGAAGGGGACGTTACTAAAAGGTAAAAACAGAGTAAAAAGCAAGGTTTACTTTTGGTCTAATTAAGCTAATTTTAAAATCCCATTTGATTTGCCAGTGCTCAAATCGAAAGTCGCGATTCTAAGGTTTCTGTCAATGTTTTTGCCGCGTGTGTATGATAAAATATCGCGAAGTTAGAAATAGTAATATACTTGTATTGCTGCTTGGATCGGCGCCGATCCAGCCGACCTCAGGGGGTTAAACGATGTTAAAATCATAGTGGGGGCTGGTCGTAGGTCTGGTGAACCTGTAATCATTGATGATCCTGATACATTAGATGAGGAAAATATCTCAAGACTTAGACTTGAGGGGGGCGTTGTAGGTGCTTACAGAGTTAGCGCAAGACCACGGTTTAATAGTATGGTGCTACAAGCTCCCTTTAACTTCAGGTCCGCAGCAAATACTGACATGGCCGCGTATATAGAAGGGGTTCATGATTTATTAGACGATGTAGTCAGTGTTTCTAGAACATTGGCTGGTGAGGGTGGGGTTCTTAATGTAACCATCAGAGGCGAAAGCTTAAACAGGAGTGTCGACGCTATGTTAAACATGTCTAATGGTTATGACACAGAACTCCTGATGCGTTCGTTTGAGAGAGTGTTACAGAGTAACGAACAGGTCATGGTCGATGAAGGTCTCGAACTGCAGGTGTCAATAGCACGGTCTGTGACAGGTGGTGGTCGTAGAAGGTTAGCAACGCTAGCCCATGACGAAATAATTAGGAAAAACGTTTAGCTCTGTACTCCCCACCAACACATCAAACAAACTGTGTTTCTCGATCTGTCTGGCACGTCATCTATATCCACAAACACCCGATAACATGTTAGAACCTTTAGCGGCAGCCATACAAGAACAGGCGGGTTTTACGGTAGATCAGGAAATAGGTTTTGCTCACGTCGCGTCATTCGAGAAGGTCACAGGTCTGAAAATTGTAGTTTTTTACAGAGTACAAAACCATCTGTTAGAGAAATTTTTTACGCATGACACACCAGTTGATAACACAGCCTTTCTATACTTGCATGATTCGCACTATCATTTAGTTACTAAAATGAACACATTCCTAGGTACCAGCTATTTTTGCGCGTTTTGTTATAGTGGTTATAACGACGAAAGAACTCACAAATGTTTATATTGCTGTAATGTTTGTAATGACCCCATCTGCCATGAACAACCCAAAAAGCTTATCTATTGCGTAGATTGCAGTCGATTTTGCCGATCAAGGTACTGTTTTACTAAACACAAAATGTTTAAAACTACCCAGGCAGGCCTGTTAACACCGTCACCCTGTGATGCCGTAAAATTTTGCAAGGTGTGTAACCGGCGCTATCGAGTTACACCAAAGAAACACATGTGTGTTACAGGTAGATGTGTGCATTGTTGTGAGGTTTTAACCCCAGACGCGAAGCATACATGTTTTATACAACCTACAAAACCGAAAGACCATAGTGAAAAACTAATATTCTATGACTTTGAAACCAGGTTTGAGAACGGTAAGCACACAGCCAATTTCGTTTATGCCATAACCTATGCGGGTGAGGAGTTCCATGCTGAAGGGGTTAATTGTGTTGAAAGTCTCGTAAAACGTTTCAGAAACTCAAAGTATGAAAATTTCACATGGTTGGCGCACAATGGTTCCGGTTTTGACCACCACATACTTGCAGAGTATTTGACCAACGTAGGTATAACTCCTAAAATGACTGTGACAGGGGGGCGTATTATCGCCATGTATGATGAAATATTCAAACAGCGGTTTATCGATAGCTACAGTTTTATTCCCATGGCTTTAGCTAAAACCCCCGCAGCATTTAATCTATCGACAGCCGATAAAGGTTTTTTCCCACACCGCTTCAACACCACCGAAAACAACACATATGTCGGTCCATATCCTTCTAAATATTACTACGGTTACGAATACATGACAGACAAAACCAGGAAAGAATTTGACCTATGGTACGCAACTGTTAAAAACGATGTGTTCAACTTCCAAAAAGAGCTGTTTGCTTATGGCAAAAATGATGTGGTTCTCCTGAAAGAGGCCTGTTTAAAATACCGTGCAGAGTTCATAAAATGTACAGGGGTGGACCCGTTCACACAAACAACCCTACCAGCGTGTTGTATGGCTGTATACAAATCAAAGTTTATACCAAAAGACACTATAGCTCACACATATGATGGTGCTTACATTAATCAACACAAAGCATTTTCAAACGTATCAATTGAATGGTTGAGTTTGTTAAAACAACCCAGGGGGTTGCTGTAGAACATGCATTAAACACGGAGAGAAAGCTGTAGGTCATTTCTACCTCGATGGTTATTACGCGGAAGGTAATACCCGGGTGGCGTTAGAGTTTAACGGATGTATGCATCATGGGCATAACTGTTCATTCAATCCGCACGATGTACACCCTTTGTCCGGAACTCCCTACGAGGTCCTAAGACAGCGTTTGATGACAAGGTAGACAGACTCAAAAATGTTTATGGACTCGAGGTGGTTGTTATGTGGGAGTGTCAGTGGAAGTATGAAAAAAGCCACAATCAGCAGGTTATCGATTTTATGGCTTCATATGTTAAACCCGAGCGTTTAAACCCCAGGCATGCTCTCTTTGGTGGACGACAAACGCCTACAAGCTGTACCACACGATCGGTGATGGTGAGAAAATTCGCTACCTTGACTTTACTAGTTTATATCCCTACTGTCAGTCGCGTAAATCATACCCCATTGGGCATCCGCAGATTATATCGCAAAATTTCGGACCCTTGGAAAATTATTATGGGTTCGTCAAAGCAACCGTATTACCCCCTAGACGATTGTTACACCCTGTTCTGCCCTTCAGGTGTCATGGCAAGTTGATGTTTCCTTTATGCGCCACATGCGCTCTGCAGGAGAATCAGTCAGGAGTGTGTGGACACACCGACTCCGAGAGGTCCATCTCAGGTACATGGGTGAGTCTCGAATTGCTAAAAGCTTTAGAATTCGGGTACGTTGTAACTAGGGTGGATGAGGTTTGGCATTTTCCAGACAGATCTGACACACTGTTTTCAGACTATGTCAAAACATTCTTACGCCACAAACAGGAAGCTAGCGGCTATCCCGCCCATGTTGTGACAGAGGCTGACAAACAGGGGTATATAGAAGACTATTTTGAACATGAGGGTATTAGACTCGACCCATCAAACATTTCTTTTAACCCAGCGCGAAGGTCGATTAATAAACTGCTTTTAAATTCTTTGTGGGGAGATTTTCAATGAGGGAGAATTTACCGAACACAGCATTGTTGACAGAACCAGGCGAATTTGCCCGATACATTTTTTCGGGTGATATAGACGTGACACATTTCTCTTTTGTGTCAGAAAGTGTTGCTATGGTTCAGTGGCGCCACCCCGATGGTGTTGTAGGTACTACACGTGACATAAACATATTCATAGGGGCCTTCACAACAGCGCATGCGCGTCTCGAGCTATACGGTCTGATGAACACATTAGGAAGCCGCTTGCTGTATAGCGATACAGACAGTGTTGTGTTCGTGACAGCCGAGGGTGACGAGGAACCAGAACTTGGCCCATATTTGGGGAACCTCACCAGTGAGGTCTCTCATGACGATTACATAACCGAATTCTGTTCCGGGGGCCCCAAGACTTACGGCTATAGGACGTTCAAGGGTTCCTGTTGTATGAAAGCTAAAGGGATTACTTTAAACGCCGAAGCGTCTAAAGTGATTAATCTGAAATCATTAATTGACCTGGTTGAGCATTTTGTGGAACAAGGGGACTCCACACGGCATGTTATTGCTCGATCAGAGACCATAACACGTGTTAAAAAAAAACCTCACATTAAAAAACACCCCACTTGTTAAAAGGTTTAGAGTAGTTTATAACAAACGTGTTTTATTACCAGACTACACAACTCTACCTTACGGCTACTGAAAACATGGAAAGAAATAATCCGACGGCGCCGGTGGTTTCACGATTTGACCAACGTTTGCAACACCCCTTCTCTTGCGTGATAAGTGGGCCATCTAACTCGGGGAAAACATATTTTGTAAAAACCCTACTAGCTAATGCGGATCGTTTGATCTCTGATAAAATTGAAAAGATAGTTTATATCTACGACTGTTGGCAACCATTATATGACGAACTGTTAAAATTAAGGGATATCACATTTGTTGAAGGTATACCCGAAAGGTTGGATGACGATGACCTATTACCTCCGTCCAAAACATGTTTATTAATTATTGACGATGTTATGAAAGACGCTAGTAACAGTCAACAGGTTGAGAAAGTGTTTACACAATATGTACATCATCGTAATCTCAGTGCGATCTATTTGGTACAGAATTTATTTTTTCAGGGTAAGACCAGCCGTACAATTAGTCTGAATACTAATTATCTGATATTGTTTAAGAACCCCCGTGACAATAACCAAATTAATGTGTTGGCTAGACAGATGTACCCCGGTAATACAAGATATTTTATGGAATCTTTCAAAGACGCCACAGGCGAACCATTCGGTTATCTGCTGATCGATTATAAAGCGAAGACACCTGATTCATTGCGGCTCAGAACAGATCTGCTCGCACCGTTTCAAGTTGTGTATGTTCAGAAAAAAGACATAAACGCTGAGATACCGACATGTCTGCGCGGGTTATACGTAATCTTCCGCTCATGCAAATTCTTTTAAATGCAAAACCTTCCCAAAGAAAAGTTATTCTGCAAACGGCTTCAAAAGAACTGATCCTGGCGTTGTGTGAGATTGCTTTTAATATACTACGTGGTGTGATACCGCTCACAACCCCTCAATATAAAAAGTTGGCCAAGAAAAAGGGTTATATCAGGAACATTGCCGATAAAAAGATAGCTTTGGCTACAAAGAAGCGGGTTATCACCCAGAGAGGAGGCTTTCTTCTACCACTACTATCCGTGGCAGTACCGTTTCTAACAAGCTTACTATCGAGACAAAGTTAGGTTTATAGTTATGGAATACGCAGAGAAAATGTTTTTAGTGCCACAAAGTCAGGTGGATAGACTAAGAGATAACCGGACCCCTATACCTTTAAGACAAAGTGTCGAGAACGATCTGGATGCCTCTATAAGAACAGTTCTGAATAGAACCGATTTGGGTATCGATGAGAAGGCTGCTAAATATTCGTCATTGCTGCATAGATATTTATCCTTGATTAAGCAGGGTTCTATCGAGACTACCTCATTAAACCTATCGTTACCTTTGGATGCTGTTAAGAACACCGG
The DNA here is from genome assembly GCA_029706075.1 of Aldrovandia affinis. Taxonomy (NCBI): domain Eukaryota; kingdom Metazoa; phylum Chordata; class Actinopteri; order Notacanthiformes; family Halosauridae; genus Aldrovandia; species Aldrovandia affinis. The sequence goes on from JAINUG010000047.1 coordinate 3,314,223, forward strand.
CCCCCCAGATGTTGAGCAGGAGGTGATTGCGGATTCAGACGGTGTAGCTGTAGACATTTTGAAAAACATATCCGGTAGAAGCAAGAAAAATGCGCAATATATTTTAGAGAAAATGAGTCAATCAAAAGATATAACCTCCTGGGCCGATACGGGGGAGTTTATTTTAAACGGTGTGGTTGTTCAGAACACCCATATCTTTGACTTAATTAAAAACGTCACAGACCCACACAACATAGCCGTTGGGAGAAGACCGCCTGGTTGGCACGCATTTCTGAGGGCTATGGCTACGTTGAACATACCCCTATCTACGGTGCCGAACACACGTGTTAAAGGGGAGATTAATGCTTTTAAACAAGGCCTTAGACCTGCAGTTTTGGGTACGTAACGCCAGTGCGAAGACCTAGCCCCACAGACAGCATAGACAGCACAGATACCTTCATATCCCCTGCTGTGGTATCACCCCGCTCTAAAAAATCACGTTTAGCTCCAAGATGGTCCAGTTATTCATTTTTGGTTTATTTTATTTTATTTTATTTTATTTGTGTGTTGTGTAAAAATGTGTTGTGATATGAAGATGAGCCATATCTACATACAAAACATGTCTGAAAAAGTGTTGTGTATTATTGTTTGAAAATGTTAATAAACTGTTATTTTGTATGAGAATTTGTCTTCTGCGTATGTTATCTACTTAACAGTGTGGGGGGTATACAAAGATGTTTTATCTAGTCTTAGCATACACCATTTTACAGAACGAAACCGTACAACATTTGATAAATGATGTGTATATTTATTATAATCAGGCATACATCTCACCCGTCTGCACATGTTGTATACAGTTAAAAACATTAGAGTTACATACACATGGTTGTAATTTTCTCACAAAACGTGCTACCATGGAGTCGTTTTTAAAATGATCATTTGAATATTTATCCATTACAGACTCATAACTCAGACCTTTAGACATATGGTAGATAAAGAATAGACAATGCTCGCCACAGGTGACCGATGTAAAGTCTTGAACTTGTTTACTTGAATATTGTACCCACGGACATGTTCTTCTTAAAAAACGGTAAATCGACTTAGGAAACATGTCGTCGTTAGGGGCGTGACCGAAGCTGTCGAAAAAACACGCCGTGTTGTCCTTGGTTATGAAAACGGCTAACCAATGTTCACCGGGTAAATTAGAGGGATGAGTGTTAATGATTACAGATGCTGGCCGTAATCGTACAGGATCGGGAGGTAGTTGGTCACTAGGTAATACACCGAGAATATGTGTGTTTGCAGCGATTTTCTCCATAACAGCCGTTAGTTCTATAGTATCCATTCTGGTGGCTATTTTCCTACCATTCTGAATCACAACTCAGGGCCCTGTAATTCCTAATAATAGTCCACAAGAACCTGTCTACGGTTAGATATTTCAATCAGACTATCAAACACCGCATAGACAATGAGATTTATAGTTCTTGGTAGTGGGTTTCTGAATCTAAGCTCCAGCCGGAGATGTCCTGATTTGATTAGCGATAGGTGTTGTCCGAGTTCCTCATCGGGGGTCAGATTAAACGCATAAAGGGTGTAACCGTTCATAAATTCCTCTCTATCAATAGACATAGCCTGATTCTTTAAATGACGCCCAGACGCCATAACCATTTGGTAATACTCGCGAACTACCGACCTCGTGTCGGGTTGGGCTGCAGCGGCTTGGACGGATATTGTACGCCGTCAAGATGTAGTGCGAGATACTCCAAGTTATAATGTTTAAACGTGAACGGGTTCTTATTAAAAACCCCTGTAAACGCATCATTATCAACCATGCCTACCACTATAGATTTTGGTAATGTGCCGAGAAATAGATTCTCGTGATTAGACACGCGTGAACCGACCGGTATGGAGAAGTTTTTAAGGGTCACACGGTCTATTGGGTATTTTGCAGTTGCCGTGAGTAGGGCTTCGGCATGGCCTAGCCTAACAGCCGGAGAGAGCGTAACCTTTTTGACAAACAGGGCTGCCGAGACAATTTGTATTTTGTATTCTACGAGATCATCGGATTAGACAAAATTCATCCTTGCTCCGGGTCATCCGAATTTTAATATCGACTCCGTTTAACATCAACTTCTCTTGAAAAAAAATGTCACTATGAATGGGGGAGAGCAGCTCTACCACAGCACTCCCTGCAGTGTAAGTACACCTTTTCTTCAGTCCTATATTTTCACCGTCAGGGAGTGTGACATCTGTGTGTCCCGCCGTGTCTTTGTAAAACAGACCTGCTGTGAAGTTTGTTTCCAGGACTTGTTTATCATAGTTCATCAAGCATTCGATTATACTACGGTAGGGATAAGTATTGGAGCTTTGTGAGATCAGACGGTCCCCTAAAGAGACATCTACCTGAGAAAATAGGGTTGCCGCGGGGTAGTTTATAACCCCTACAAGAGCCCCTGCTGGTATATTAACGCCACCTGGACCAACAATCTTCATACGTAAATATAATGTTGTGTTATTTAAATCCAGATAATCCTCCCCGGATGCTGGTATATTGAACTCTATAGGACCGCTATCAGTTATAGCGGATAATGGCGGAATTTCCACATAGGTACACTTTTCTATAGCCGTCTGTGTCAACGGCACCGTGAATAAATCTAATTCTGATTTTATACACTCTTCACTCAGTCCGTGTAATAATGCCATTTTAGAATATGTATCCTTTGTGGGGCGAAACACGTCTACTAACGACGTGCTTACGCTTCGTCCTTCTTTTGCGTACTGTTGGGGTCCTGCGTACGACACGTCTTTTCTTGCCAACAGATCTATGTCTGCCTCCTGGGGGTCGCTTCTGGGTCTTGCGCGTCATAACTAACAGCCCGCTACCATCCTGGGTAACGCTACGACCGTTTGTAGACATGACGTTGCTGAGTACATCCCCCACTATGTTTTTAGCTGCGTGTTTAAGATGTGGCTTGGCTATGTTAAAACCTTTTTTTAATAGAGGCATTGCAAAACGGAAGAAGCCCCTAAAAAGGCCCCCCAAACCACCCCCGTATTGTGCAGCGCTACCGGCATAGCCGGCCAGACCACTACCAGCTTGGTTTTGGTAATAGGTTATATAGCGCTCTGGATCCCGTGCATAAGAGTTAAACGGAATCATCATGGATCTATTTATGGTTTCACACACTATGTCTTGCAGGTCTGAAATGAAGTTTCGCTACCACTTTACCGTATGTGAATGGTACGTGCAGATTCTGGTCACTCTTTATCTCGACGACTATGTCATTAATATGACCGCTGGAGACCGGTACGTAGTGGGGCTTATCATACCGGTTAGTGACCACTTGCAACTCTTTCCGGCTATATGTACACACCCCAACATTTGCACATAGTGGTCTCCGACGACCTGATGTTCAATTATGTCCGTGTATACAAAAAGATTATAGAATCCGCCTTGTAAATCCGCAGGGTTCGGGGCGTAAACCTTGTCTTCTTTAACAAAATCCCCCCTCTCAGCAACCTGTTCAATAGAATGTTTAACACCTAAAATTATAGCTAGCTTTCCAACGAACTTTAGAGCTATATCCTTTTTTGTTGTATATTTTGTTTTTTACCGGTGAGTATCCAAGAGTTATAGACAGGGGGGTCGTATACTCGTTAATCGCCGCAATAATATCCGTGATGGTTGTGTAAGTCCCTGAGGTTATCATATATTTTGCTTCCGCCCCCATTTGTTTATCAACGACCGTAAAAAGAGTGTCTGATGGCGTTATAGTAAGCCATGTTCTTGGATATTGAAATTCGACTAGGCCAACCTGCCATGAACCTTTCAACAGCAGCGGTTTCGATAATTTTGTCCGGTAATGCGATATGGTGTTCTCAGGATACACCCCCCGGGACGCGTTGGAGGGTAGTGTTATGTAAAACCCCTCACTGGCCATGGCTTCTTAGTATCTCTAGAGATCGCTAGATGTCTATAACCTCCTCTTCACGAACCCAACTGTTGAACCTAGCTGGCCACCCAAGCCATTTAACAAGGACCATGAAACCTTTCTTGGCCAGAATTTTTTCGATCTTAAAGGGTTTACTGCCGTCAATATTTATTTTTTGTAATTCCTCTTCATAAAAAGTACCCTCAATAAGCTCGCCGTCATAATCTTTTAGTCTGTAGACCGGTGGGGTCCGGGGGATACATGTCGCTATGGTGAAATATTCCCTAGTATAAGTCTCTTCATAAGCTTTAGCGAACGGCGTTCTAGCCTTCCATATCCGTACAATGTCACCTATAGCATATTTAAAACAGCGCTTCCCAGTATCCTTCAGACCATAGAGAGCTTTAAAACCTCTTTTTCATTTTCTATAGTTACTCCTGTCGGGGCTCTCTGTATACTTCTATGAAAACTGTTGTTGTATGATGTAACCATGTCTTGTATGACATCCACATATCTGTGTGAGTTGACCGATGTTAAATACCTCCACATCAAACCCTTTAAAGTACGGTTGAAACGCTCAATAACTGAAGCCTTAAGCTCACTGCCCGTGGAGAAATGGTGAATTTTGTGACTACTCAACACTTTCTGAAAATGTTTATTGTAAAACTCGGTACCACGATCCGTATGTAGTTTTCTAGGTACGCGACCCGTCCGTAATATATCTTCAAAAGCTTTTGACACCTCAACCCCTGATTTACTTCTTAACATACGTACCCATGCATATTTACTGAATACGTCAATACATGTCAGCATATACTTGTAGTTGTCATTAGCCTTCGCGTACATGGACATATCTACTAGATCAGCCTGAAACTGTTGGTCTATCCCCGTAGACGATTACCCTGTTTCTAGGGTACTTAACGCGAACTGGTGCGTGTAAAGTGTACGTCTCCTCGCCTTGTAGCCAGTCGGACACATTTTTGTCTGATAAATGAATACCTGTTTTCTTGAACACGCCACGTTTTAGACGGTTTTTACCACCAAAAGACCCCACGCTAGCGGGGTCGTAATAGACGGAGTGCATTTCTTCTGTCATTATAACACCGTAGTTATAAGTACCCAACAAATAATGATTCAGTTTTACGTGTAACAAAACGTTTTATTCAATCTAAAAAAAGGACACACGTGGTTCACAATAGGACACACGTGGTTCACATCACATCAATAATGTTTAAAAATTGTACGCATGTATTAACATTCCTACTAATCAGAAAATCTACTAGAATCTCAACAACGATACACACATCTACAACATCATTTTTAGACATCTTCAACATACATAAATCTGTAATATAGGCACATAGGCTAATTATCATACCAACATTGAAACTTTTCCGACACATACCCAGACATTTTAGCAAACTTGTTACAGTCACATGACAAGGTTTGGTATCATAAGCACACATCTGTAATATATCGTCCCAGACATCACACACATCCCTAGCGGACATCAACATTTTTTTCAGCCTATCTAAACGTGCGGACTCAATAACAGGCCCCGATGGTCTATTGGCAGTAATTACACCACACAATAAAGCAACTAGTTCTGTCTTCACATATTGTTTATCAATAGGTGGCGCCAGACGGAGGTTCCCCATGTCGACAGGCCTGTTTTTCGTCGCCCCAGCACTTCACAGCTTCGTGTACGGATGCTTCACAAACGTGACTGATGAGTTTGTGTCTTATTTCACGCAGTTTCATACAGATGTACGGCTCATCCGTCAGACCCAGTAGCAACGTCTCAACACAGCCAAGAATTCGGGGTTTCGAAGGTCTTAAATCGATGGTTTGCAGAAGGTTTGAAAAAATCGTTGGAAGCCCCGGTGTTAACAGCCTCCTCCCCAACACAGCTTGGAACATGAAACCTAGCCACGCTGAGACATCAAACCTTGGAACACCTGGCGGATCCATCACGTCACACACACACACGCTGACGCTCCGTCTGTAAGCTCTCCAACCCCCCAACCTCCCCCCTCCCTCTTTCTTGGTTCACACGTTCAGGGTGGTCATCGGACATCTCCAAAAGTACACCTGGACCCCATCAATCATACAAAGGTCACAAAGGTTGTAATAAAGTGCACTCTATATACTACTCACTGACTTTTGGCCATATAGTGTACGTATGTATATCATTTAGCAGACGCTTTTATCCAAAGCGACTTACAGTAGTGAATGCATACATTTTTCAGTATATGTGGTCCCAGTAGGAACTGAACCCACAACCTAAGCATTGCCAATGCCATGCTCTACCTACTGAGCCACACAGAACCACAGTCCCTACAGATGTGAGTCTGAGACCAAAGGGTAGGAGGCATTGATGTATTAGTGATGGAATGACCAGATTTTTTATTTTTATTTATGCTTCTCGTTTGCAGCTTTAGACTCCTGGATGGCATTAGTCTTTTCTATCATGTCCTGTACTAATAAAATTGCCATATTACAAAGGAAATGGATATGTTTCATTGTTACAGGCCCAGCACATTGGATATCTCGGTCTGGATATCCGTGTTACATGGCATGTTTAGAATGGGAAGCCCTGTATAGCCAGACCCACCCTATAGCATTGATTTGGTGTTGTAGGTGGTAGCAGGGGGAATGGAGAAGGGGTGTTTAGTGTTAGTGGGGGAGGGGGGGGGACACAGAGCTTGTGCAGATGTTTCATTGTGATGGATCTATTATCTACCTATTACAAGATAAATGAGTGATCTCTCCTATTTTCCATGCCTCCAGAAAATTGAAATGAGGAGGGAAACATCAGCGGGGGCCATATGATTGGGGTAGGTGGGGCGGTCATTCATTTGAAAGGAGAGGGAACACTGGCAGCGCCCGACTGGCCCCATTGCTGCATTATCCATCAGGCCTCAGTAGTCCTCCAATGATGACCCAGCGTTCTCAGGTTTCCGCCACCATAATTAGAATTCATGACAAAATAAATGCAAGGAAACGTTTGGTACCCCTCATAATTGTATAGGAAATGTATTGTTATTAGGGGAACCATTTGCTTCCTGTGATTTTCCCATTACCGGCTTGTCAACCAACATAGATAATTGTGGACAAAAACAAAATAGGAACTCAGTTTTTAGGGTCAGTTTTGCTTTTTTTCTTGGTTGGGGCTTGTAGTTCACCCCAATCCTGGAATTCAGAAAGGTAATTCCTGCTTATTACTTTAATATTAACATGGAAAATGTTTATTTATGCAGATTCTCATATGTACATGCTAGAGTAATCCCCTCTATTGAAGGCCATTTAACAGGTGTCTACTCGCAATGGAGAGGTTTATAAAGGCAGAGCAGTTTGTTTCATATTGTTTTGGTTGTATAGCAACAATATTTTGCATAGATGTTACAACCATGTACAATCAAATTAACTCAATTGGAAAACATGAACTGTGAAAACAGGTATATGACTGAAAATACATTCTTAATAGCCTAATACTGTTAGTATACTATGAAACCCACTTCCATAAATGTTTGGAATGTGAAAGTACATTTTATTAAAGTTTATTTTTTGTTAATTCCCATTATTTTAAATATGAATATTTGACAATTGGCCAATTGCTAATTGGCCATTCTACTGAAAAATTACAAATATGTGTGTGTGTGTGTGTGTGTGTGTGTGTGTGTGTGTGTGTGTGTGGATACAGGGGGTAGACAAAATAATGGAAACACCAAACAGTATATGAATTTTGGGCCACCCTTTGCATTCAGAACAGCTTCAATCCTTATTCAGTTTTTAACTTTATATATATATATAATAAAATATTATATATATTATAAAAATAATAATAATAATTTATTTGTATTTAATTTATATATTGGAGCAATCTTTAAGAAGGAAAGCCTCCAATTCATTTTAGAGATAAAAGCGGTGGAATTCTACCATGCAGAGTAATAATCACAGTCAATGACTTCCACAAGATAGCTGCCCACACCATAACAAATCCATCATGTTTAACAGTTGGGAACAGGCAATGTGGATTAAAAGCTTCATTTAGCTTCCTTATGTTTGGCTTTCAAACATAAACCCATACAGACGTAGGATAAACAGTAAAAAACTACTCATCAGACATTACTTTCTTCCACTGCTCAGAAGTCCAGGTTTTCTGTTCATTACACTAGGTTATGCATTTGTCCATATTGGCCTTGGTTACAAGCGGTTTCTGAATGACAGCCCTATCATAAATATCAGCTTTGTGTACAGTTTTTTTACTAGTTCATGGAGGTGTTCATGTGAGGGCCTACTAGGACCCTGGACAGGTCACCAATCCATCGCAGGGCACACACACCATTCACTCACACACTCATACCTACGGGCAATTTAGACTCTCCAATTAGCCTAACGTGCATGTCTTTGGACTGTAGGAGGAAACTAGAGTACCTGGAGGAAACCCACGTGGACACAGGGAGAACATGCAAACTCCACACAGAAAGGCCCTAGCTGGGACTCAAACCCGTGACTTATTGTGCAGCGAGAGTGCTATCCACTGCCCCACTGTGCCGATCCCAGCTGAACTCAATGAACTTATTTTTATTGAGCATTTAATTGAATTTGATGGTTATATGTTGTGAATTGTCTATGAAAGAATTGTGATTTTGGAGGTGTGCCTGTCCTAATTAAAAGATAAACTTGTTTGTTAATATTTTCCCTTAAGAAAGTTTAGTAAAGCTGACTCAGTTTGATATTAATTTGTTGTTTCATTATGCAAGGCCCTATAACAATGTAACCATTCATTATGCCTAACCTATGCCTACAAATATATTTTGAATTGGTTTGAAAATAGATGAATGCCTTTACATTTAGCTTTCTATTATCTCAAGAAGATCTCCATTCGCACATGTATTTAACGTGTTAAGGATTTAAAGCATGTTCTCAATCAAGCACCATTAACTGCAGTTGTAATTAAAACAAACTCGGTAGCTTCTAAGACCATGACTGGGGAAAACTAATATAAGATATGAATTGGGCATTGAACAAGTACTAAAGTATTTCTGATCTTTCACAAAGATGCTTGTGTCTGTATTTTTCTTTATTCAAGCAGTGTCAGTAGGCAGCACTGTACTGGTGTGAGCTGGGTGTAAATACTTTAGAAGGAATTAATTAAATAATTTAAACTATGATCAGAACATACATTATCTCTTTATCAAATTGAATCAAATGTATTTGTATGGCGCATTTCACAAAGCATTTATCACAATATGCTTTACAGCAGATTCTGGCTTAAACCTCCATAAAAGCAAGCCTATGGGCGACGGTAACAAAGAAAAACTCCCTTGGTTGAATGGATAGGAAGAAACCTTGAGAGGAACCAGATTCAAGAGGGGGAGTCCATCCTCTGGCCAGCTCAGGGCGTGAGTTCTCAATGACTAATAATGGACTAATAATGGTCAATCAAAACTCCTTGAAATGTCCAGTTTCAAGCATTGTTTGTAATAGACACAATATGCAGTTTGCAGGTCAGCCCTGAATAAGGATTTTACAGCTTCTCAGAAGGAGACTTGAGGTGTTCTTTGATGCACCTGATCAATGGATGTACAAAAACCTTTCTCCAATTTGAGGCCCCCTCAATATGAAATGGGATGGAAGGCAGCCATTATGTATTATGTCTGGCTTCTGAACAAATTAATCGACTGGGTTGTTCTGAATTGCGAGGAGAAACATTTCCCTTGCTGAAAGCGAGACATTTTGATTTATGTCTGTTTTCCCCACATGTGAAATGCAACATCATGCAATGCAAGTCTTTCAGCGATGGATAGTTTATGGAGCAGTGTTTAGCCTTTTAAGGATATAAATCTGCGATTTGAGAAACAATTAAATGGAGAGTGACCAGATAGCAGTCCCATCAGTGTCAGCATATTTCCCATTATTTTTCTAAACTGACATCTTTTATGATAAATAGTGGATGCCAGGTCAAAGCTGATTACACAGTGCACTAGGAATTCACAGGGCTGTCAGAAAGAAGACCGATTGACTTGAAATTTACATATTAATGAGATGATTTGTTAAGAGGCTGCTTGACTATAAGAAAATAACAGGATATTTATAGGGCATGACATTTGTAAATAAAGCTGAGGCAGGAAAAAATGGAAATTAAACCTTTAGTTTTAAAAATAAATAAATAAATAACTGCCCCCCCTCCCCACCCACCCACCAGTTAAGCACTGTATTTGCATTTGCATTTTTCCCCCCAAAAAGGTCTGAATCTTGGGTAATGAAAAGCCAGTTACATTTATATGTGATTGTCCTTTGTGTTGTTATTCTCAGCACAAACTGCACAGTAGATGACCTTGTGCCTTCCTTTCAGACTGCTCTTATTGCTACTGCTGGCTGGGTATGCAATTCAAATGATGCCCATTTATGAATCTGAAAGAATGGCAGCTAGTTTATTGAGTGGACTGGAGATTTAAACTTGACAGGTCAGAAACAGCTCTTGAATTTTAACAGCCCTCTTTCTGCCACTAACAAATGTACGCAAGAGTTAAGTTTTTTGATCTTACTTTTTTTTTTTTTTTTACAGTGACCACCAAACTCTTAATAGATTAGTAAAAAAAAAAAAAAAAACTCTTAAGTTAAGTATCTGAAAAGCACTGTAGACAAAACCAAATCACATTTTGTAATGATTGCAATGTATTGGGTATATATACTGTATGCTACTGTATGCCCTGCTTCACTTTGCTCATGCTAAGTTGGCTTGAAGTGCAATTTTCAATATTAGTTGCACAATGTGAATGCCACCAATTTATGCCATGCTTTCAGTTATAACTGTGGAAATTAGTGAATATGGCTGCACTCTTCCAGCGAACAAGGTCATATTGTATGAAATAGAATGTTAGTATATCTGCTATCAGGCACAGATCCATTTAAATGTTCAGCAACAATTAATTCTGGCACACCTAGACCAACTTAAAGAAGCTGCCATTATTTGAATATACAGGCTACCTGTTTCTCGTGTCTATTTTATGTGTGACATTTAGGTCTGGCATTGCTGCACTGATGGTGTGCTGTCAAATGTCTGTGTTTATTGCAATAGTTTTATTGCTGAGTGAAAGGCCTTGCTGATAAGATATCATAAATATGGGTGGTTCAAAGATAATCACAAGTAACTAAAACAAGAAGAACATTTGCTCAGAAGAAAAGAGCCAAGATGTGTGCTGCATATTGTATCAGTTTGTCAAACTGAAATCAAACTCAGTTGTACCCATGTCAAGAGTTGTTTGTGTGTTCTAGAAGATCGTGCTGTTTTAATCACTGAGAAGGCATCCCACAACTCAGTGGAGGAGAAAATTAATAAGGCTGAATGTAATCCTTACGTGATGGACCCAGATCATTACCTCCTCCTGAGAAATACCAAACCTCTGCAGAGCCAAAATTCTGCCTTGAGTTCTGCTACCTGTCACTTTACTACAGAGCAGGAAGTAAGTTGTGAGTTTCACTTCAAATTCTATAGACCCACCAGATAATCAGCTCCAAATTCTTAAAATCTTCTTCCCGTTGAACCAAATATATTCAATTTTGTTGCATCTTATGAATATTCTTGAAGGGGTGTGACCAGGACAATACTGTGGTAATGGATGTTCTTTACTGTAATATAGAACCTGAAACTCCTGTTACCAACCAGAACCTCCTTGTGTTAAGAAGCAGAGAAGAAAGAATAATTTTGAAGAAGGAAAGCTGGAGTTAACCCATCTGGTTGGTTTATAGAATCAATGATTCTGTGCATGTGCAGGAACAATTATTTTCACGAGTCCAACAGAAAACAGTGGATACCACCATTTTTTTAAATAACAGTTCTATTGTTTATTGCAGTTTTATTGTAACAGTTTTTTTTTAAGAACAGGTTTATTACCATTGAATACATAATTATTCTTAGGAATATATATATAAAGTCTTAAATTGAATATTCTCTCCAGAAAATAGGTATTTGAACATTGAACCCAGGGAATGTGTTTTGTTGGGCATGCCAAGCACACATTGAGTGGATACTGGTAAATGCTTAGTTTCATTAACCATAAGCTTTCCAGGGTTTGAATTGTACAGAAAGCCTCCCAATGATAATGTATTAAATATGCATGTACGGTATCACTTTTCATTTTGTAAATTGGGAGGTTTTTGGCCACAGACTAAAAAGCCATTTGTCCATCCTGGCTGTTCCATCAAACTCAAATCCCTTATGCAAATATAGTGCCTTGCAAAAGTACTCAGACCCTTGGAAAGTTTTCAAGTGTTGCTGGATTATAAACGATACATTCACATTTTTTTACTGTTAATATTTTTTATTCACATGCTCAAAATGAATGTTTATAAAGAAGAAATTAGTTATGTCAGTAAATATTCAAAATAAGAATAAAAAACTTAAATATGCTGCTTCCAAGTATTCAGACCCCTCGCATTGATATTTGGTGGAAGCACCTTTCACTGCAATAACAGCTTTATGTATTTTTGTGCAACGTTTCTACCAATTTTGCACACTGGTTGGAGGTGATTTTCATCCATTCTTCCTGGCAGAATTGGTCCAGCTCTCTCAAGTTGCTTGGAAGTTGCTTATGGACAGCAATTTTCAAGTTGTGCCACAGAATCTCGATGGGGACAAGGACAAGGATTGTTGAGCCACTCCAATGTAGCTTTGGCCCTGTTCTTTGGATTTTTATCCTGCTGAAAGCTGACTTTTTGACCCAGCTTCAGTTTTTTGGGAGACTGAAATAGGCTTTATTGCAGTATCTGCATGTACTTTGCTCCATCCATTATTCCTTCTATTCTGGCAAGTTTCCCAGTCCCTGCTGAAGAGAAGCATAGCATGATACTGCCACCACCATGCGTCACTGTAAGAATGGTGTTACGTGGAGCATAGGCAGTGTTAGGTTTGTATGTGGGGCATAGGCAGTGTTAGGTGGCTTTCTGAGAAAAATCTTTGGTTTAATACTTTTGCAATCAACATTTTTCCTTTTTTATTTCATTTTAAGTATCTATATATATATATTTTTAAACAGATATGTGGAGTGGGTTGTATTTAGATATATTTATTTTGTAACAGATATTAGTTCTTAAATTAAAGTGTTATAAATTAAAGCTTGAAAGCAACAAAATGTGAAAATTGTCTGGGTCTGGGTATTTTTGCAAGGCACTGTAAGAACTACTGTATATATACTGTATATTTTCTCTGTTTAACAAATAAACGTAGTTGTTGCCCCAGCAATACTTACCGTATGCGCTCGTCATCATCAATCTTTTATTCTGTTGTTGTAAAGATGCACCTCTCCCATAAATGTAGGAATACATCACCTCATCCAGTATTTGGTGGATTAATTCATTTTTATTAATTTGGTTAATTTTTGTTAAATTGAATGTGTACTTTCATTGTGCCCTGTAGGATTATATTTTTGAGAGTAAAAGTGCATTGGTGACAACCTGTTACAAAATCCTTTAAATCAAAATGTGTTATAGTCTGTACTTCAGCCTAGTTTGAGGAATAAAAGAAGGCTTGATTAAATCTTCTAAGCACACACCTTATGTCAGCACTTTGCACATTATCACAAGAGCATATAGCCCTCTAGGTTACATAAGGAGAAGTGATGTGCGTTATGCATTGCCACGCACATAGACGACCCTTGATTTGCCTCACACAGGAACTCAGGGCTTTGTCTCTCTGTTAAGACCAAAACACTTTTTAAAAAGACCAAAGGAATTTCATAGATAAGCTTTGAAAGTGGATCTTGTTTTGGCGTACTTCATTGGTTTGTTTGTCTGTGTTAATGTGTCTGCTATTGTGTTATGATCAGGATATGTTAAGAATAAGCACCAATGTACCATGTGTAAACACGTCGCCCTGGCTGTTTTAAATCCTAATGAACTATTCTTACATCACCGGCACAGAATACTTACAGCAGAACAATGGCTACAGTATTACTTAATTCCTTAGCCATAGTAAATCTGCTGAGAATGCGGTGATGTCCACTCTCTGGCCATATCATATGGATAGTGATGTCATTTGGTGCAAGCTGTATAGGCATCTGGCCCTGAGGCAGGAAGTGAGCATTGTTACCAAATCATTAGTGTGAATAATGGGCAACCACAGGTAATCCCACCCACAGCTCAGTCAATAGTCTCCCATGGGTAGGCTGGGGTCTGGACTGCCGCTCCATACACAGGGGCCTATCTATAAAGCACACCTGTAGAGGGCACTCTTAGCAGGAAAATCACAGAACTGACTGAAGCTGTATGTGTTTGTATTTGTAACTGTCCAGTTGTTGGACCTTAATATTTCTAATGTTTGTTTTAAAATATTTATTTTGATTCAAAAACATCTGTAGTGCTTGTCACAGCCGCCGTTGTAAATAACTTTTCTCGCTTGAACACACAGACAATTTATTTAAAATGTTTATTTTATTTTTTTAAATGTGCTAAAATAAAATGATTTGTTGAATGTCTTTAATTTTGATGCCTTTGCTTTTTTCCAGCATTAGACATTTTACGGATGGAAAATAGCATGAGAGCCGTCTCTGATCATTTTTCCCCTGCTGCCTGGAAACAATCTTCTCAGAAATGTTGACCTCAGATGAGGGGCCACCTCATCCCCACACTGTGACATTTAACTGAGCTCTTTTTTTGTAAATGGGTCCAGGAGATTTTCATTGTGCTGTGTGATATTTTTCAGGATGTGCCCTACGGTGCCATCTGAAGAATGCCGTACTTAATGTCACTGGAAGAGTAAAAAATAGCAGTTCTGCATTTAAAAAATGTAAGCTAAGAACTGCTGCTAAAAGCAACTAAAGAACTGACAAAGCATAGAAATACAGATCTGTACAGGAAAGAAATGGCAATGATGGATTTATTATAAAAAGGATACCACAGAATGTTCAGTATGAAATATACAATATATACAGACAGTTGTAATCATTTACCATCATAGACTGATTGATCTTTTGGGGTGATGGAAGAAGACTGAAACTGAAAAGCAATTCTATTCAGCTACAGCTGTATTATTTGAAGGTTGTTAAATCATCTTAAGATTTATGACAAAATAAAACACGGGACTAGTGCTTGGTTGGATGTACCAATAATGTATACATTTTCACTCTGTGAGAGTCATTTATTGGTGTATTCTTCATTTTGTCTGCCTGGTTAAGACACAATGATGCAGTGAGATAAGTATTAATATTTCCATCAATCACAGCATTACACTTTAAAAACACTTATTGATGTTCCAACCGACATTCATAAATGTTAGTGAATATGATATCAAGACCAGGGTCGCCAGATTATGAAATTTTACAGAAGGTTGCAATAAGTATTCTTGCCTTATATAGTGTATATACTGTAACCTTGTGTGGAATTGTCTCAATCTACCAAGCTCCAATCAGATTTGTAAGCAACAATTGAAAGGATAACTTCTGATAAGTCCTGTATTTTCCCAGCAGACTAAGCTCGTCACATGACCAAACTGTTCAACCTCATCATAAGAACATAACCTACATCTAAAAAACCTAAACAACCGACAACACATATATGTTAATTCTAACATTTGTCAGCTTACACCAAATCTGTGTTTTACATTCTCATCAATGTCCTGCATAGGTATTAGTTGCAAGGTGTTGTATTTATATGTTGAACTTTGTTGTTGCTAATAATTCATATAGCATAATGTGCTTGCTCTGTAGCTGCACTTCTACATATTTTTTATTTTGAAAAACATTGTTTGAAGTGCAGAGTTTTTCAGGAATTCATTGTGGATCTAACACGACGACTGTAACTAGGGTACAGAATACTGTGGCTTGCTTAAAAGTGCTATGGTTGGTCCACAAACTCACCCCTATTTTCCTGAGGAAATTGGCTGAGAGCTTGAAACTGTCAGTCTAGCTGACAAACTCTATCTCCAACTCCAAACAGGTCTTCAGCCTTTAGGTCTTACCAATCCTGGCTTTACAGTTTAAAGCATATCATTCAGTACAGATTAGCATACCAGAACATATGCCTAATTCTGTCCTGAGCGGCCATCGTCCAACACGGTCTCATGGAACATGAGCATTTAGCAATATCACACATCTACTTATGGTCTTGACCTGAAGAGTCTCAGAAACTGTTCTTAATTAATTACTAACATGGTATATAGGGCAAGATTCACTACAGTAAAAAGTTATGATTACAATATATCTGCATTGTTCTGTTATGTTGATCAATTAAATGTTTCCTTGACTTAAGTCATTATCCTTGTCTAGCAGGACTAATGAACAGCTGAAGGCTCTTTGGAGGCCTATTTAAAGGACTCGTTCAGGAAAGGACTAGGAAAGTGTTTTGTGAATGTGGAGAGAGAGAGAGAGAGAGAGAGAGAGAGATTATTGTGTTTTTGGAGTGTATTGTGTTTTGACCTGGATTGTTTGAGGACCCCCCTTTGTGTACAAACTACTGGACTGGATTACGGAACTGACCTGGATTGTGACATTGGATTTTGGACAACGACGACGAGTAGGATTTTTGACTTTGTGTGTTGGATTCCCTGAATACCCCGCCCTTTGTTTTGTGTGTTTTTTTGTCAAGAGTATTTGTTTGATAAATTATTGTTTTGTTTATAATACTGCCTCCTCCGGGTTATTTACCCTGCCTACGCCCTCTGCAAAGGTCCATGCGTGTCGCTCAACCCATAGGGACACCACAGCATCTTTAGTTTAGTTTATTTAACATTTCACTTTAAAGGAATACAATACATGGATACATCCCGATGTGCGTTTTAAAAAGACATATCAAGGATGACACAAAAGTACTCTGACTTATTTCCATTGTGGTCCATGTTGTTATTAGGTGTCATGGTGGTGTGTGTGTGTTGTGTTTGTTGAGTTAGGCGTTGGCAGCATAAACAAGGTTACAATAAATAACAATACAAAATACATTAACATTATGCATTGGCAGCATAAACTAAATTCCAATAAATGGCAACAATACAACACATTTACATTACTCCCATTAAATCAGCAATAGAGTTCATAACAATCGATTACATACATACTACCCTACCTACCCGACTGTCTACTTACAGAGGAACATTATCTAGAAGCCAATGTTTAAGTTTAGCCCTGAATGTGACTGGGTTTGCAATCTGTTTAATATCATTAGGGACCTTGTTCCAATCCTGAGCACCCGAGTACCTGAAATAACTTTTACCCATCTGGCTACGAAACCTTATCAGCATCAGGTTGGCTACAGTAGATCTAGTGTTGTGGCTATGGGCCTCTCCAAACCGTGGGAAGAAGTCTGAGAAGTAACTTGGGGCTCTGTCATTCACAATTTTGTGAACCAAACTGAGGTTCAACAGTGTTTCTCTGGCCTCTACAGGGAGTCAGTTAAGCTCCAAGAACTGGTTCTTCCCTACGTGATCACAGGGGCCAAGACCCAAAACCAATCTGACTAACTTGTTCTGAGAAACCTGAAGTTTTTTCTTCCATATCTTGGGCAAACTACAGAACCAGGATGTACTGAAATAATCAAAGTGGCATTGTATTAACCTGGATGCCACAAGTTTTCGACATTCCCTGTCCAGAAATAAGGCCTTTTTAGCCAGGAACTTTGTTCTGGCGTTTACTTTCCCTACCACTTTCAGGACCATACGTGCACCCCCTACATTGCCATCTAGTGTACAGTCCAGGTAGTTGACAGATTAATAATTTTCAGCTCTGATAAATGTGTGAAGAGAAAATGTACACCTCATAAAAATTCACTGTGGCACTGTGGCCTGTGGGGTGACCGCTTTAGATAAGGAAAGTGTTTAGCTAAACATATTCAGGGCTCTGAAATGCAGCTTTAATGCTCTGAATATCATTGGTCGCTGAATTCATTTAAATAAAAGCACATTTAGCACCAGTTTATAATGGAGCTGGTACCTCTTCAATGGGCTGGTCATTACATCTTCCTACGGGACAGTTCCGGTGCTATGGCTGGTACTGCCTGGATGTTGTAGTAACTCTTTGTTTCCCTTCATAAATAAATGACAAGCATTAGCCCAGGCCATAAAAAGGGAACAGGGATGTTGGGAGGTCACTCACACTATCTCAAATGACATCAGCACCTCTGCAACGGCAAGGGGGGGGAAAGCAAGAGGTGCTAAATGCACCAGAAATGATATGTGGTGATAGAGCCTGGTGATTCATGGGCCAGACCTAATGGCTCATAATTCAGGGGGAGAGCAGGCGAGCGGAGGTATGAGAGCGTGGCGCAGCCTCCACCGCGGACGGTATTTCTTCATAAAGCTGTGGCACGGCACCCAGTGGCCCCCCGCGGCCCCCCGTGCAGGGCCCCGATCCGACGCCCATGTGGAGGTTTTGATGGCGCGCATATTTTCTGGATTAAGTTTGTGGGGCCCACCCTTCCCAACAGATCCCTGCATTCATTTCGGCCGTGCAGGGACTTCGCCCGCTTTGCCACATGTGATTATTTTTTAATGACGCCTCTCTTTCCACTCCAACGGTTTAATTATCCGACACATGCCGGGCCCCCCGAGTGCCTCGCTGTTCACCCTAGCCCGCTTGGAGAGGACATTTTTTTTCTCTCGCTGCGATTCGATTTGCTGATGTGGAACCCCTGTCCCCAATTCCCGGTGGAGTGATGTTTGTTTGCCTCATAACCATTCCTTCTTATTAGTGTTCTGAATTAGTTTATTCAGAGCTATCATTACTTGTTTATTCAGAGTAACTCACTTTCTCACTCCCTCCCTCCCCCCCTGTCTATCTCTTCACCAAAAAAATCATTCACACGTTGGATATTAAATCTGAATAAGTACGTTCACATGATCTGGGCCAGATTTATTTGCCAGGTGATTGGTTCCCAGCGAAACAGTGAAGCCCTCAGTTGAATAAAATAGAAAAAGGATTGTCCTGGAGATTAGGACCCTCTCCTGTGTGTTTCATGTCACTCAATGCGTATCATAAAATATTTTACATTTCCTCTACACCTGTTCTGCTTTGGATTAGGATTGGCTTTGGATCTGCCTTGTCAAAGGACACAAACTTTAAATCAATGACATGATTTAAGTGACATAATGAAGTGTTACTTCAACATCAATGTATAGTTTGTTTTGGAACCATTTGTTTTCCAGTTTGTTCCAGTTTTTTTCCTTTCAGACCACGCACATTCCATTGAAGGTGTTCAATACATTTATTTCTCTCATAATACAAACTACAGTTCCCTCTGAGATGTTAAAGATGGCACCTTTGCCAGCTTACAGCTAGACACAATACCAGGAACCATTGTGATACTCAATTTTTGTGAAGCTATCATGGGATGGTTATCATTATCATTATCGTTATCGTAATGACCTTCAGTTTAGCTCATCTGCCCTAATCTGAAGGGGGAAGGGGGATCTCATGTATATGACCTGGAATCCAGAACGATAGTAACACACTCCACATGTATTCACAGATCTACCTCTATTCACGAGGAAGTGAGTGTTCTGACGACAGAACTAGCAACCCCAATTTTAGTAGCAGTAGTCATCACATTTAAATGTGCCTCGACTGTGATGCAAATGTATTTACACTTTTGCATGACGGTCGAGCTATCTTCTCTGAGTCAGAAAGCTCTAAGTTTCCCTGACGTTCTTCATAACCCTGATTCATAAAACGGTAAACCTTTACTCAGCAAAAAAATTTATGTCATGGTATCTGATGAATGTAAAGAAACTGTTGTGTTTTAAACATCAGTAGATGAAGTCTATTTTAAATGCAGAAAAAGCTCCATCACATTGTAATAATATCATCAGGCTTTTACCTCCTGCATGTTGCCCTCAGAATAAATGTAGAAATTGCTATGTTAATTTCCACTTTTCTGACAAACACATTAATTTGGTATGGAGGACAGGTGTTACTGCTTCCAATGGAGAGAGAAAAAAACATTAAAATCATAAACGAGTCTCTGCTAAGGCCTACATGCTGATATTTTAACTGTGCTGTCATTTTTGATATTCACAGCATTTTTAAAGAAGCTACATTTCAGAGCAACACTTCCAAGCTTGCTGCCTGATTAGCTTTTATTTCGACCATTATGTGGAATATTATTGTAATCTGTGGGCCACAATCTTTTTTTTACCCATTACCAGCATTGTTGTTTAAGGCTGGAGTTTATGACTTTGGTATTGTTTTATTCATCACTGTTACTCTCCTTTCCTGTGATTAGGATTGCTTTCAACCAGACCCACTTTCTTGCACACTCCACATCAAGGGCATTGGCTACTTGGAACTGGCCAACTCACCAGTGGCAGCCCCGTGACACACCCCTGTGGAATGGTAGGGATCCAGCTGATAAAATTCCCTGCAATGATGAACCATCTGGACTTTCTCGTTGTTGTCTCTCTTTCCCTCTGTCCTCAACACCTTAGCAAGCCTTTGGCCACATCTTTTTTTTTTTAAGTGGTTTGTGAAAAAAAAATCTGTCTTTTCATGAAATTACTATGTTGTTACCTGAGTAATGACAATGGGTGATTGTGATGCCCTTCCATAATGGCTTTACTTCTGGCTGTGTTGTTTAAGCTCTTGGGAGAGTATGAAGTGATTATGGTAGGGAATTACAATAGTGGAATGAATGCTTCTTGTATTTAAATGAACCGGAGTACTTCATCAAACCTTTATTTAACCAGAAATAAAAACCCATTGAGACCGAGGTCTCTTTTTCAAGGGTGATCTGGCCAAGAAGGCAAGCACGAATTACGTCAAGGAATACATACATACATATACAATACATAACAAGGCACAGTACACATACAAGTTATCAATAGACTACCGTACAACCGAAATTAAAAATGAGAAGTAAAATTCAGCTTAATAAAATACAAGCACAATAAAACAGTCCCAAACAACCTCAGTGTACTGAGGGGACAAAGGCCAGGGGTAATGTAGAACTACGCATCAAAGCAAGAGCAGCACATCTGATTACTTGAATAATCTATGACACTTTAAAAAAAAGGCCGGAGATGAATGTGCATTCACTATGATACAGTATATGTAGAGGGGTGTGAATCTACAGTAATGTGTATAAAGAAGTGTAAAAAATGCAGTTATATCTGTAGAGGAGTATAAACTTGTCCTAATGTCTGTAGTGGAGCGTGGTTACCCTGTAATGCGAGTAGATGGGTGTGAATATTCTCTAATATGAACAGAGGAGTATCAAAATACAGTGCTGTCTGTAGAGGAGTGTGAAATTCATGTATAGATGAGAGCGTACCCTGTGTGGGTAGAGGAGGCTGGCAGGTAGGAGGTGAAGAACACCCATATGCACTATTGTTAGGACAACTCTAGTTGCAAGGACTCAAGCAAGAGCTGTAACACTATGGACCTGACAATAACACGAACAAAAAGCACAGTGACTGTCCAGACTCTCCTCCATCTTTCTGTTAAGATTCCTCACATTAAGAGTTTGAGTCAAATTATCTGTTTGGTACATGCTGTCATAGTGTCAATTAATTGGTTCATAGCTAGTGCTATGGGCTCGAGGCAATTTCTGGGATTAGGCCCGATTCGGACCCTGGACTGCACTTGAGTGGACCTAAACCATACAAGGAAAGTGCACCCCACACCATAACAAAGTCATCAGAACCCTTCACTGTGGAAAACAAGCACTTGTACCTGTTCTGTTTATTTTTCCTGTCGTGTGTGTATTCGCCGGAGAGTGGGCCACAATTTTGAAAAGCCTTGGAGAAACTGTGCATTTTGTTTTGTGAAACCTTTGGAGAGAAGAGGACCAGTGTTAGGCCCTGTACAGATTTCCAACAAACTGTAAGAAAAAAACCTGGAAATATAAACAAACTATAAACATCTAAACAAACTAAGTTTTACATAACCTGTGCAATCTTACTGTGATTGCTACCGCTGCTACGGCTCTGGAAGCTACCTGTTGCCCTCACGTCTACTCACTCACCTCAGTGCACCGCTGCTGTGCTGCTTCTCCTCAGTCTCTGCTTTGCGGATAAGCCTCTGCTCTTTCGCCGGGTGGATGCCGTCAGATGTCTCCTCATTGAGTAAGTTTGTCGGCTTTCTCTCTGTCCTGATTTTCTGTTCGGAGTTGGTGGTTGTTGACGGTGTTTCTACTGGTTGGGTGTGGCTGACTATGGTTCTAGTACTGCCCATTAGCCACCCGCCTGCTCACTGCGCCGCAACGGTGTCAATTTCCTGGGTGATCCGGTCAACCCACACCAGCTGTGCACGCTAGCCAACTAGATAACTGTGCCAACTACGTCCATAGACCGCCACAATACTGCTATACGCTAGCATAATAGTAGCTCCTCATTTTAGCTGAAACTAACGTTAGATGGAAACACGCACTGAATATCCGTGAACATTTTTTTTTTACACATCATGTTCCTAACCTACTCAGCGTCTCATCATCAGCAGCAACGTCACTACACTATCTCCAAAGAGACTTTCAAACTGTGTTATGTATCTGGGATTCTGAAACAACAAAGATACACTCAAAGAAGAGCTGGACTCTGTGTCGGGCATTAGTACCATCCAGTCCCAATACCGGTACTTAATTAAAACCCCCCGTGGAATTGATTTGAACAATCTCCTCACTGTTAAAACACAATTTCTGTACCAACACACAGTATTGGGTATTAGCACCATCCAGTCCAGATGAAACCCGGTCTATAATCCACACAAAATGGACTTCAACAACCTCATCTGTGTACAAACACAAACACTGCCCCCCTCACTTTTGGCAGGAACTGCAAAGTTTGCATTGTTAAACACTCAAGTCTTTAACAAACACATTTATATTTTTAAATGATTTAATGACTTCCTATGCCTAACAGAAACATGGCATCGAAATGGGGACTATTTTGTCTTAAACAAAGTTACCCCACCAGGCTACAAATACACTGAGAAAGCTTGTGGCTCTGGTTGAGGGGGTGGTCTTGCAGTCATCTATTGGGATGTTTTTAAACTGATTGTACTGCCTGTCCCTGATGACCTTCCATTTCAATGCATTGCATTACAATCCCAAACCCCCCAGCCCTTTGTCATTTTATTAGTCTATCGCCCTCCCAAGTCTACCACATCATTCGTGTCCGTATTTCCTAATCTTTTAACAACTCTTTGCCCCACCCTCAGCAATATTGTGATACTTGGTGACTTTAATATTCACGTTGATTCTCCCAAACTCTCTCTGGCCATTGACTTTTTAAATCTCATCTACTGCCTCTCACTGATACAACATGTTCAAGGCCCCACCCATAGACATCGTCACACCTTTGATCTTGCCATCACTGGAGATGTCCCCGCTGCCAACACCCACATTCTAGATCTCGGCATTTCGGATCATAAGGCTGTACTACTGTACCCATTGTACCCCCTGCTGGCAGTAAACGCACCATCACCTTCCATAACATTATGGCTGTCGATGTTACCACCTTTTCAAATGCTCTCCAGTCCAGTCTTTCCAGCACCCACACAGACATCTCACTCGAGGACTCAGTCATACACTACAATCACACTCTTCATGATCATTTAGACCAATTTGCCCCGGAAAAGAGAGGTGTCCTTTCTCCTGTTCCTCCCCATGGTACTCTGACCAACTCTGAGAACTAAAGACCCAGGGGCGCAAGCTGGAGCGCAGAGGGAGAAAGACAGGTCTTATTGTTAATCTACAGTCTTTTAGGGAACACCAGAAAGCGTACTCCTTAAAAAGCACAACCTCGGGGCGGCGGATGGCGTAGCGGTCTAATGCACCACACTTTGGTGTGGTGTGCACTGCCTGTCAGGGACGCGGTTCGAAACCCATGTCTCTACCAGACCGGCCCTGATCGTCAGCCCCGATCGGAGGCGGTATTTGGGTGAGGGGGAGGGTGAGCCCGCACGAGTCCGTCGAGGCGAAGGTAAAAGGCGTCCGTGGAAGAATTTCCGTCTCGGAAGAGGCAGGAACAATCGGCGGGTGTCTCGCCCCGGAGGACGGGCGGCAGACTCGTGGGGGTGGGGAATTTAAATAAATAGAGGGTATAATTGGCAACCAAATTGGGAGCCATTCTTATTGGAACCCCATACCAAACCAAAAAGGCTGGCAACCTACTTATCTCAGTTAACGGACATTCCATTCCCCTCTCTGCCATAGTCACTAATCTTGGAGTTAAGTTTGATTCTGCACTTTCCTTTGAAGTCCACATCAACAGCATTTGAAAAACCGAATTCTTTCATCTTAAAAACATTGCTAGATTACAATCATCCCTTAGCAAACTCGATGCAGAAAAACTGGTCCACGCATTCATCTCATCTAGACTTGATTACTGTAACTCCCTGTTTGCCGGCTTACCATGCAAAACCATTCCAACGCCTACAGTACTTACAAAACAGTGCTGCCCATATTCTCACCAGGACAAGAAAACCAAACCACATCACCCCAATTCTGTCCGCTCTTCACTGGCTACCTGTTGAATTTCGGATCAATTTCAAAATTCTTCTCCACACCTTCAAAACCATCACTGGAAACAGCCCCATCTACCTTCAAAATCTTCTCACTCCCCAGATAACTGCCCGAGCCCTCAGATCCAGCTCTTTCACCTCCACCCTCCTCACTGTCCCCAGAACCCACCTACACAACATGGGGGACTGGGCTTTCTGTTTCCCTGGCACCACGCCTTTGGAATCAGCTCCCATATCACATCAGGACTTCCAGCTCTCTCACCACTTTCAAGACACAACTTAAGACTCACCTTTTCATCTCTGCTTTTCCAAACCACTAAACTTCACTTTAAATTGCACAAAACCACACAATGAACACCTTTATAGCCCCCTCTTTTTAGGAAAAATAAATGATGTGTATTGCTTATTTTATTATGTGTATAGGACAATTAGATTGTATGTATTTGTATTGCTTTTTTGTTGTTTTTAAATGGTATTTGTTGTAAAGCACCTTGAGATTTCTCTGTATTTTGAAGTGTGCTATATAAATAAAATTCATTATTATTATTATTATTATTAGTGCTGATTATGCCAGAACTGGTGACCTTGCTGTATTGTACGTGTATTGGAAGGGTTTTAGACTCAAATACATTATAATTAAATCATACTGTTGATCAATTAGCAAATCACAATATTTAAAATATTTTAATATATTCATAATATTGAGGCTGTTTTCACCTGGTAGTCAGCGTTCTGAAACTGCTATTACTAATAGATAGTGATTTTCAGGTTGCCATGTGTGGACGTTTTTATTTAATTTCCAACCCACATGTGCATCGACACCATAAAAAATCCCATTATTATGCTTTCTTAATTTAACAGGTAAACGATTGAAAAGTTTACAAAATGTAATGTAATCTTTCCAGGCAGCAACACTTTTCCAAGCTTCACTTGGCTACTTAATTGGCAAGGAGCCTTAATTACTGCGTGTGTCACTGAACGTTCAAGATGTGGGAGAGACCGGGTGTGTGGGTGGAGGGGAGCCCCAGGCCCGCTCAGCCTGACCGAGGCAAAGTGGCATGGATAATCTTCATTTCCATCTGTTAGCCATACCTGTTATTTTTCACCCTCCGACACCCTCGCCCAGACATACCTACATTATCAGACTGGTCAGCTGAAATGTGATTAATTCTGCCAAATGAATCACTCTACCGAATTCCCCCCCTTCTCATGGGATGGTGCAATAAAGGCAATATTTTTAGGATGATATGCAATTGGTCTGAGTGGCCAGTGGCTCTGGATTGCCTGTTATTAGCCTGTATTACAGTACTATCAAGCGAGCACTGTGCTCTTTAACCTGCAGCAGTACTGCCACTGTGTGTGCCAGAAGCCTGGTAATGCCAGGAGCATCCCACCTGCCAATCCACCGCCCCACCCCCACCGCCCTCGTCCAACAACTGGGCACCATGACCGAACCCTGTGCTTGCACTCAGCCGTGGCTTTGACGACGGAGCATGCCACCCCGCTCCCTCCATTACAGACAGTAATTAAGGTAGCTCACCCCACTGCTTCCATAACAAACACAGCATAATGCTCTAATTATGACTTTATTAATTTAAGTCAGGATTTAATGATTTTAAAAGTGATTTATATTGTTTTTCCTGTTTGGAACAAATGAAATCTGTAGCCTAAATTAATACTGGCTTTTCATCATTGCAAAGTTAAAAAGCCAGATACCATTACATTCTCTCCATTAATTTAGCATCAGAAAATCCCAGACAGGCAGGCTAAACATTCATTATGTGGCAGAATTGAAACAGAATTTTTTTTTTTAACTGTGATAATGGAATATTAAATTAAGTTTTGAAATAAAACATATTAGTTTTCAGGGTTGTTCGGTGATCTTCTTCAAACTTACTGGACTGATGGCACAGAATATAAAAGGTACCTGGAATATTTTAAATAAAGTTATAGGGAACACATCTGTGTCCACGAGCCTGCCCAGTTATTTTATCAGTGATCACAACAAAATTACAAAAAATATGAATGAAGTGGTAAATGAATTCAACTCTTTTTTTGTAAACGTTGAGCCTAATCTGGCAAATGCCATTACAAAACATGAGGATGGGCAAATAAAAGGTGGATGGAGAGGGGAAAGTAAAGTGTTGCAATCTATGTTTCTGGGTGAGGTCAACGAAAATGACATTTTATCCATTATAGCAAAATCTAAAAATAAGACATCAACTGATAGCGATGGGATAGATATTATAATAGTGAAAAAGACGATTGATTGTATAATAAAACCTCTATGTTATGTTTTTAATCTTTCTTTTCAAACAGGTATTTTCCTGAGAGAATGAAGGTAGCAAAGGTTATTCCACTTTTTAAAACAGGAGATAAACACCAATTTACTAACTATAGACCGGTGTCCTTGCTTGCACAATTCTCCAAAGTGCTGGAAAAATTGTTTGTACAAAAATTTGATATTTTCATAGAAAAGAACACATTGTTGAGTGAGAGCCAGTATGGATTTCGGAAAAATCGATCTACAGCTGCAGCTTTAATAAATATAACGGAAGAAATAACAACAGCAATTGAAAGTAAGAAATATACAATAGGGGTATTTATTGACTTGAAAAAGCGTTTGACACTATAGATCATACTATCTTAATTTCTAAATTACATACATATGGTGTGAGAGGAGTAGTTCTAGACTGGTTAAGAAGCTATTTAGATAATAGACAACAATATGTACAGTTTGCAGGTAACACATCTGAATATATGCAGATTAAATGTGGAGTCCCACAAGGCTCGGTCTTGGGGCCTAAACTTTTTATTTTGTATATTAATGACATATGTGAAGTATCACAGATACTGCAATTTGTTCTGTTTGCAGATGACACAAATTTCTTTACTTCTGGACATGATATAAAAGCGTTAGCAAACATTATTGTACATGAAATGGCTAAACTTAAAAGATGGTTTGATGAAAATAAGTTATCGTTAAATTTGGAAAAAACAAAATTTATGATATTTGGTAAAAAAAAAAGAACTGAAAATGTGTCACTGTCTATAGATGGAGTTAACATTGAAAGAGTATTTGAATTTAGATTTCTGGGTGTAATAATGGATGACAAATTAACATGGAAATCTCATATATCACATACTAAAAAAAGATGTCGAAGAGTATTTTTGTTTTGAACAAAGTCAAGCATGTATTAGATTATAAGGCCATGCAGATCTTATATTGCTCACTTATCCTACCATATCTTAGTTACTGTGTGGAAGTGTGGGGTAATACATATACAAGCAACATAAAGCCATTGTACATATTACAGAAGAGAGCAGTAAGAATTATTCATAAAGCTGATTACAGAGAACACACCAACAAACTATTTATTAAGTCCGGACTAATGAAACTTAAAGAGTTAGTTGAGTTGCAGACATTATTAGTTATGTATAAGGCAAAAAGTAAAATACTGCCAGATAACCTACAAAAGTTGTTTGTTTTTAGTTCAGAAACTGAGGATCACAGAAGGAAATTTAATTTCAAGCATCAGTACACAAGGACCACGTTAAAGCAGATGTGCACTTCAGTAGTGGGTGTTAAACTGTGGAATTCTCTACAGAACAAATTAAAGGGCTGTAGAAATATATTCCAATTTAAAAAAATGTATAAAGAGAAAATACTTAGAATGTATGATGATGTATAGGCTGGGAATTGACTGAGGAGTATTATTTTCATTTGGTTTTCTTTGATTTCATATATTACTGTAAATATTGGTTGAATTGGCTTTTGTTTTTGTTTATGTTTTGAATAAGGGGCAGGTAAAATAAGAATTTTCTTCTTCCTGTTCCCTTTTCACCATGGAAGTGTAAATGAATGTGTTTAACCATGAATTGTATGTATTAGTTGAAATTATACACTACCAATGGTGAAATAAATTAAAAATACAAAAAATACAAATACAGGGTTCAGCTAAAAGGAGAAAGACACAAGTCATGGACATTTTTTACTTTCCAGCAATAGAATATGATTCACCAGTTTATTAGCCCTGATGTTTGCTCCTACTAACGGTGTGCTTGAAACCTACTGAGGAGCATCCTCTTGAATTAAAACCACACCATCTTCTAGCTGTTCCAGACATCTCAAAATAAATGTTATAATGAAATTGTTTTCCACATCTGAAAGCACACATTTTTTGATAGATACAGGTAACACCAGAAGAAACAAGAAACAAAGAAACACCAACATATAGTGTCTTAATAAGATGTTGGGCCACCATGAGCTGCTAGAACAGCTGGCAGAGATTTTACAAGTGTCTGGAACTCTATTGGTGGAATGCAACACAATTCTTCTACAATACATTTGTTTTTAGCTGATGGTGGTGGAAAACGCTGTCTCAGGCGCCGCTATAGAATATCCCATAAATGTTCAATTGGGTTGAGATATGGTGACTGAGATGACCATGGCATATGGTTTTCATTGTGTTCATGCTCATCAAACCATTCATTGACCACTTGTACCCTGTGGATGGGCCATTGTCATGATGGAAGAGACCACTCCCATCAGGATACAAATGCTTCACCATAGGATGAAGATGATCATAGGACCATGAAAAATTCTTGAATTACCGGAAAATGAGTTGCAAATGTAATATGGTTAATGTACTGGGATTTTCATAAAAATCAACATCACCACAACTATATTTTCTCACTTAATATCACTGATTGCATTTTGTGCTCCAGATCATGGTGTATTGAACATTAGCATTCTACTACCCTGTTACACTGGCTATATTTTCATGAACGCCTGTTCAGAATACAACTGTGTTGTTGTGATGGTGCCAGAAAACAGAAACAAATCAGGTGAATCCAACTCTTATCACCTGTTATATTTCCCTTTCACTGGCTGTAATGGTAACAAAAATGAGAATAAAAACAGGTGATCCCAGGCCAGCTCCTAACTGGAAAACGCCTTCAGTCCTGGTGAGAACAGGACACTTGACTCTGGTTCAGCCACAGGCAGGAAAAATACATCAAAACCTAAGGGGAGATTTCATTGTACTATAAAAACCAAATGAGAGTGACTTCTCCTCTGCTGTGCAGGTGCCGAGGTGTGAATTAATTACATTGTAGGGCAGCTTATCTGATTCGTGACAGAGAAATTATTTCAAATTCTGTACTCGCTACCTCTGTGACTTCTTGGCCCGAGAGCCAAGAAGAGAACCAAGACCCCCCCAAGAATATTTGCCTGATCCTGGAATTTTTAACACCACGTTTCAGCACCATGGACAGAGGCATTAGCGGTACAGCACCTCATAATGGCAGGTCTACCATCTACTTTTAGATGTCTAAATTATCTTTGAAACCACGACACTCTATGGAAATCAGAGTTAAATGAACTGCAGAGAACATGACCAGGTAGCGACTTCTGCTTTAGTAATAAACACAGTTCTGTTTTTTCAAAATTAAAAGGGCTGTGAGCCAATATTAGTACCTTTTTGGAGATCATTTGCTTATTGTACTTGACGT
This sequence comes from Aldrovandia affinis, assembly GCA_029706075.1. Lineage (NCBI taxonomy): Eukaryota > Metazoa > Chordata > Actinopteri > Notacanthiformes > Halosauridae > Aldrovandia > Aldrovandia affinis. Next base: position 3,344,092 of record JAINUG010000047.1, read on the forward strand.
ATCCAACAGAACACTTTCCTTGCAGTTTTCATACGGAGCATTCATTGACATCTTGGAGAAGAGAAATTTAAAGGTTCAGTTAAATGGATCACACATATTCAATGATAATTCTGAGGTAAACTATCATTTTATTTTTGAAGGAGCAACTGTAGGTGCCCTTCAAGGAATAGGTCTGAATATGTTCAGAAGTTATGGGTGAATGTTAAACAGAGACACTGAATATAACTTACGTGAAGGCTGTGATCTTCTTTGAGAGCTTTTAGAGGAAATAGATGAGCAACCACACTTCAATTAAGCTGGATTGTATTGCTCTTGTATAATATGAAACAGTGATAAAGTGTGTTAATTCCTGCATTTCTGTCACACCAATGTTAATAATCATTAGATGGAAGATTAAGGTTGCTTTTATTGAACCAAGCACGGAACATCAATTTATAGTATGTAGACAATGGAATGAAGATGTGATAATGTGCATACGTTTGTATCTTTCCCCTCTATTAATCTTCAATTGGTTTAATTTACTTCCGTAAGACCTGCTGAATTTATATTTCCCCGTCATTTGGTGTCTTTTTAAGATTATATATAGAAACTCTTATTGCATTATCTGGTTTAGCACTAGTTTTAGCACTTTTTTAGCAGTTTAAACTACATTTTCTGTCAACATTAACCAGCCCAAGGGGACCTTTTTTCCCAGACACAGCATTATTTGAAATAGAAAGTGTACCTTTCAGACTTTCAGAAATGAGGTCTAATGCCTTAAAATCATAAAGTACCATGGTTAAATAACCTTCTCAAGCAAGACTGAAATAAATGCACTTCTTTATTAAATGCACATATCTGCAAGGAGTCAGAGATTTAAACCTTTGGCCAACGCCACCAGCTTCCAACAAACAATTTTTTACATCCAAATACTGTGTATACCACATTGACACCACAGCTATTATTGTCAGACAATAGTATGTCATGTATTTTTATGAGCAAATGATCTTCCGATCCATACAATTTACATCCCTAACCTCCCTCATATTTTCTTTTTTATTGGGAGTGGGGGTGTGAGCTAGGGATGGGGTTAACAACAAACATTACAAATCTTATTTTGAAATTCTGCAATCCCCCTGAAACCAATCCTCCTTATGTCATGGATGCATACATGCACACAACATACAAATTAGTCTAATGCAATCTATGAGCTTGGTTAGAGTTGCACCTCATTCCATCTCTTTCTCCTCTCTCTTCCCTCCTCTAAAAAAATGTAGAAAACACAATTTGTCTGCAGCTTTCAGTCGACGTCCCCGTAAGTCCGTAACAAAACACCAAAAGCGGGTGATCCATCGGTGCATTTTGCTTGCCGGTGATGCCGTTGTGCAAATATAGGGAGGCTAAGAAATAAAATTTGCACAGTAAAACGTGATTTTGCCTGCCTCTTCTCCTGGCCTCCATCGCTCTGGCCCAACTGTGAAATTCTCATTTTACACACTTTGCAGTCCAGGGGCCATGAATTATGCATTGTGCCAGAGAAATCCTCAATCTCATGCTTCAGACCCTGTGTACATTATCCAGGTTCCATCTCTATTACCAAGATGAATTGTCGAATGGGGAATATTTGATAGGATATGGTTTTAACTTCATTGTTTGTTTTCAGTGTTAAGCGCTTCGTATTCTGGAGGGCAGAAGCAGAGAGGGATTTTATGGTCCTTTGTTTAAAAGAAGAGAGAACGGTTATGAGAGCGTGGCACTGTGTATATGATACAAAGCATTCAGAAGTGAAACTGCTTCTACACAGTGGCTGTTGTAGCGAAGCCCGGTGCTGTGCCAAGACATTGCAATTGAGAGCCGGTATTGTAATTGTCATGGTGCACGGGAGTCCATGTTATTGGTTTTATCATTTGTAACAGCTGGAAATAATTGTTTTATAAAAACACGAGAAGCAGCCCCAAAACACACTATTGAATTTTGCTGTTGTACAAAATGCACAGTCACATACTATTGTCACCTCAGTTATGACCATGTGTCTTTATGGTTATACATTTTACATCCAGTATGATTATTTACATGCTAAAACCAAGTTTGTGGTTATGTATTCTACAGTACCTGGAGTGAAACAAGCTTTAAACCTGTGCTAATGCTCAACAATATGCCCAGTCAACTGGACCAGTTTACCTGGTACTTTTCACAATACAGCATTCATGAATTCAGAGTACCAAAGCATCATCAGAGGGTCTGTCTGAAAATAAAGAAACTGAAGCAAAAAGTGAAAACAAATACAGCAGTGCAGCTACAAAGCATCAAAGCTAGATTATGTTGAGTTTAGTACACAGATAAGTGAGAACAATGCATACAACAATGTGGAAAAATGTACGGTTAGCACAAATCTTGAGGCATGTAGCAGCCTTTGCTAGTAAATAAACAATAAACATCCAACTGAATTATACTGCTTTTTGACCTAATAGAAGGGCATGCCTGACACCACACTGACAGGAGGAACAAGAAATGAGTCTGCCTGGCCAAAAGGGGCCTATTAGTGTCCAGGATGAAGATTGAGATGAAACTGCTGGAACTTCTTCCCATTCTTCTCTCCCCCACCCCCCCTTCCCCCGTATCTCTCTCTCTCTCTCGTTCTCTCTCTCTCTCTCTCTTTCTCTCTCTCACTCTTTCTCTTTCTACCTGTCTTCTCATTCATTTGATTGCTCACTCACTCATTAACACACACACCCACACACACACACATACACACGAGCCTGCACACACAAGCACAGAAAGGCAGGGCGTTCACCAGGGGGTGCCCTAGCACTGCTGCTGTAAAGCTGGAGGCCAGAATGTTACCATTGTGTGTACCCATTTGGAGTTCCTTTTTCTCTTTTGTGCAGGCACTAGTTCTTGTTGCATCCAATTTTATTCTCCAGGCACTTTGTCGGCATTGCTTTATTTATCCTTGTTGATCAATGACATTCCATTTTTAATAGATGAAAGGATATACAAACAAGATTTAGGCCTCCTTGCTGTGCTTCGGTTACTTAGGGTTAGGGGTTAAATACTATCACTGTCTTTAACTTTGTTTGCCTCTATAATTATTTTTGATGTAGCAAAGCAGATTAGCATACCATTCTGAAGTTTGACCCCAAGTAGGTTGCTTCATTATTCAATAAGTAGATACTGAAGCAAGAGAAACTGAATCACTTATTTTGTCTTTATCAAATAAGGAGGTGGCATATTTTGACATTTGTTGAGCCACTGGTAAAAATGCTGAAGACAGTAAATGCCGAAACGGTTGTGTATAACAAAATAATGAAATAAAAAATATTGTTATTGAACTTCCTGTTTGATAAAGGCAGGGTGTGGGCTGCTTTTCAGTGCATAAAAGTATATGATTAACATTATTTTGCTCTGTGCGCATGGGTCTGTGAACATATACAATATACAACATACTGGAAATATACAGATAACTGCTAAAGGAAACACTTGTAAATTAAGGGTTCTGGTGGCTCTGTTATGGTGTGGGGTGCATTTTCCTGGCATGTTTTAGGTCCACTCAACCCCTTAGAGGGCAAGGGGTTTGCCCTCTAAGGGGGGCCCTCCTTTATTTGTTCATCAATAAATACAAAACCATGCTGACTGATCGCCTTCATTGTATGGCAAAGCATTTCTATCCTGATGGGAGTGGTCTCTTCCAGGATGACAATGCCCCATCCACAAGGCATGAGTGGTCACTGAATGGTTTGATGAGCATGAAAATGATATAAACCATATGCCATGACCATCTCAATCACCAGATCTCAACCCAACTGAACATCTATTGGAGGATCTAAAGTACAGAGACAGCGTTTTCCAACACCGTCAACAAAAAAACAAATGTATCATGGAAGAATGGTGTTGCGTTCCTCGAATAGAGTTCCAGACACTTGTCAAATCTATGCCAAGGCTAATTGAAGCTGTTCGGGTGGCTCGTGGTGGACCAACGCCCTATTAAGACACTTTATGTTTGTGTTTCCTTTATTTGTTCAGTTACCTGTATTTCCCCTACACAAGAGCATTATGTATTCATAAAGTCACAACATGATCAATGGGATGGAGAAGAAAATGTCCTAACAATGTTTACAAACATGGTAAATTATGTAATATAGCATATAAATGTTATATATTGGCTGACGGTTGGCTCATCCTGTTAAAACACAGAGTTTCGGTGTATGGCATTCTCTATGGTCTGGTATTGAATCTTGACCATGCCAGCTCCACCCAGGGAGGGAGGGTTTTCAGTGGGCAGGATTTTCCTGTCTCAATAGTGGCTGCACACAGTTTTTAGGAGAGTGTATTCTTGTCCTCACTCTCCCAAAATGGCAGATGATGTTAAAGCAATGGCAGGCTTGTGAATTGTGCATTCTAAACTGGGAGATAAAAAATATAAAATATGGGATAACAATAAAAAAAAAGAGGCAAAACAGTAGCCTATACTGAAACTACCAGAATAAATGTAATGATGAATTATTGGTATTTACTGTGTGTGGGGTTTGCCTACTTGTCTCTCAGTGTCTCAATCGCAGCTCCTAATCCTAAATCCTCCTTTCTCTCAGATCACTGACTGGCCTGCTTTTTTCTAACAGCCCCTCTCCCAGAGGTCAAACCTGTTTATGCTGCTATTTTATTTCAGAGCAAAGCTATCATAGGCTGGCAGTCATTGCAGCACATTGGGAAGAAGATTAATTCTGTATCTAAATGTTTTTAGGGCCTGAGTCAATATTGGAACACTCACCAATGTTGGGTGATTGGGCCTTAACCAGTAATGAATTTAAGGTGTTGTTGCTGTGAGGGCATATCAGAGCAGAGAAGACTCAGGAGGCAGATATAGGACAATAAATGAGTTTTATTTACCCAACATATAACTCAAAATGTAACTATATACAAAGTGTAACTATATAAAAAATGTAACACAAATCTTATGTAATGAAACAACCAAAAAAACATAAATCCAATTATAAAAATGACATGTCACCCATACAAACAGCTCTTTGCCTCTCTGCCCACAGAGACAGAACTCCTCTTTTCCTTACTGGAAGGCACTTTTATTATCTGAAGTAACAAACCATTTGCCTCCACCCAGATGAGAACACCCCATTAAAACATTAAACCCCCCAACCACCTGCACCGGTGCCTCTTTTAACATCCCAGGGATTTCACACTGCTGCCATATACCCAGAGAAGAGACAGACAAGACAAATAATGGGTTAACCAAATAAAAGTAATACACAACTGATTGTAAGAGCCTTATTATTATACCAGTGTGGGTATAATCATTTTAACTGACACATATGCATTCTTCAGCATTCACCGATGGAATGGAGAGAGAAATTGAGAAATTGCTTTCCAGGAGGACTGAATATAATTGAGGCCTTCAGTTCCAAAATTAGTTTTAGATGTTAAAGGGATATTCCTATAATGGTTTGTGTGAACCACTTATTGATTACATCTGTTTTAGTTAGTTTTTTGGTCATTCTTGTTATTTTTTTAACCCATAGAATGAGCTATTTGGTGAGACACTCTAGTGAAAAACAGTTTCCTATAAAGTTTCAGTTTAGACATTATTGTTCTCCATTACCCATACAGTATTAATCACTTGAAATTTCTAGCAGTATGTTCAAAAATTGAACCATTTCAAACATTTACTTGAGTAACTTGAGATGTATATATGGTGTACACATAAATCACCCAGCCACATTATGTAAATATAAATGTCTGTGCTTATTCTCCATTGCCCACTTGTGAGTTGTCTCAGAAGTACTGTCCTGAATTATTCTACTGTGTCTTACATTTTCCTTTTACACTATTTTTATCAGTGAAAAATCTGAGCAGGCTAATGAAATTGCATTATTGAGAACCTAGCAGGCATTATGATATACAGTACATAGGTCATAAATATGCTTTTTCCTTAGTTTTTATTTAATTGATTAACACTGCCCTACCGTAGGTGCAGGGGCGTCGTAGCGGGGGGAAAAGGGGGACTGACTACCCAGGGCCCCAAGCGGGGGAGGGCCCTTGAAAAGCCTGGAATGTCTGCAATTTTACATTTCTAAGTAATTAGTGTCATTACTAAATTATATTGGCTGAATAAATAGGTTGAGAGACTGAACTTTGTATCCATAAAAATATTGGAGGCTCTCTGGGCTCCCTCCCCTCTCCCCTCCCCTCTCAAAGCGCAAATGGTTTTGTCGCCAAACACGGCTAATCCCAGAAGAAAGTGAAGTCGGGGTATCGAAAAAGAAGAGAAAGGGAAGAAAGAGAAAAAAGGCAAACTGAGGGAAAACAACTGCTCACTAATTTCTTTCAAAAGAATGGTAAGCAACTTGCTAACACTTTAAGAGTGGTTTAAGCTAATATCGGTACGTTGTTTCGATTGAACTAGTTAGGTATGTTACAAATCTAGCTCTAGTTACAAATCTAACCTATCCCACCAGATAGAGCATGAAAATACCTTTAATTTGATACCTTACTGACTCTCATATCTTAAGTTTTAAGGAAGTTATGGTCATTTTTACATGTGCATATTGACCGCTATTGTTTTTCAATGATCTTGAAACAAAAGCTGTGATTCAATAACATAAATGCCCATAACTTTCTTAAAAATAAATGTAATTGCATGACATTTTCAGTAATTACAGAATGAAGCATTCTAAAAAAGATATGGTATAGGCTATCTTAATTTGAATTATCTGAAATGACATTACATAATCAATTAATCACATAATTACATGTTGCGCACACGCCGCGACACCACGGCAGGCAGTGAGCATTTGGGCAAAGATAGGCCTATCTCACATTCGCAAAAATATCGCATTTCGCATCGACAGATTTCAATGAAATTTCACCAGAAACAAGATAAAATGTTAAATTAACGTCCTGGATACCTTTTATTTAGTCCTGAACTTTTCACATTTCGGAAACAAGATGGAGGATCGAGTTTTCAACTACGTTATATCGCAGACATATGGTGGGGAAAAAACGAGTTTACTAGTTTAGGTATGTTACAATTCCCCTGTGCGAGCGATTACGAGAGACTATGGCCATACCCCAAAAATGCAGGCTTTTCAAGGGCTGTCGGTTTTTTTTCACTTCCTGCCGTGGTTTTTGCCGTGTCGTGGCGTGTGCGCAACATGTAATTAATTGATTATGTAATGTAATTTCAGATCATTCAAATTAAGTTATGTGCATTTATGTTATTCAATTACAGCTTTTGTTTCAAGATCATTGAAAAACAATAGCGGTCAGTATGCAAATTTCCGAGTGTAAACATTACCATTACTTCCTTAAAACTTAAGATATGAGAGTGAATAAGGTATCGTGGGATAAGTTTCAGGCTAGATTTATAACATCTAATTTTTTTTTTAACATACCTAGAACTAGGGCTGTCAACGTTAACACGTTAACGCATGCAATTAATTTCAAAGGAATAACGCGTTCATTTTTTTTTTTATCGCGATTAATCTCATTTCAGTTTCACTCTCGCTACTGGCAAACATACTACTGGTGATGGTGAAATGCATTGTAACTTTGTTTTTGAAGACTCATTTGATCCAGTTCTATAACAAGACAAGCTAACCTAGCTAGCTACATTATGATAGTTAGCTAGCTAGCTGGTAAATTAAGCAGAATCTAGCCTGTAGCCTGTTTCATTGTATATTATAAACAGGTTAAGAGGCTAATATCAATCCTGTATGCTTCATGCTTGTAGAGGGGCCTGTCCTTGTAGCAGAGAGTGAGCAGGAAGAAGATGTGATCGAGGCAAAGAGTGAGCAGGTAGAAGAGGCAGAGAGTAGGAATAGGACTAGTGAAGAGGATGATGGAGGTGAAGAGAGCAAGGGAAATGAAGGTTGCTCTGAGGGTAGTGAGAAGGATGAGGAGAAGACAGAGGAGGAAGTGGAAAAAAGTGAGGGGAATGCAGAAGGGTATTTGCCAGAGGACCCAGGACTATGGCCAGAGAATCTTAATAATTATTTGTTTAAATGTTTTATAAGCAGTTCATTAGCGATTACCCTAATAACCACTACAGATTCATGTGCATAGTTGTTGATTCAATTAAAAAAAATTCTAAAGATGCGTAAGAGTCATGGATCAAGAGGGGAAGGGAGACTGCATATGTATAGGGCCCAGAATTGTGTGCTACACCCCTGCGTAGGTGCTCAAAGAAAGAGACAAGGCACACATTGAAATCAACCTTCACAAATGCTCTCACTGTGTTTTTCCTTGCAATGATACTTTCATAGCCTTTTCACCAGATGTAGTGATGAAATGACCCCTTTCTCCCTCTGTGAGGAATATCTGCTCCACTCTTATTTTTCAGGCTGACCTTTTTCTCTTGACCATATTTTTTCAGTTAGGACATCAGCAGGGGGTTCTAAATCCTCAGATTTGTCAGAACCTCTCTAACTCTATCCCTCTCTCTTCGTCCCTCTTTCCCTCACCATCTTTATCTGTGTCTGTTCGTCGACCTTTTCCTCCACTATGACTGAAATAAAGAGTTCCTTTGGCTGAAGGCAGTGCAGGAGAAATGATGCTCACTGGGCCTTCCTGACATCATTTCCATGGGAACACTTTTGGTAACGGTGGTTCTGTGTGGCTCAGTTGGTAGAGCATAGCGTTGGCAATGCTTAGGTTGTGGGTTCAATTCCCACTGGGGCCACATATACTGAAAAATGTATGCATTCACTACTGTAAGTTGCTTTGGATAAAAACGTCTGCTAAATGGCATTTACTATTATTATTATTATTATTAACACTTACCCCATTAAGTCTACATAACACTCTCATGTTATGACATAACATGACATAACAGCATATTACTGTTATAACACTTTTATAATGTAGGCATTGATTCTTTTAAATTAGTTATTTTGCATTAGTTAATATATTCACTGGATCTAGTTTTATGATATTTGTCTTAAGCTGTAATGGACTGTCATGACTGGTTATGACTAAGGGCATGCATTTTTCACCACCTCTCTCAAGAAGCTGCACTTCCTTTCTGATGAAGTAGTCGCTGTAGGCACTCCATTTTAAATAATTAGTGGCAATTACTCAAATGAACATGACCATTTATACAATTAAGTGCCAATCTGAGTGTTGGTGCAAGGATGCAGGTCTACAAATTGACATTATTTCAGAGAGGGGAGTGTCTATAAAACTAAACATGGAGGCTATAACCAGATCGAAGAGGAAATCTGAGGAAAAGTCTAACTGAAAGAGAAGAACAATAAGCACAATTTATTTTGCACAATCTGCAATGTTTCATTACAACACACTTAAAAAGCAACAATAGACCGGCAAAAACAAAAAAGAAATGACAGTCTGGAGAAGAACCATGACATAATTTATGATTTGACAGAGACTTTTGTCAGTACAAATATAAAAAAATATATGTCCATTGAGAAAATGGACAACCTCAAAATATATGCTTACAAGCATATAGTGAATGGTGGGGCAATTTAAACTGCTGGTCGTTTGAGAAGGAAATATTTACCAGGCAATGCAAAAAATACACAAAAGTGAAATAAAACATCTGATTAAAAAATATGACAGCATATCTGTTGTTACAGATGAATTGACAGATGTGAAAGACCATTATGTTCTACACATTTTATAGGAACAGGTGAAAGTGGTAGTGGCGGATACTGTGTACTTACAATCTGTCAATCACTCCAGTGGTAGAAGCCATTGTTAACAGTTTAAATGCATAAGAAGTGGATTTGAACAATATCACCGGCTTTGTATCGGATAACGCGAGCTATATGGTTAAGGCATACAATGACATTTTGTGAGACTTATTTCCAAATTCTGTTCATTTGACATGTAATGCTCATATTTTAGCACTTGCTTGCAGACAATTTCCCAAACATCTACAAACTTGTTGCAATGATGAAGAAGGTGTTCAAAGGTATTCATAGGTATGTCCAAGTAGGAAACACAGATATTTGGAACATCTTAAACATGCAACTACCCAGAGAGCAATAAAACTCCCACCTGAGCTATGTAAGACGCGTTGAGGTACTTGGAATGCATCCGTGGCCTACCATGCTCAGTACATCGACTTTTACAGCAGCTTTGCAAAAGATGATTTAGACATATCACCTAATACAGCTGCACTGACAGAAATTATGGCATTGTTGAGGGACCTTAGAAAAGGTTTGAAGGAACAGCTGTCTCTTATTTCTAAACACAGAAAAATTCAGAATGACCTGATTAAATGGTTTGAGAATCGAAAAATTTGAATTCAGCAAACTTACAATAACATTGAGGATCTGGTCAATGAATACCAAAAATTGGCCCAGCAGGGGCACAGCAAAACATGGATCAATAAACAAACAGTGCACAAAAACTCAATGCATACTTCAACCCTGAACAGTTAAAAGAGAAACCAACGTTCAACCGGCTCATAAATTTCTCAAGGCCATACAGCTTTTTGACCCTTAGCAAGTGAGCAGCCTGAGTATGGAGACCCTTCCCTTAGAATCTATACACGGCTTTGAAGGTGACTGTAAATCAAAGATGATAGAATATGTATGTCAGGCAAAGAATAGCGACAGCGGAAAAGAAATTCTGGAACAGTCCTGAAATACGCCAATCACTTCCCAATCTGACACAAATGGCAAATTGATATTTATCAGTTGTAAACAATTCTGTTGAGCAGGAGAGGAGAGTTTCCTCTTATAAGATAATAAGAACATAAGAATACATAATGAGGAGAACGGGCCATTCAGCCCATCCTAATCTAAAGAGTATCTAGTACTGCATCTAGCCTGGACTTGAATAGCCCAAGTGTTTCTGCCTCTACTACCCGACCTGGCAAACTGTTCCAGGCATTGACAACGTCTTAATATCTGTGCGGAATTTGCCTTAAAACTAATTTCCACCTGTGGCCTCTTGTTCTGCTGACCCCACTTATCTTAAAAAATCTTTGGTATTTCACTTTGTTAATCCCTTTTAGGAATTTAGAAACCTCAATCAAATCCCCCCTAAGTCTCCGTTTGCTAAGCTTAAATAGATTGAGTGCCTTAAGTCTATCCTCATAACTTTTACCTTCCATACCTGGTATCAGTTTAGTTGCCCTTCTTTGAACTTTTTCAAGAGCTTCTATATCTTTCTTATAGTGCAGTGCCCAGAACTGCACACAGAATTCTGTGAGGTCTGACAAAGGCATTATATAACATTAATATAACCTCCTTTGATTTATACTCAATACTTTTTGCTATGTATCTCAGCATCCTGTTGGCTTTTTTCACTGCTGTAGCACACTGCTTTGATGCAGATAGGGTTTGATCAACTACAATTCCTAAGTCTTTTTCAAATTGAACACCTACTAACTTTTCTCCTCCCATAAAATGCTCATGTCTAATGTTTTTATTTCCCACATGCATAACTTTACATTTAACAATATTGAATGTCATCTGCAATGTATCTGCCCATTTTTGGATTTTGTTTAAATCATCTTGGATTACTTCAGTCGATTCCAAACTGTTCGCCAAACCCCCAAGTTTAGTATCATCTGCAAATCTAACTATTTTTCTACTAACGTCCATATCAAGATGATTTATGTAAATAAGGAAGAGCAGAGGTCCCAGCACCGATCCCTGCGGGACACCACTGCCCACAGCACCGAGGTGAGATACGGCCCCACCTACTGTTACTCTTTGTATTCGCCCTTGCAGCCAATTATGAACCTCTGAAACTACTCCTGCAATTCCTACTGAATTCATTTTAGCAATGAGCCTCTCATGTGTTACCTTGTCAAATGCTTTCTGAAAGTACAAATATATAATATCATAAACCTGGTCAACACACTTTGTAGCCTCTTCAAAAAAGTCCAGGTGGTTTGTTAGGCATGACCTCCCTCTGAGAAATCCATGTTGGCTCTCTCTTAAAATACTATTATTTTTCAAGAATGATCCCAATTTATCCCTAATAATACATTCCAGCATTTTACATGCGATGCAAGTTAAACTGACAGGCCTATAGTTCCCTGGGTCAGTATGGTCCCCCTTCTTATATATTGGAATTATACTACCATGCTTCCAGTCATATTGTATTTCTCCAGTGATTATGGATTGAATGAAAATATCTGTCAATGGTTTATATATAATTTCCCCAAGTTCTTTGAGTACTACTTCTACATCCCTTATCTCAAAGTCCTCCAAAACATTCTGTACCTTGTCTATACATTTAGGCATATTTATAACCTCTTCTCTAGTAAAGCTCTCAACAAAGTAACTGTTTAGTGTGTTAGCAATATCCTTATTATTAGTTAAGTTTATTCTTATTATTCTTAATGCACTTAACCTCATCCTTAACTTTCCTTTTTCTACTACAATATTGAAAAAACATTTTAGGATTACTTTTTGCATCTTGGGAAATTTTAATTTCAAACCGCCTTTTAGCTGATCTTATTTCCTTTTTAGCCTTAGCCCGCATATTACAATAATCTAACTTGTTTCTCTCAGAGTTATCCTTTTTATATACTCTGTACAGTCGCTTCTTTTGCCTCAAAATCTCCCATAAAGATTTAGTCATCCACTGCGAAGACTGTTTGTTTCATCCTATTTTTCCTTACTTTTGGGATGAATTTACACTGTACATCTACATTAACCCTTTTAAATATAGTCCATTTTTCATTCAGTTCTGCGATATAGAAGTTTTACCCAATCTATATTACTTAAATTCTCTCTCATTTTATTAGTCAGCTCATCCAAAATTTAAAATTTTAGAGTTAGAGGCTGTCTTAACTTGCCAAAAAATATCAAAAATAACTGCATTGTGGTCTCTTGCCCCTAGTGGTTCTCCTAGCTCTGTGCTGCAAATTGTATCAGGATTGTTACACAAAACCAGATCCAGTATTGATTTCCCTCTCGTAGGCTGAGTAACAAATTGTACCAAAAAGCAGTCATTGACCACATCTAAAAACTCCTCTTCACATTTGCCCTGACCTGTCACTATCTCCCAATTAATAGAGGGGTAATTTAAGTCGCCCATTATTATTGTCTCTCCTTCAGCACAGGTTTGTTTTATGTTGCCAAAGAGTGTACTATTTATGTTACTGTCTGAAGCTGGAGGTCTATAGCATACTCCTATATTAAGGCCCTTCTCATGATCTCCCAGTAATCTAATCCAGATGTCCTCACAAGAAACTAATAAATTTATTCCTGGAATTTCCTGCATATTAAGATTGTCTTTCACATAAAGGGCCACTCCCCCTCCTCTGTTATTAGTTCTATCCTTCCTAAACAATTTGTACCCCTCTAGATTATATTCATTCCCATCCGCTGCACCAGGCCATGTCTCAGTAATCCCAACAATGTCATAACCCCCATTCAACATGACAGCCTCCAGTTCCAAAAATTTATTTTTTATGCTTCTCGCATTTAAACATATGAACTTCAGAGCCTTACTCACACTTACGTTGTCCTTCCCCTCCACACATAACTGTGCCGAACCACCTCTATTCACATTATGATCCAAAAAATCTTTATTAATTATATCCTCAGATTTATACTCTGCCCTGGTATCTTCCATCTGGGCAGTCTGTACCTCTCTATCCATAATACTACTACTACTCATTTCCCTCCCTGCCCCCCCAGTCCCTAGTTTAAATATTCCTCCGCTACCCTGAGCATACGCTGGCCCAATGCATCTGTACCCCTCCGGTTCAAGTGTAGCCCGTCCCACTTGTACAGGTCACCCCTGTTCCAAAAGGAGTCCCAGTGCCCCATAAACCTGTACCCCTCTTTCCTACACCAGGTTTGTAGCCATGTGTTAAATCTCCATATGAACAAATTCTGCAGGGCAGTGGAGACCAGGAAGTTGCGCTTTGAGATCAAGAATCTTGCTGTCGAGATGCTTCACAAGCTGGCAACGGTCGCAGACGAAACCCTTCTAGAAGTCTCCTTCCAGAAACGCAATCATCCTGCAACACTTGCACTGCACTGCCGATGGCCACATTTTTTGTGTTTGCCACACCCCTAAATATATCTATTGCTCTCCCTGCACTGAATGAATTACTGCCAAAACAGAGACACCAAGTCAATAAAAATACTATAGACCGAGGTGGTTCCGAACAGTCAGATGCAGACATTTCTAGATGGAAACAACACTTAAAGCTAATTAGAAAACTTTCAGTCCGGTTGTCTGTAGCAAGAGAGCTAGTAGCAGCCAACCGAAACGGCCATACACTCAACGCTTGAAATATAACAATTACATTTAAGCCAACAAAAGCGAGTTAGCTATAGTAGCCTATATTTCCCAGCTCTTGGATTTGCTCCTGAGAGGCCGAAAAACCACAAAAAACCTCGTGTCAACTGGATGTAATGCCAAATCGGTAACTTTTTAACAAGCTTTCCGAAACTAGACGAGGAAAACATTGAAAATTCCTTCTCTGTCCCCTAACAGCGACAAACGTTTACCTTAAGAGCAAATCTTTGATCCTTTTACCCTTTCTGATGACAAAACGCAGAACCCTACGCAACAATACAAAACACAATCCCAATAATATCACGACAGCAACAAACAATCCGCTCAAACAATCTGCACGTATGACACAGCAACCCCATCAGGCAAAGTGATTTCCCATCCTTCCTTCCGCCATATTCTTATGGATCGGACAAAGGTTTGTCAAAAACATTATTCTAATGCACAATTTTAACATTATTTATTTATTAGCATATTTATACAAATATTTGTATTCATATTTATACAAAGATATCTATAAATTAAAATGATTTAAATTGTGAGCTTTCATCATTGTCATCATCATCATCAGCAGCAGCATTGTCCATAATCTTTCAAGATAATTAACATGTAAAATAGTTTTACTCACAGGAAAGAGTTCCCAATAGCAAATTGTGAATGGACAAGCTTTTTTTCAGCAAACCTTCAGCAAGCAAAAGAGTAAAAAAAAAAAAAAAGATTCATCATAGAACCTTTCAACTGGAGGTTGATGATTTTAATTCTTGGCCTAATTGTGTTGGTCTAATCCTATATGATAAAGGGCAGCCACTTTCCCATCATATGTTCTCTTCTTGTTAGCCCTGAGTCAGTAAATTAACCTTTAATTACGCTTGTTAGAATTGAAATGTGGCTCCTGTCTAGCCCCAGGTCTGCCTCCTGGCTCTGCCTGAATCTGACGGGAATTCTTAGGGTCACCAAATATGTCCTATGTCATGTCTGATAGTCTCTGAAAATTCAAAGAAGTTAAGTCACTGACGAACTATTAGCACAACCTATTTAGTGCAAGCTATGATTCATTCATTGATAATTCATTCATTCATATGGATCCATGGTGGATATGAATCAATGTGCAAACACAGTTCCATACAATTGTGTCATATTATTTTTGATCACAGTGCATCGAATTCCATCGTGTGGAATTTTCCCTAACTTCCAGATTGCTTTGTTGCCCTTGTGTTGAAGTGTGGTACAAATCTAATAGTAGGGTGGTCAGGTATCCCCACCTGTGTGTTTCTCTTTGCCTTGGCCATTTGTCTGTGTACCGTGGGACAGTCCCTGGTGATTTAACCCAATCTCTCACCTGCCTGTCCAGGATTGTGCAGGGTCTCATTAAAGAAATATGAGATTGTGCCAAGGATATTGATGTGCTTGAATGACATCTGAACCCACTGTCAATGCCATACCAGAACTTGTCCCACTGTGTTTAAAAGTGGAGTGCCTCCTTCAATTTGGAAATAAAGCGAACATTTGAATGTCAAGATCCTTGTGCGACTCGGTTTGGGAGTTTATCCAAACCAAAACCCCTGCTCGAATCAAATGAATCAATAAGCAAATAGGTTGCAGTGAAGGCAGCATATTGCTGTAACTACCTGACTTTTATTCCTGATAGCAAGACAATTCTTTTTCTTTTTTTCTTATTTTTTAACTTTAAGATCAATCTGAATGGCCTGAATGGTTGAATGACAGCTTGCCAGCTTCAAGCTGTATTGGCAATCAAGTGCAGCCAAGTCAATATCAGATTTGTATGCACTGTGTTAATGGAAGCCTCTTATCAGCGATGTTGTTGGTTTTAAACAGTTGCTGGGAGGTGAAGGCCACTACAGGATACTAGGGAGGGGGACATTTTGAAGGAAGAAGCATGATTCGTATAAAAATTGTCATCAGTATTAAACATAAAGCAGTCATGGACAGATTATAGTTCTTGAACATTCTGTTGTAAAATATAAAATAATGGATATCTCAACACCACATGAGATTCTGATTGATTCTGTGATTCTGTATTAAACATAGCAATGTTCTGACTATAAACTTTGTTGGGTCCCATTGTTATCATATAATCATATAAAATGGGATTTATAGTTATAAATCAGCCCATGGGGGAATTTGTCTCAGTGGTTAGGCCTTTAAAAATTATTACATGGTTATCAGTAGCATTTATATGAAACAGGGGTTATCATGTTTGAATCCCCCCTCCCTACTCAAATTCTGTCTCTAATAACATTTTGACAATAAAATCTCCACAAAAAAAGTATTTGAGCCCCCTTTCGATGGGTGGGCAACTGATAACTTTTCATTCATAATTAGCTCATTGTGAATTGAGAGACATTTCAGGGAAATTGAACTGTCAGTGGGTAGAAACAAGCGTTTGACCTCATCAAGTTGAGTGGGGCCCATCATAATTTGTTCATTTGGTGCCCATCAGCCTGGCCTCATCTCTCATTCGGCTCCTCGCTGACCTTCCCCCTCCAATTCCGTTCGGTTCAGCTTTAATTATGACTCAGCAGACCTGCAGAAAATATTGCCACCCGTTCTCAAACCCCCACAACTGCCACTCACCGAAAAATTGGCTTTTTAACCAGTAATGAATGGCCAATGGATGTGGTGCCTCGCTTGTGTCCAGCAGGTTTGTGTGTGTCGTCCCTACACCACAATAAGCCTATTTGGATCCTTTTTTTGTCTGTTTGCTTGCTGTTTTGTGGCACAGAGCATTGAGAATAGACTCCACATTATCCTCTCTTCCCTTTGTCCGCAAGTTTCTATCTGATGAATATGGACAGGTAAAGAGGCTTTGAACACTTCTATATTTAAATGTCACCCAATGATTACTCTTAGTGAGGTAATTCTGCTTCATAAACATAATCACCCCTCCATTGGCTGGAAATGTGAATTCCATTCTGTATATAAATGTGAATTCTTCAATTAAACAAATGTGATTTGGGCCTACTTTAAGCATAACATTATCTGCTATCATGAAATTCACTAAATGAAATGAAAAAAATGAATTTGTCAATTTACTATATTTTAGAGCTTTTTACATTACAAAGGGTATACAGTAAAGCACTAAATTTTTCTCCTCAAATTTGTATTTAAAAGCACAAATTCACGAATCCCTATATTTTCTAAATAATCTGAGAAGCAACAAGGTATCCAGATTTAACCATGTAGTTAAGTTTGGTTGGAGACCCGAGACCGACACACTGCAGGGCAGACTTTATATATTTAAAAGAAAATTTTCATTAAAGTTATTTGGGGAATACTTAACATTCCATGTTTTGTTTAAAGTCATTTAATTAATTCCCGTTTTCACAATAATCATGTCTGATATGGTTGTACTTAAGGAGGTACAGTAGGTCTTTATTGTACACCTACAATAAAGGTGTCTTTGCCTCTTGCTCTTCTCACATAGAAGGATGCTGAAATACAGTGTTGAGTTATGGTGACTTTTGATACATCAGCAGGATTTTCAGGTCACTTGACAGAAAGGATACAAGTCTAGCAGCGAGCACTGAAGGTGACTGCTGGACTCATCAATCATGCCGGCTTTCTTTGAGTCGATATATAATAGACCCCCTCAATCAACTTCCTCCTTCATTGTCACTCGTTGAGAAAAATAAAAAGGTGAGGAGGCTTGACTTGGAGTCAAGGTTACCTGAAGACCTGTTCTATTTACACATTGGAGGAAAGAGTCAATTCATGGGGTGTCCAGTTTGTCAATTGGTGGTGATAAGCACTTTGAAGCCTGGCGCACACCTTCGTCAGTGGGTGACAGAGCCAGGGGAAGGTCATCATTTCTTGACAAGGGGGATTAGAGAGTAAAGTCACCTTTGATGGCACATACCGGTGTAACGTCCAAAAATTATCTAATCAATTTTTGTACTACAGCATGTCAGCTCTCTGGAAATATTAGCTTTACCTATTTTGGTGGAGGGGATATACTTTGGTGAGACTGTTTTGATCTTAATCAACATAAGTTCACCCATGTCACCGCTCTACTCTCCTCTCTGCACTGGCTCCCCATCGCAGCATGCATCAGATTCAAATCACTCGTGCTTGCTTTTCAAGCGGCTAGAGGAACTGCTCCCTCTTACCTCCAGACACTCATCACACCCTACACCCCAGCCAGACCCCTCCGCTCCGCCTCCTCTAGCAAACTGACTGTCCCATCCCTCCGGGCATCCAGCAGCTGGTCTTGCCTCTCAGTCCTCCTCTCGGTCTTGCCTCTTCTCTGTCCTGACCCCTCGGTGGTGGAATAAACTTCCGCAATCGGTCAGGACTGCGGAATCACTTGCGATCTTCCGCAAGAGACTCAAAACCCACCTTTTCAGACTCCACTACCACTGAATTCTGTACAATTGCCAATTGTCATCACCACTGCCTACTTGCGCAATACTTTTTGTATATGTATCCCTGCTTACTCTTCATAAAAATAAAAAAAATAAAAAAATTAAAAAGAAGATCACTAACCTTTTCCTTCCCAGTGTTACAGGTATGGTATGCAGCTGCCTACAGTGATGTCTATCGCTGTATTACTGCACTGATCTCTTGCGCGAACTATGATTGTTTCTACTGTGTATTAATGCACATCTTGTAAGTCGCTCTGGATAAGAGCGTCTGCTAAATGCTTAAAATTTAAATGTACAGTGCAGAAGTCTTAGGCTACCTGAGAAAATTGTTTAAAGCTATTTACCCAGGCAATAAATGTTTGGAAAAGTGTTTGTAATTTGCTTGGAAAAACACTATAACATTAGAATATATACAAATAAACATGAATGCAATACAGTAACAAGAATTTCTTCTTTTTCTTTACTCAACAGTACTTCTTTGGACACCAAACATAACGCTGATGTGCATGTCCAAAAATCTTGTTTCGGCTACAAGACATGGTTCCAATTGTAGTTCAGATGTAGTTTGACTAATTCAAGATGCCTTTTTCTGTGAATTGTCTTCAAAAGAGGCTTCCTTCTTGCAACTCTGCCATAAGGCCATTGTCATGTAGGCATTGTGGAATGGTTGCTTTAGACACCTTGTAACCCCAAGATTTTTTGGGAGATCTTGACCAGGCAACGTTTTTCCAATTTGTAACTGTCCAGTTTTGGTGAACCTGTGCCCACTGTAGCCTCACTTTCCTGTTTTTAGCTGACAGGAGTGGAACCCAGTGTGGTCTTCTGCTGCTGTAGCCCATCCACTTCAAGGTTCGACGTGTTGTGTGTTCAGAGATTCTGCATACCACTGTTCTACCGCGTGGTTATTTGAGTTACTGTCGCATTCCTGTCAGTTTGAACCAGTCTGGACATTCTCCTCTGACCTCTCTCATTAACAAGGCATTTTTGCCCACAGATCTGCTCCTCACTGGATGTTTCTTCTTTTTCGCACCATTCTCTGCAAACTCTAGAGATATTGTGTATGAAAATCCCATGAGATCAGCAGTTTCTGAGATACTCACACCACCCCATCTGGCACAAACAATCATTCCACGGTCAAAGTCACTTAGATCACATTTCTTCCCCAACACTGAAGGGAGGGTATCAGTATTCAGATTTTTGGTCTGAACAACAACTGAACCTCTTGACCATGTCTGCATGCTTTTATGCATTGAGATGCTGCCATATGATTAGCTGATTAGATAATTGCATTAACAAGCAGGTGTACAGGTGTACCTAATAAAGTGGCCACTGAGTGTATACGCACAGTAAATCCTTCTCACTTCTAAAACTGATACCTGGTATGAAAGGTAAAAGTTATGATGATAGACTTAAGGCACTCAATCTATTTAAGTTTAGCAAATTTAGGGGGGATTTGATTGAGGTTTTTAAATTCCTAAAAGGGATTAACAAAGTGAAATACCAAAGATTTTTTAAAGATAAGTGGGGTCAGCAGAACAAGAGGCCACAGGTGGAAATTAGTTTAAGGCAAATTCCGCACAGATATTAGGAAGTTTTTCTTTACACAGAGAGTTGTCAATGCCTGGAACAACTTGCCAGGTCAGGTAATAGAGGCAAAAACACTTAGGATTTTTAAGTCCAGGCTAGATGCAGTACTATATACTCTTTAGATTAGGACATGACGAGCCTAGATGGCCCGAACGGCCCGTTCTCGTCATTATGTATTCTTATGTTCTTATGTTCTTAAAAAAAGTTCCATATTAATTCACCTAAATACAGGCTGCATAAACAAGAATCAACATGAGTTCAGCACCAGAAATTCTAATTTGTGCAATCAGGGTTTCAAATTCAATTGGACACAGTAGCTCATCTAGAGATCTGAAAAGTTACAAAATTAATGTCCAGATAATTTATCAGAAAGCCTGTGTGGGAGTAATGTACCAGGACTCATTTGCTTAGATCAAAAGATTGCAATAAATTATGTGGAAGCGAAAACAAGAGGAGTTATAAACTATGTGTTCTGTCCCTATGTTTTCCAATAGATCATTTATGTAACATAATATCTGCACTTGGGCTAATTCCTGTTCATTTTGTTAATCTTGCCAGTATCATTTTGGATTTATATACAAATAAACCACCGTTAGCATATTATCAGAATGTCAATTAAAACAGAAATATTGCCTACATGCTATGCTTGGAAGTGACACGCCAAGGACTTGAAATGAGACAGATATACAGTATTAGGTATATAAATTGTGCAGTGATACAGAACTCATTATACAGTGAATACAAGGATTATTACCGACAACTAATGCTAACCAGATGTGGAAGCCATGTTGTTTGTTGTTAGCGATTGCATGTTTAAATACTTGCGTAATTGTGTAATGTTATCTGTGTGAAAGTCCCTTTTACCCTTGTCATTAAAGATTATTGCATGTGATTCTTTGTGTTGTGAACCGTGGTAGTGTGTGTATGTGTAAAGAGTGACCCCTGTGCGTTTGTCGTGTTTCTGTGCATTTCCTGGCGCCTCAATGCTTTTTTTTATAATAATGCTGGTAGCGCAAAAATGGAAAAACTCTCCCAAGTCTTGTTTCTGTAGCACTCACCACTACAGTATATTGCTAGTTAGTCAGCCAACTTCTGTAACATCTGCCTTTTTCAGTGAACTTAGCTACAGCAACTCCCACACCAACTTGCTAACTTGAAACCACACGAAGAGGTAGAACAAGTTTGGAGTACTTAGTACTAGCTAGCTAGCTACTCTAACACTTGTCTGTCACACAGTAAGTTATCTATTAATTAACCGTTAGCTTGCTAGCGTAACTGGCTAGTACTGGCCTGGCCAATAATCGGATCCGATATTCATAATTTTCCAATGATTGGAATCGTTATTTTGTCTGATCTGATTGCCGATTAACCCCTTGAGGTCGACGGGATCGCAGACGATCCCAGCAGCAATAAAAGTATATTACTATTTCTAACTTCGCGATATTTTATCATACACACGCGGCAAAAACATTGACAGAAACCTTAGAATCGCGACTTTCCGATTTGAGCACTGGCAAATAATATGGGATTTCTTAAATGAGGTTAATTAGACCAAAAGTAAACCTTGCCTTTCACTCTCGGTTTCACCTGGAAGTACCGTCCCCCTTCTATTGGCATGGTAACTAGGTGCTAGTTTCGGGGAGGTGCGTGGGGAGGGGCGTGGGGCCATGTGTGAAAACGCCGGCAACAACACAAAATGTCCCGACAATTTGAAGCACATTTTATTCAATTATATGTTTTTTTCAGGGCCTATACCGAAAACTATTATTAGTAGGCTAATCAAGAAGACCGATAACCGATATTTGGGGCCAATATACATTTGCAGTAAAAATGAAAATTTTTGTGTCAAAATTTACAGTAACACAAATTCCAAAACAAAACGCCCTTAAAAAAATACTGCAAAACAGAACATATCAACATTATTTTTTGAAAAATAAAGTGCATGGAGCTCCTAGCAGCATTTCTTATACACTAACATTTTAAATATATAAAAACAATGAATTAAATAGCTCCCCAAAGGTTTTTATTCTTAAGACCTTAAAAATTAGTCTGCAACTGAAAAATTGGGGCTAAAGTCGTGTAGTGTACACTAGGCAATGTTACCTAGTTAGCAATGAGACTCAACGTTATTGATGTTGACACTCTTCATGTAGCCTACCTTGCTAGATAGCCCGTTTAGTCAAGTGCAAAAAGGGTAACAAGATTTTATTCACAACGGAGGTGAAAACTATAACACTAGCAAAGTTGAAGTTACGTTTGCTAAACCTCCTAACATTGGCTAGCTAGCTACCACTATTATTGCCATCATCAGCTATAACATGTAAAAACACCAACTCATACAGGCGAGTAATCTGTTAAATCAGTCAATTATCCATGCCGCCCGAGTCCCCGCATAATGTAAAAGTAAAAGATAGCGCTAACGTTCATTGAGTTTGTAATGCAACTAGAG